>NW_011627648.1:146968-224108 GCF_000204515.1 Acromyrmex echinatior | reverse complement strand
ATATTTATTTAAATTAATTAATTAATTTATTTAAATTAAAGGACAAATTTATAAAAAATACTATTTCAAATAAGTATTTTGTGTAGTAAATATGAAAAAAATAAATAGTATTTACTATTATTAACATTATATATTATTAAAATTTACTTACTGAAATAGAATATTTATTTGACATTTTGATATTTCATAATTAAACAAAATACTTCTATTTTCTATTTTCTATTTTCTATTTTCTATTTCTTAATAGTTCAAAATAGAAAATAGCATGGTAGGTTTCTTTTATTACGGAAAATAGTAAAAGTAAAATAGTAAAAGTAAAATAAAACAACATGTGCTTCATAGATATACAGAGTAACTTTGCTTGACATCCATTACTTTTACTATTTTCTATTTTTTATTGTTAAGAAATGGAAAGTCGAAAATGGAAGTATTTTGTTTAACCATGAAATATATCGAAATGTGTTAGATAAGTATCTTATTACAAGTAAATATTAATGTAAATAATAACTACTCTGTCTTTTTTATATTTGCTATCCAAAATACTTGTTTCAAAAAGTGTTTTTATAGCTGCATCCTCTAAATAAATATTTCTATTGAATTTATTTCAATTTTTTCCCTGTACTGAAAATATTTACCATTTTCTATTTAAACTATTTTCCCTGGTATAGGAAATGAGTATGACTAACAATAAGGCCCGGTTGCACCAACGTTACTTTGGTTTTAAGCAAAATTTAAAACTCTCTCTATCTTGTTTTAAAACCGAAAAGAGATAGGGACAAAGAGAATTTTAAACCTCGCTTAAAATTAGAGTAATATTGGTGCAACCGGGTCTAAAAATATAAGTATAAAAGAGTAGAAGTTTAAAAAAAAATTAGGAGGAAAAAAAGAAAGAAAAAACTTAAAACATACAAAGTATTATAATAAAAAATATAAATTATAGAACTAAAACTTTTTTATATTCATTAAGATAGCTCTTTCTCTCAGCATATATACACTCGTAATTAATCAAATTAATTTAATTAATTTATTAAGAAAGTTTATGTACTTACTTAAATAAAAAATAACTTAATGAAAACTATAAAAAAAATTGCGAAAAAAATCTTCTAATAATCCTAATTTATTTAAAAATGTACGTGTTAAATACCACCTTTCTTTAAGAACTTCGATCAATAAATCAATTTCAATTCCGAGGAAAGTGTCATTCTGATCTTTTTCATTAACTTTTGATTCAATTGTCGCGTAATGTGGAAACATTTTTTGCAATAGCAAAATTGTTTGGATTTTATATTCGTAAAGACTTATAGGGTCTAAAAACTTCAAATCCTGTTCTCTTGGAAGCTTTGCAAATTCTGTCTCAAAAAGAATTATTAATTTTTGAAGTGAAGTATCACTCTCTGAGTTTTCATCGACTGCTATTGTTTTTGAATCAGATTTAGTTGTTTTTGGTGATTCGGTAGTTTGTTTTGGTTTTATTTCTTCCTTTTTTGCTATTGTTTCATGATCATTTTCCGCGATTTCGACATCGGTTTTCTTTGCTGCCCGTAGTTTAATTTCCAAATCATCTCTGAGATTAAAAATAAATTTGAAATCTTATATATATATGTTTTTATTTTTAAATAAAAGAATCAAAATCTCTTATTTTAAATAAAAGTTTTATAAAATATTTATTTATAATATGCATTTATTTATGGTGCGCAACTTAATTCTCAGCCCCTAACTTTAATTAATGAGATTATCTATTTAAATTTATATATCTTTCCCGTATAGTCATATTGAAGCGCCATTTTTAAGAATAATATAGCTTTTAAATGGACTGTAATTGTTGACGGTTGTACTAATCTAACTTAAAAAAAAAAAAAAAAAGATAAAAGCAAAGTCGTTCAAGGCGATACATTTGAGGCATTGCGTCCTTTTTGCTTTTCAATGGAAAAGTGAACCATAGAAAATGATCTGTTCGGCTTTGGTGGAACATGTTGTTTCCTACAGTACCTGTAAGAAGTGATTCTAGCGATTTAAGAGTGGAAATTTCGACTTTCATGATGAAAAATGTCCAGGACAGTCAAAGAAAGTCAACAATGATTTTTTTTTCGAAGTGGAATTCGACAGCTCCCCAAAAGATGGCGCAAATGTGTAGAAAGCGAGGGAGATTACTTCGAAGATTAGGTAACTATTCAACTTTTTATAAATTAATATCAAAATTCAGTGAAAAACGCCGACAATTAAATTGCGCACCTATAAAATCTATGATTATTTAAAAATTTATGGAGTATTCATAGTCAGATTTTATTTAAGATCGTCTTTATGAACCAATCAGAGACCCGTATTATAATCTTAAGACATTACTTATTCTTGAAATAATAACGGACTATGAATATATATCGCCCAATGTTTCTTAATTTTGTAATTACTTATATCTTTCGAATGATGACAAATATTCTTGATAAGCGTCGTCGATAATTTGTCGCAACTTGATGGAAACCCAACTGTCGCCAAGTGCAATGCCTTCGATAATTACATTATCTATGCATAATAGCGGCACTTGCAATGCCTTAGCGCTCCTGCACGCGGTTTCCTGATAGTCTAAAGTAATACAATTCAGTAAACACACATTTTGTTCATTTTTTTTTAATGCGAAATTACCAGTAAATGGTGCGCCATGAAAGAGAATGCAAACTTTCTTAGCCGGTTGCGAAGAATCGAGCTCAAGAATTGATTTTTCATAACTATCAAACAGCTCCTTTACAGGATCTTTTATTCTTTTGCAGAAACTAGGATCTTTACGCAGAATCTCTATATAACCTTGAAAATAAAAATAGATATAAAAAGTCATGCTTTTATTAAAACGTATGACGACAATGCAATAAAAGTTGCACAGTAAAAATTTTTGTTATCGAGATAAAGTTGCTCACAGAGAAGTAAATTATGAAGTTCTTTGGGATCATTTGTTGATAATATTGGAGCCTCGCGAGGGAAATCGAGCTCACTAAAGATTGACATGGGCGGGCAATCTCTTTTTGCGGTGTCCGTAGAAGTGGATGAATAACCAATTGACTTTTTTTGTTTCCGTCTGTCAATGTTAAAATCTTTTTGCAAATTTGTTTTCGAGCTTTGTTGATTCGAGAATTGTTGGACAAATAATCTTGATGTACTAGATGACTTCTTTCTTGCTCTTATTCTATTCTTACGCTCCACATTCAAAAGTTTGTCATCTATTCAAATATTAATTACATATTGCATTATAAACGTTTGCGTTAATGTAAAATCATATTTGCAATTATCGCTAGCTAAAGCAAAGTATTATTTTGTAGAATTTTTTTTGTATATATAATATGACAATTAAAGATTATAATACGGAAAAAGAAGCTTATTTTCAAGTATTCTTAATATATGTACCATTGAGCACAGTGGCACTTTTTTTCTCGATTGCTTCCGCCGACAAAGCGTACGCCATCTCACTCTTGAGACTATTATAGAATTCCATTAAAGACGACGGCATTCTCTCTCCGAGTTTTCGAGGCGGTAATAGGATTTCTTTAACTCCGTAGTAACGAGTCAGTGCCTCGGCGATTCGTTCTTCTTCTAGAAAAAGACTGTAACGCATTTATTCAATAAAGTCATTCCATGTCATTTCACCTATCACTTTTGTTTTCACGAAATGAAAAGCCGTTTTTTAAGAATTTTTATAAAAACATAAAAAACGTTTTCTCGTTATCTTCTCATTTTGCTCTTGCTTCTAATCTGCCGAATTTATTTTTATTAATTACCTGTCCAGATGATGCCAGAAAAATTCTACAGGATAATTGCACTTATTTTCGATCGTGAACGTTTTCTCCAATACTTCGGTAAAAATCACTGTAGGTGGGAAACTAATGTCAAGATCGCTTATTCGCAATTTATACTCGATTCCATGACCAAGCAATGTTACCACTTGTGTTTCCAAACCCATTTTAACAATGATTTTTAAATTTGCTTCCATGCGACACTAAATGATTAGCAATGTCATAGTCATTTAATTTCATTAATATATATGCGTATAGTTATACATATACAATAGTACCATTTTACGTGGTTTGAAATAAACATTGATGATATCCGAATGACCAGGCATAAGAAGATTAGATTTATAATTAATATAAAATGGGCAATCTTCATATTTTTTACGAGTTAATATATTTGCTTCCCAATAACAATTAATAAAACCTCTGAAAATTAAAATTTAAAAATTATATATCCTATTGATAAAAGATTTAAGTGTGTTTAAATAAAAATATGTACTCGTTTTTCACTAAAACGTTCATCATTAAACATTCTCCTACGATGACATTTTGAAAATTTAATAATTTCGTGTTAACAGTTATGAATGGATAAGTAATGATGCTTTTTATAATTATGGGAATAATTGAACCACGGGATACCTGTTTAACCAAGAAATTGTAATTTAGTTTAATTCATTAATATATTTAAAATACCTTATATATATATATATATATAAAATATACTTACTAATGTTTTCATTAAAATCATGATTTTTAAATATGCACAAATATTTTGATTAAATTAAATTAAATTTTATTTAAAAACGTTAAAATATAAATTAAGTTTACTTCTAAATAAATTGTGTGCTGTTCTCTCGTGCTTCTTTCACAATATTTAATTGTTGTCGGTTGCCACGTAATAGTCAGGCACGTAGTTTTCCCAACGGTTAATGTTGACTTTTCAAATTGCACAAGAATGCCGGAATTTTCAAGTTGCTTCTTTTCTAATTTTTTCATTGTAACTTCCGCGTTCCAAGGCCCGTAATTGACAACCGTTGTTGAATAGCATGTTTTGATATCGATCGCAATATAACCCATGTCTAAAAATATTTTTTGCACTATTAATTTATTTATGAGTACTGTTAGTTTACTCTCGTAATTACTTTATTTACAGATCGAATTTCAGTTTATTTAGACGTACCTACGGTACAGAAACCAAGTTAAGAAAAAGTCAAAATGATTTTTTGTTGCAAAATTTGACTGTTTATTGACTTTAAGCATCAAAATAAAGTCATTTTTACATCATTATGATTTTTTCTTGATTTTTATGTATTCTTTCGGTAATTAACTTAGGTAATAGAATTAATCAATTTAAAAATAATTGATATTTTTTGTAATCATGTACCTATGATATATTTAGGAGTATAAAGAAAAGGAATAGCGTTTTTATGCGAAATGGGATGTTTTATCAAAATAGCATTTTCTTCAATAAGTCGAGTTGCCAAAAGTCTGTCAATAGACATCTCAATGTCGATGATACTGGGAAATATTTCCGCATATGAAATTAAGTCCCAGCCGTCATCTTAAAAATAATTATTAAAAATTATTTAAGATCTTTTTATTAGTTGAATAAATTTATTAACTGCATATTGTATTTTGTCATTGTATTATAATCCAATTATGTTTTGTCTTACTTAATAAGATTCGCTCATCCCATTCAGGCACTTGACTCTTTGAATTGTCAACTACATCACATTGTATTTGTATTTCTTGTTTTTTCTGTAATGTAGAAAGACATGCATTAAATCTTTCTATCATTTTTATATAAAATTTCGTACCATCGTGATAAAATTTGGAGTTAGCAGTTGAATCGCACGGTATCCCAATTTCACAGGTTTAAAAATATCACGCGAGATGCAGGGATAAATTTGTGGGTAACTTGTAACACCTTTTGTGGTAATTATTAATGGATCTACATGAGTCACCTAAGTATTAATAATAATTATAATGTTATATAATAATAGTTTGAATTATATTTTATATATAATTGTATATTAAATAATAATTTTCTGATTCGTCCATAACAAAAATATAATCGTGTAAATATAATGTTGAATTAAATAGCATGTTGTATTGTGACACACTTGCAACTCAAACTCTATTTCAAAAGCGCCGAGCAGCATGGGTTGAAGTTCGATCGTAATTTTTAATGACGATAGAGGATCTATAGATCCTTTATTCGGTTCAATTGTTAATACGCCGATTGTAGAGTCGAGATTGCTTGTTTCGAATATTAAATTTCTCTTGTTTATTTTATAATCCATACATATCATGCTATGATTTTGCAAAGTGAAGCTCGACCGACACAATTCGCCGAATAACTGTGGTGTAGATCGATATATTAAATTAGTAAACTAGATTGAATGTTAAATTAACTTCAAATGAAACAATAGAGTGAATTATTAAATTAACTAATCAAACATAAATTAATTTTTTATTTCATTGTTAGTTTTCTTACATTCCAATATTAAATTTATTACATAGCAAAATAACTTTTATTAAAATAAAAACTATTATTAAAAAATATAAAAAATATAATAATTATTATTTAAAAAAAAATAAAAAAGTGCAGATACTTAAAAAATATGTACTGTAATTATTGAAATTAAAAAATAACTCACTTGTTGACCAAAGTCGATGATCTGTTTGTCAACAGAATATCGAATGACATCTGCGCTGGCAAATACGTTAACTGTTTCAGTAGGTCCCTGAAGAACATCACAAAGCGCGACAACTTTGAGTTGCATAGGCTCGGAGGCATGGAAAATGAAGCTTACATATTGCGAAGAAAATGGCACGAGAACGCCTTCGTGTGGGATGATGTCAAGTATCTATATAAATCGTTAGCTTTGTCATTAGTTTTAAAATATTAATTTACTGCAGAGATAGCAATATAATTTCTAAATATAGTAAAGAATTTACAATATACAATAAATATTAATTTGATTTAAATGAATTTTATTTGGAAAAAAGACGAACATCATCGAGTGGTTCCTTCATAAGTGGCTCGAAATTCGAATCTATATGAGGAAGAATTTCTGGATCATCTAGACACCGTAAATAGGATGTTTTTGTCGTTGACATGAAAATACTTTTTAATTTTTCGAGTGTTTCATCTAGCGTTTCCGATCGAATTTGCATTAGCAAATTCTTTGAATCTGAAGCTTCTTGCAGTTCTGATAATAAATCTGATGAAAAATATGTGCATGAAAAATATAAGCTCTTGAAATCACTAAATGAACTAAATCGCGTTATTAATAATATAAAACATTGTTTAATTAATAATAATTTACAATAAATATGTATTAAAGGAATATTATAAGTTAATTTTAACATTAAAATTTTTAATAAGAAATATTTAATAATACATACCATATGATGTTGAAATTGATAACTCGAGAATTTTATTTTTTTTTTCAATTTCCTGAAAGATAGTCTCTGATTTCTTTTTAATATTGTAGGAACGGGGATTAAATTTATTATTTTCTGCATTAATTTGTAATTGTAAATGATTTGTGGAATTCTGTTAAAAAATGTACGTTGTTAGTTATTCAGGATTATTGAAAATTATTGGAAATAACTTGTAACAAATAATAAAATATTTTTTTTTGTATATCGGTGCAACTCAACTCCAACATCATGTGCTCCACGTTCAATCTCAATACTCTCTCCGGCCCATAGAAATTTATATATTACGGGAATTGGTCCATTATTAGTCATCCTCAATGTTTTTTTGGCGGTAGAACCCAAAATACTATTAATAATCAAATCTTTGCAATGTAATGTAATATTCGGGAAATTTACCGCACCTTTGCATTGAATTTTGTTCTAAAATTAATTAGAAAATATTTTTGCATTGCTTTAATTAATTTTACAAGAAACATTTTTGAATACCTTAATAGGATGCTCTTCATATTCAAACCAGAGCACGCCGTTATAATGTCGCGAATAAGGATAATCGAGTTTTATATGTGGTGAAAATTTTACCGGAATCATCGTGGTAGTTCCGTCTATCAAAACAATTTTCTTTTTATGTACAAACTTTTTCTTATTGTTCATCAAATAAAAGGGAGCGTCAATATACAATAAAACGTTTAAACTCATTCGTGATTGATTTGTCACCATTAGTTTATCTAAAAATTAGCAAATTAGGAACATCATTATTATTTTATTTAGTATAAGAAAATTGCTGTATAAGAATATTTAATATGAAAATCCTAATTGTTTATTATGTAATAAACTTTGACGCCAAGTACCTCATGAATGCCCTCTAGAATATTATATTGCACAACTTTTCCGAATAGTTTATATTGCTAAAATAGTTTCGAACATATTAATATAATTTTCTCTACCTATCTGTTGCAACTTTTCTCCCTCGGGACATATATCAATGCAAAACGTTAATTCTCTCTTGTTGAATGCAATCCGTGGTTCCGTAAAAGTGGCTTTAAATGTAGAAGTTCCTATCAATTTTCGCTTTCCTTGTCCAAAAATTTGCTCAAATATATACCAATCTTCCGTCAAGATTTCATTTCTTTATTGTAAACACAGAAATATTTTACAATATTATTAAAAAATATTGAATTAAAAAGAAAAAAATCATAAAAAATCCTTTTAAAATATTCTTTTTTTTTATAACATGATATATTATTGTTAAATTAAAATATTAATATTATTGTTTAATTAAAATATTGTTAAATATTTTAATTACATGTGAAAATGGTTAATTTTAAAGTAGTACAAATCAAGGTACAAATTATGATAAAATTGTACAATTGTAATTAATATAATATTGGTTATTAATATAATGGAGTGTGATATCCCAACAAGATAAATTGCTATAATTTTTTAAAAAATACTGCGCGCATGTTACTGGTTTTGTACAATCGGAGAGTGCGTTATTACCAATCATACTAAATTATAGTATATTTATAATAAAGTATAGCACAGGATATGAGTACATAGATATAATAGAACGCCAATAATCGGTCAAAGTTAGATGTTATGAATACAATAATATATATTCTTAATTTAAAATTAATTATCTCAGATAACTGTAACTCAGGTAAACTGTGCACCAAAATGGGATATGAAATATACCCATATATAATCCATGTTGATTTTTCAACTGATTCGCGGGGGATTATTATTATAAAGCATAAAAGCTTAACCCAAACTTACATATTCCAACATATTTTGCACTGAACTATGTTAGAACCATCAGCTGGAACTTCTACGGTGGACGGTTCAATTTGAAACTTCCTGTTGCAAAACAAAAAGTTTTTAATATCCTAATTACAAAGTAGAAAAAGCTTAAAATAAAAATTTAAGTAGGAACTATGTAATTACTTTGGCCAGGTTTGACTTTTTTGAATACGAACTTCTGGATCGTTTGACAATATTATGTAACAATGACGCGTGCCAAAATTTTTTATAGTTATTGGCAGACTCAAATTTTGATGGCTATTAAAATTAAATAAATTAAAAATATCATATGAATAAATAATTTAAAAATAATTTTTATTATCTTTGTTATACAAATGAGTTAAAGTTCTTTCAATATTTTGATTTACCTAAAGAGAAAACCCATATCGAATATTGGAAATATCTGCGGCTCAAAAACGATGCTACAACCAATTCCAGTCGCAATTACATTAATGGAAAATGATCGACTGTTGATGACATGGACGATTATATTATCAATGTATTTACCAGTATCGCGCAAAAATAGTTTGACTTTAATCTCCTCAGAATCATTCGGTCTAACTTCACCAAAAATTGGTTCAATGAGCCATGATGACTTTTTCTTAGGCTAAAAAATATAAAATAATTTCCATAATATGTTTTATATACTTTATGCATTCTATAAATTTATTATTCACTTATTTGAAAAGTACTTACTGATGTTAATTTAAACTGCGCTGGTATTGGTGAGTCGTTAATTATGTTAAAACTCATAACTTTATCTTGAAGTACTTGTATCTCTCCGAAATTGAGACAAATAGGTTGCACAGATATTACTGGTCCTTGGCCATTACAAATAATCACACAAGACGTAACTGGAGCCTGTTCACCCATTGTTAACATACTGACAACGAAAAATTAAAACAATAAAAGTTTTTTATAAGAAATTATATTTTACATAAAATAATATCCAAAATTTCCACAGAGAATTTCTATAAATATCCAATTTAAAAAATTTCAGAATTTTTTTTTCTTGAATCACATATAATTAAATTATTCTAACTTTTTAAAAAGATTATTAAGCTAATTATTATACTTTAATGTTGTCGTCTGCCTGCCTAATTTTTTTGTAATAATCGTGATATCAATTGTCTTCGATTGTCGTGCTTTTAGAAAACCTTGACAGGATGATAATGAATATACAATAAGCGTATTCTTGGATATCTGGAAAACGATATTAATGCAGTTAGCTTAGAATAACTGTAGGTGTTATTTTAAATATTAAATATATTTTAAATATTAAACATATTTCTGAATTATATTTACGAAACGATAAGCATAAATTTATCTTTCAAAATTAATTTAACAATTACCGTCTGCGGTACTATATAAAAATATCCATCTAAATTAGAGTCATTTTCTACATTGATGGAACGAGAATACGGAAAGTTGATGAAAGAAAATCGAATGTTGATTTCTGTGGGCTTGATCGATAGAGAAGGAATAGCGCCACAAAATGAGAGCGGTAGTATTATGGGATTCGAATCTGAATCGCACATGTCGACTCGCATATTCGTCCGTCCAGTTCGCACCACGTTCGCTATATAAGATACCTGTATTTTTTAATAAAAAGATATCAAGTATTCATTTATTATAAAGATATTATTTCACTTTTTAAAGTTGTTAAAAATTTTTAAGTTATTTAATAATTAAAAAACAATTTTTAAGTAATTATATAGAGATTAAAAACTGGTTTTATATTATACATGATATTCGTATTAGAAGATACAAATTAGTATTTTGCTTGCAAACAATTACAACCTGTAAATAAAGGCATCATTTAGTTTACCTTTAATTTAAGCGAACTATGTGCCTGCACTACCCCTTTCTGTGGAATAACCGTAAACTCGCGAGGATTAGTCGGGAAACTTGGTTTCACTTTAGATGTAGCGAACTCTTCGTAAGTCAAAGGTATCTGATCACCATCCTCCATTATAGTTACACCGAACGTGACGGGTACCAAAGATAAATTATGAAGACTTATTTCCTGTTTTTTGATAAATCCTGCAAATACATATATAAAATTGCGGTTTTTTAATTGCATTCATTATTCTAATCAATATACCTAAAGCAGTTTCGTCAAAATCAAGAGTATGCTTATCGAAATGTAACGTTGGACATATCACACATCCCCTACAAATAAATTTGATAACATGTTATAATATTGTGCTAAGTAATATTAATTAGAAAAAATATTAGACGCAGAGAAATAATAAATATGTAAATTTAAAAAAATGGTGTTTAAGATCTTTCCAATAATAAGAATAAAATTAATACTTTTTTATGAATAAATCTAATATTTGATTACAAAAATCTACAATAATTTAAAAAATTATAATTTTTTATTTGTAATGGCGATTGTTCAAATTTTATTAATAATTACTTGATATGTAAGGATAATACTTCTAAACTCTCTTTAATAACGAAGTCGATTCGCTCTACAAAATCTCCTTTTCGATTTGAAGAAAATGATAAATTAAATGATTTATATTCGTCCGGTTTTAACATTCGAGCATTTGGAGTAATACTAATAGTGCCACCAAAATCTGTCGGTCTTTCTTTATAAATCAACGTACCACAAATGTGGCCATGATTTGCTGCTACAATCTATACAATTAATTATTATATGTTTTAGAAAGATGGAAAAAATGAAATATATGATATATACAAAAAGACGTCGTAAAAATTGAGTGAAACTGCGACATAAGAGTTTTCTATAAATTTTTATAAAATTTGTATATGCAGATAAATTTACTGGGTTACCTCATAGTTGTGCACGGAGCATAGGAAGATATTGCTAAGATCGATAGTGATCACATTGAGATGTAAAACTGGTCCCTTGCCAGTTCCGTGAAGGCTACCAACGGGACGCAAAATTAGCTAGAAAATTCCGAGGCAAAAGGAAGTTTCTAAAGATAACATTATACTAGTTTTCTTGTAACCTCAGGGGTATTCTATCTTCACGACCCATGACTTCAAGATAAGCGACGCTCGATATCTCGCCTACTTCCATGGCTCGAAAAATCACCGTGATATCTGCGGAAGATTGTGGCCAAATTTCGCCTTCCTGAAAGCATATATATATATATATATATATATATAATTTTAGAATGATATTTCTGATATGCATTTTCAATAATGGTATAATAAGAGCAACAAATAAATTAAAACCAATAAGATTAAGCAAACTATAATTAAAATGTGTTATTATTAAAAGCTGCAAAAGCTGCTAAGGGAATCTCGCGAAGTGTTAAATTCTGATTTTAATAAAATTTTGTATACTCGTAGCTTTTATAAAGAAATGAATGAAGTTGAGGTTTGAAGGGGTAAAATACATTTCGACAACTATTCAAGATATCAAAAAATTATACAAGTTTTATACAAAAATTTTACAATAAAATTACCTTTATTCATCCACATCAATAATATTTTTGAAAAATAAAAAAGATTTTTTTAATTTGAAAAAAACTGTTTATTAAAAATATTATTGATGCAAATGAATAGAGATCATTTTGTGATAAAACTTTTGTATAAAACAGTTTTTGATATCTCGAATAGTTTTCAAGATATAACGGAAAAAGCTGAATTTCGCGCTTAACACAAAAGAGGTAATTTCACCTCTTCAAACCATTTTATGGCCGCAACTGATATTTTTCTAAATTCATCTTTTTATGTAAGCTATAAGTACACGAAGTTTCATTAAAATCAAAATTTAACACTTTGTGAGGTTCTCTCGTAAGTTAAGAAAAGATCACCTCAGGTATAAGAAGGAAGGATGTATGATTGTAGCGAAAATCTTCATTCGTCAACGAAGCAATCTCGTCTGTATAAATCCGTTGGCAGACAAGCTCGTGAATATCTGGCAGGCAAATATTGTAATGAACAAGATTGACACGACGTACTACTTCGACTCTATGCACCAGTTGAAATATTTTTTTATACCTGCCACAAAAAGAGAAATCACTAAAACTAAATAAAAATAAAAATTTTTAACTTGAGAAATAATTGTTTTTGCATACTCTTCTTTGCGTTGTACATCGGTATCATTGTCTTTAAAGCGCATCCATTGGAATTTCACGACGTAGTCGCTTCTATTGTGTATCGTTAGAACTTTACTTCTAGATAAGCCTAAATAAGTGTCTTCCATTCTGACACTATGTCTGTCAATTCGAATCGTGCAATTTATTGCTGAACTCCGTAACATCAAACAGAGCTTTTCTCCTATAATTTATATATTTTGAATTTATTATGTACACATATTTATTGTTAATTATATAAATTTATGTTGCAAAGTTAACTGTTGTATTAATAAAGAAATAGAGAAGAGAGAGAGAGAGAGAAAGAGAAAGAGAGAGAGAGAGAGAGAGAGAGAGAGAAAGAGAGAGAGAGAGAGAGAGAGAGGAGAATTTTATAGGATGCTTTTACACCCTAATTAAAATTATTATTATTAACAATTATTATTATTAACATATTATACATATATAATGATTGTTTTTCAATTTATTAATATTTGAGAACAATATAAATATAATGGATTTATAATAATCACAATTTTCTAAAAAAAGTAAGTAGAAACCAAACAAATATTATGGAATAAATATGTTTTCGTAACAGTATTTCTAAAAAAATAAATATTTTATAATGATATAAATATAATGCTCTTTTATTGCAGGTTTTTGATAGAACATATTTAAAGGTGTGTAAAGAACAGTTAAAAAAGAAAAAATTTGTTAAAGTATCTATATATCAGGAATCCAGACCGAAAGGTTTTTTCGGATTCGGTTCCAGTTTAATAAAATATCAAATAAATGTTTCAGTTTCAGTTTCGGTTTTTTTTTATCAGTAAAGAAAACCGAAACCGTAAAAATTATGATTTTTTAACGGTTTTTTTTTCTACTTACTTTATTTTATTTATTCTTTAAATTGATTCTATTAAGAAAAAAGAGGAAGGAGGAGAAAGAGAGAGAAAGAGAGAGCGTGTTCATCCGTTCAATCTAGAGTGCCTAGTCGAAGAGAGGCGTCAACTGATCACGTGACTCTGAATAAAAATTATGTAAACATTATTTTAAGCATATTTCTTTCAGTCCTTTCTTATAACTTATTTGATTCTTATGGATAGATCTCACTTATTACATAAAGTCTTATTACATATGTATTCTTGAATTTCATAATTTAGAATAAATTTTTGCAACATGTTGATGAGAAAGATCTAAATAAAAGAAATGCTACTATCTTAACAATTTTCAAAAAGTTTATATTAAATATGTCTCGCAATCCCACCAGATTTCTTACTTATGAGATGTTGGAGGTATTTACATTCTGGTTGTTAAGAGAGCTAGCGATGGTAATACTAAATTAAACATTGGTGATTTGGACGAAGGAACAAGCAGAACGAAGATTAAGAACAAGGATAAAAATAAAAATTAAGAACTAAAAAAAGAACCGAAAAGACCACAAAATTTACCAGTTTGGTTGCGGTTTTGATATTATAAACTTTGCAAAATTTGGGTACGGTTTCGGTTCACTAAACAAAAGGGTTCCGAAGCGGTTTTCGGTTTCAATTTCAGTTCGGTCCGAGTCCTTGTTATATACACAACATTTTATAATTAACATTTTTCTCCGCTGGGATGTAAAAATACTCCAAACGACTATTCCCGGATGTAATACATAACAATAAAGTTAGTTTTATTTAATACCTGATTCATAATTAAGTAAAACATTTGCTTCAAAATCGCCAGATTTTTTAGATAAAAAATTAGCAGTGAGTTGCATCATTTCTTCTTCCCCCAATATGCCTTTTGACGGTTCAATTGAGAAACACGAACTAATACAATAAAAATTACTATATATACTATATACAATAAATATTACTATATATCAAATTGCTTTGGCGTAGTTGTCTAATATTAAAAAAAAATGTTTTTCTAAAAATATTTTAGCAACATACATTATATTTGAAGTATTATATAAACAAATTTTTTTATTTGGAAATATAATAGTTTATTAAAGTTTATCTTTTTAACTGAATATAACATTACCTTTCTGAACAAAAATTAAAGATCGCTGGTGCATCTCCTATATTGCGTACCAGAATAGTTTTCGAAGAGGGAATTTTTACCGCAGTAGCTGGTATTTCGATCTGATCAGGAATGTCTAGAATAGGTCTCAAACCGATGGCTAGAACAATATAATCTGCATTATTCTGTGTTACGTGACCATACGTGATTATAATATAATATAATTTCCTTTCTCACCGATTACTGGTACCATGAAGACTTCGATATCACTGATAAATTTGATATAATATTCGTAATCCCGCTTCTCTGACGGGCTGAATCTGACGTTATAAATTTGAACGAGTCCTGGCGCTATCATAGTACTGTAATTTGATCCACGATATTCCACGGAAAAAAAAGGATCGGGGTCGCGCGAGAGCTTCAGGGACCGTGACATCTTTGATGCAATATTTAGAAAATGGAGGTTAAGCTCCACGTGAATATTATATAACAATCGTGAAGAGAGTTAGCGCAACAGAATTTGATATGTTAGTTAAATATTAACAAGATGTATGATTAGAATAGAAAAGATTTACTTTTGTCAAGTTTTGAATCGTGAGCGTCATATTGTACAAATTGCCAGGAACAAATCGTTGAAAAAGAACAATACTAGGCGAAACTTTAAAGTAGTGACTTCCACAATTGTAATATAAAGATTGTATGTTTATATTGCGACCTGGTTTCAGCAAATAATTGATTCTTTCTTGAGTACACATTAACATCTGTTTGATATATTCCGATGGAGTCATACTACACTACAAGAATATTAATGAAATTGATAAACGTTGCAAACGTAAAACATTGTTATTATTTTATTTCAAATATTAAACTAACTTCCATCTGATCGCGTGATTTGCCAATTATAGTCGCAAATATTTCCACAGAATTATGTTTGATTGGGTAATATGTGACGAGATCTTTTTCTCTGTCGTCCATTTTTTACAACTAAAATTCTATGGAAATGATGTTTACATTATTTTACAAAAGAGATGCTTTTTTTATTAGAATCACTGACTTTAATTAAAATGATATTTTTTAGCTGATACATACGCATTCATAGCATAACATTAATATTCAAACTGAAAGTAGTTAAATATACTATTTTTTTATGTCTAAATTAAAAAAAAAATGAAAAATCGATTTTAAACTCTAAAATCGATTTTTTATTTTAGGGTACGGTCAATGCGATGCTATAAATGCTTTAAAGTAATTTTTGATTGATCCAATTTGTAAAATTCTTTTTTCTAAAATATAATACAGATTTAAGGGGGCTACTTTGGAGTCAGCGCGGTAAGAGGTGTGCAATCTACATAATATTTATATAATTATTAATAGTATAATGTGTATTAAAAGATGTAATTTGAATGTTTCGGCTATAGGTTTTAGCCATCTTCAGTAAATACATAATTAATACATTAACAAAGAATATCTCCTTTTTTCTAATTGGTCAATCAAATGCTTCAAAGCATTTGTAGTGAGACTTTGACCGCAGCCTGAGGCCTCATTTTATTATGTGTGGTCTATCTATAGCAATAGAAGTAGTAGATGAGACTGTAAGAGTAACAAATTGACCAATTATAGTTAAATGTGAGAAGAATAATCAACTGTGTGTTGGTCAATTTTTTACTCTTACAGCCTCATCCATTACTGATACTGCTATTAGACCACGCATTATAGTAATGTTGGTGTAATTAGGTCTAAGCAGTAAGCAAATTATGCTTGGTTTATGCTTTGGTCTTAATCCTAAAATCCAGCTAATGGAATACAGATTTTAGTTAGGACCAATTAAGACTGGCAGTCTTATTGGCTGACATTTTAGAATTTTAGGGTTAAGATCGAAGCATAAACCAAGTATTAGCTAATCATAAAGTGTCTACAATGAACAGTAGAGGCTGTAGACATGTAAGGAGCGATGCTGGCACTGATAGCATCGCAGCCAATACAGTGACAAGATTCTAATCCAGTTAATAATCCAGCAGGAAATAAGCATCGTGTGCCGCAGGCTTTAAGTTTAAGTCTACAACCTTACTTTAAGAAGCCCTAAGCTGTAAAGCCGTAAGAAATTGACTAATCATAATCGATTATTCTTCTCACATTTGATTGTGATTGATCAATTTCTTACAGCTTAAGACTTAAACCTTAGTTAATAATTTATTGTAGGAAATCTATTAATTCCATCACACTGATGAAATTGTAATTAATTTTGTAAATTTTAAGCATGTAAATCAAAGCATGTATATATAAACTTTTCGTATAATACATGTATTTACATCATGGATTATACACCATGGTATAATCTACCTGAAAAGTAGTTATTTTTAATATTGAAAGCGGAGATATAATGAAATAATGCAATTACATTAAAAACATTTTTTTATTATTTTCTCGTAATTATTAAAATTAATTTCATTACATGGAATATTTGATTAAACAAAAATCATACAATAGGACCGTAATAACGAAAGAATAGAATAAAATGCACAATTTCTCTAAGTAATCTGGATTCTTTACGTTAATTTCTTTAATGGGAAAAGAAATATTTGTTCATAATACAAGTATAACTATATCTTCGGACTCAACTACAAACATTGCACGGATCCAGTGCAACGAGGGAAAGTAGTCGATGTAAGATTATGAGACGAAGAGTGAGAAGCTTGTTGGAATCCTGATTGATGAGGATTGAAACAATCACTATTTTGATTATGTGGGTTTCCTCGATTTATAATCGATGAAGAGCCATAATACGGCAAGCGAACTACATTGTCATTGCATGCATAGTCATTTAAACATCGTGACATGCAACGTTGAAATGGCTGGAGTGACGATCTACATGCTATTCTCGACACGCAGCAAGGATCAAGAAAGACTCCTTTTGAGTAACATATTCCCGGACAGGGTCCTTGAGGACATCCTAGAGGAGGGCAGCTTATATTGCACACCTCGGGCTCGGGCTTCCTAGCGAACAGAAAATAGAGAATATTCCGTTTTCTTTAATGTATTGAAGATTTCATTTGATCAGATATTCTATTTTGTGAATCTGTAAATGCAGTAGCTATATCATTTAGAAATCATAGATATATGTATATATTACTTACAAACTTTCTATTTTACGTATAATATTATACATTTCGTCCATATAATTTCGTTTATGCTGACACCTATCCATGTCTAGTGAATCACTTATTGAACTTTGTTATAATATTATTACCAGTAAATTTAGTTCGTGTGCCAAAGCTTGGAAGATCGATGTGAATTCATATTAATGACAGATTTTTCTCTCTGCAATGTTTAATAATCGATTTTGTACTATATTACTTACTTCAAATTGTGTCAGAAATTAAATTAAAAGAAAAATGTTAATTATTTCTCTCTAATGCTTATAAAGAAAATTGATTTAGCCAATTCTATTACAATTTACAATATTATATTATAATATTACTAATATCTATTATTGTATCTTAGATTGAATAGGACTTAATATGTTTACAAATTTATTTGTTACACTTTTAAAAAGTTATACATTTTTTGTCAGTATTCCATGAAATATACGCAACGCAATATCAAAGAATAAAATTCCCATAAAAATGTACATATAATATAAATAAAAATAGGAAAATAAAACTTTAAAGTTATAACATATATTCGCACATTGACGTAAAAAAAATGTTACATTCTCCTTTCATCATACAATTTATCATGTTAGTCACACATAAATAACGTTCTTTTTTTGAGATAATTTAAATATACAAATAAGATCAAATCAATTATTGATCTATACATTTAATTTTTGTCAGATTTTATCAAATGATTTTGCGTATCTATTATCTAATCTAGTCAAATTTATAACTAGATATTAATTTACAATGTATAAAGTAATACATGCCTCACATTTACAAAATAAAAAATACGAACACATAATAGATACGAAAAGAATAGTTTTAAATAGTACTTATATATATCTCATATGCATTTCTTTCAATGAGAATATATTAATTATATAATAAATTTTTAATACAAAAGATTGGAGATTAAACTTAATCACACAAAATGGACTAAGTGGAATGAAAATTTAAATAGTTCCTAAAATATTTTTGGAGATTACACGTGTCCGTTCGCGATTAATTTATCCGGTGAAACAACATGATTGTTAAGGGCACACTCGGGCTTCCTGGCAAGATACGTGATACCTCCGATGGTCCTTGTCTCGTGGATTTCCGGTTGGCTGTAAGCATTCGTTCCCTGCATCGCCTGCACACTGCCCATTCTTTTCGCGTCTTCAGTGTTCGGTTTCTCTCCGGTATCACCGCCAGCGCGATCGATTCTCATCGCGTCGGGTGCATTCGGCCGTTGCATACATGCGACGTCACCCTGACCGCCATTGTGACTCTGCAGGTTTTGTTCATTAAGATAGTATTGCTGCATCTGATGATAATGAGGTGAGACATTTCCTTTGTATTGGATTATGTTATTGTTCCTGTGACATCCTTCTGTCATAGGTTTGTTCTGTCGATCATAAGAAATTGATTCATTCTGTACGTGGGAAAGTGCATCTTGGTTTTGCAAAATCTCCATCATACCGTTTTCCTTTTCTGCCTGCATATTGTAATAGTTTCTAGTGCTTTGCTTTTGCCGCGGGTACTCTATCATTAAAGGTTCATCAGCTTTTTTAGGTCGCAAGATACGTAACGGTGGATTGTTTGGATTCCTGCCATTTTCCAAACCATTTGCTAATATTCTTTTCTGAGATTGCAAGTGGGTTTCTATCGATGGTCGCTGTTGCATGTCTTCCGGAATCTCGTGGGAACCCTGAATACCGTTCAGTTTAACGATAGGTTTCTTTTTGGTCAAATTGGCGAGATATTCGAGACCCTTCCTACTTCTAGAATCCTTCATCGTTTCCAGCATCTTCTGAATGCTATCTAGATCTTGCAAGCCATTATTGCGTTTCTGAGGACGGATTATTTCCTTGTATACTCGCATTTTGAGCAAACTGGAAGTTTCTGCAGGCTTCTCATGCTGGAAGTTTCTCATGCTTTGTTGATAATAGTACGCGGGTTCCATTGAAATTTTTTGATTATCAACCGGATTTAATGAATTCATATTATGTTCCTTGGACCAAACTTCTTGTGGCTCAGAATGCGGAAAATATGGATTATAACGCATATTGTATGGATATTGTGCATATTTAAAAGTTGGATTTAATGGACGGCACACATTATTCGATGCATTTTGCTGATGATTATATGGGTAACAAGCGGTATGACCGCATGATATTTGATCACTTCTATGTGGCCAATTAGTTGTTTGCCATAGCTGATAAGGATTGACCTGACCATACATTTGCTGAGGCAACTCTTGGCTACATATTTCTTCTTTTTTTGATTGATGATAATTTTTTTGTTGATCAGCCACTATTTTATTCATATTTTCCAACGATTTATTCATCAGATATTGTTCGTTCAAAGCTTTTTGTTGTGCTTTCATTCTTTCAATATCGTTGTATGATATACGCGGTGGCGTGATGTGCATCATCCATTCCGGTTTCTCGTCCTTTTCTGTTCTTCTTCGCACGAGTCGAGTTCTCTTGATTTCCTCCGGAATATTTCGTTGAAACTGCGCGATATAAGCTAGTTGTCTTTTTTGCTCATTCAGTAACGCTGCAAATTGACGGCGCATTACTTCCTCAGGTATACCTTGCTGCCTCATGGTAGAAACTAACAATTCCTGATCGCGAATCATGTCAGACGTAAATTGCAGTGTCTTCTTTTCTTCTCGTAGAGTTTCCATGGATGATTGATCAGGTTTATAATTTGCCTGATTCTGTGATAGATTGATTGATTGATTAGATTGATTTTGACTCCCAGAATTTTTCTGATTGAAATTGGTTGGATCGCGTGTTTGATAATAATACTGCCATTGTGACGGTGGCTGCAAATGTTGTTGATTTTGATTCGCTATTTGTATCCATTTATGATTTTGTTGCCAAGTAGGTTGGAAGTTAACAGGATATCCAAGATTCTGTTGATGGATGGGTAAATTATGATGCATTGATCTCATTCGATTCGTTATCATGTCTTGCGGAGAAGTCATTCCTTGTGCAAAGACTGGCACGATAGGCAATTGTTGATTGTAATAACCGCAGTGCGTTACTGAATTATTGCGTATATGTTGTTGCAGATTGGATATTGATTGCATTTGATTGAGTCCTTGCGGCAACATTTGTTGATGATAGTTCTGCTGTGTTTGCTGATTGATCTGGTGTAGATTCCGTTGAAATGGAGCATGAAACTGAGCATGATAAAGATTTTGACAGTTACCCGCTGTCTGATCGTTTAGTGGCGCACTAGTATTTTGTTCGATTAATGCTTGCTTTTGTTGCTGCATGAACATTTGTCTGTTATTAACTGCATTTCGATCATTGACCAATTGTTTCTGGCACTGACTGTCAGGCGCTGAAGGTTCATTGGGATTTTGGCCGACAACTATGTGCGAATCAGTCGAAGATCCTTGCATTTGTGGCATCGCGACTAGTGTCGAAGGGATTTGTGTAATTACCGGCTGATTAATTATCGCAGACGAGCTTCGAAGTGATCGATCGTAGACTACTGCTCCTTGGGGGATATTTGGCACGAAAGGACGATGCGCTTGTCTTTCGGGAGATGCGATTCGTCGAGTCAGTAAGCTTTCAGACTGTGGATTTGTTTGACAAATCTCCCGATGGTTAGCGACAACCTGTTGCTGACTTGTGCTATATGTATTTTGCAACTAAAAATACATTAATTTTATTTGTAAAATTATTTAATTATTTAAGTTTATAATATTATATATAACGTATTTCTGTGCTATATAAAAACCAAATTTTTATAAAATTTCATAATAAATATAATAGTATAAATATAATAGTTTGTTGATAAAAAGTCAATGTTATAAATTAAATTAATTCCAGCGAAAATATTTATCGCAATAATTTTTTTTTAAATAAATAAATGTTTTGAAATATAAATTTACATAATATTTTTAAGATTAGTCTCTCTCTCTCTCTCTCTCTCTCTCTCTCTCTCTTCTAATATATATTAATATAGTATTAAATTATAAAACTAAAAGTTTAAAGAATTTCTATAGAATTTACTTTTGATTGTTGATGTGGCGACAATTGAATAGAAATCGCATCACCATGACCATTATTATTTTTGCTGAAGGGATTTGTATAAAAAGTTCCATTTGCTTGAGGATCTTGCTGTATGAAAGCAGCAATTGGCTCAGGTGTAAACATTGGCGAATTATCTAGTTTTTTTATCTCTTCGGCAGGAAAACTCTTGAGCCTTGACGAAGAAGTTGAACGTGTCTCTTTCGATCTGTTGCGAGAACTGAATCTAGTTTTCGAAGATTGCATCTCGTCCGGTAATACCATTCGATCGTCTGTAACTTTGGTGACTTTATCCGACGAATTTGAATTGTGCAAATTCTGTACGGATGGCGATTTCATAGATTGCGATCGTCTTTGATGACCCGTGATGACAGATCGTAAGCTCACCACGCTCGGACGTGCAAATGATTCTTTGTGTCCAGAATTCTTCTCAATTAAAACTTTCCTAAAGCAAACTTTCCAGCGTGAGAGATTTTTTATATTTATTGACATATGTATTTCTCATAATGCTTACCTCTTTTTCATTATTAATTTTGTTTAGACGCTAATTTAGATAACACGACATTTACTGTCAAAAGATCATCGTTAAACTTAATGAGAGATTTTTTTAAAGCGGATTTTGCATTACCGCCGAAAAGAAGTCGCGAGTTTTGACGTGTTGAAAAAAGAGGGACAAGTGCGTGACAAGTTGCTATGGATACACGTACGGTTATTTTTTTTAAATTATTTTAATGGATTCTATTAAAAAAATGAAAAAAGTCATACATTAAAGAAAAGAGCTCTACATTTTAATGCATTTGTACATTAAAATTTTTGGATACTTAAAATTTGTCTGGATATTTAAAATAAAAATATACGCTACACACAAAAAATTAGAGGAATACTTAATTTTTTATAAAAAATAGACAAAATTTAGGCAGCTGTAAGTTCATAAAAAATGAACGAAATTTGAATTAAAAAAAAATTTTAAAGCTTGAAATCTCTATTTTTGGAAGGTCATCATGATTTTTTATTTTCTGTGAGTTTAATAATTTTTACACATAGAAAACTACGAGCTCAACTAAATAAGAAATCTTCAGTTCACTTTGTGGGCATGTCACGTACAAAAAAATCTCGCGAAATTTTTCGACTTTCTTATGTAGAAGCTTCAAGTTTTCCCTATAAAATCATTTTTTAAAAACGTTTCTACGATTTTTCATTATTAAATATTGAATCAAATCGAATAAAAAATGAGCATTTTGACTTTGATTGCTCATGATTCCATCATTAAAAATCATCGTATCACAACTTTAAAAAAAGATTCTTGAAGCTAGAACTTGTTCTATTTAATAGCGTGATTGCCAAATTTTTTAAGAAACACGTAAAGATGATAAAAAATGATTAAAGATATCGTAAAAATTAGCAATTTTCTTTTTTTTTATATTTAGTCACGAAAGAAATGTGTGAATCAATAAAAATTTATTTTTCACGATTTTTTGTGCCTTTAATCCTTCATTTACAAAAAATTTGCCGAATAGCTATGAGATTTCTTTCTGGTGATGGCCATGGTTTTATGATACGAAACGTACAAAAAAATGGAAAATCGCTTAATTTTAGTGTAAAAAAATAAAGAAAATGAACAGTAAAGTTTAATTAACGTTAAAAAAAATCAATGTTCAGTGTATCGTCACTACGTTGATTTTTACCAAGTGTCAATACGGATAAGTTTGTCTATTACTTCCTTTACTGAAATTTGCAAAAATATCACCGACGTTAGCGTTATCCAAAGTGTATCACGAGGAGGTCGCACGGTCGGATTTACGTTTCGTTGTATATGTTGTGCACGCGCGCGCGCGCGCGTGTGTGTGTGTGTGTGTGTTTGAAATGCATGCATAAAAAAGATTAAGACTCAGGATGTGTTTCAATACTGCCAGTATCGAAAATCTAGAGTACACGTAATTTTAATTATAGGTTTTCAATATCAGCAGTATATCGTAACATTTCCTGAAGAGATAAATTTAATAACGCTTGTTTCCTTCTCTATTCAAAATGACTGCACACAATCGGTTTCGCATATTGATACAACGGCATATAGCTGTTTGAGAAATTTACTGCCAGGTTCGTGTAAGATCGGGTTCACACTTGGACGGAAAAAAAACGGAAAGCGGAAAAGCGGAAGCTGATGGCGATTTCATAGATTGCGATCGTCTTTGATGACCCGTGATGACAGATCGTAAGCTCACCACGCTCGGACGTGCAAATGATTCTTTGTGTCCAGAATTCTTCTCAATTAAAACTTTCCTAAAGCAAACTTTCCAGCGTGAGAGATTTTTTATATTTATTGACATATGTATTTCTCATAATGCTTACCTCTTTTTCATTATTAATTTTGTTTAGACGCTAATTTAGATAACACGACATTTACTGTCAAAAGATCATCGTTAAACTTAATGAGAGATTTTTTTAAAGCGGATTTTGCATTACCGCCGAAAAGAAGTCGCGAGTTTTGACGTGTTGAAAAAAGAGGGACAAGTGCGTGACAAGTTGCTATGGATACACGTACGGTTATTTTTTTTAAATTATTTTAATGGATTCTATTAAAAAAATGAAAAAAGTCATACATTAAAGAAAAGAGCTCTACATTTTAATGCATTTGTACATTAAAATTTTTGGATACTTAAAATTTGTCTGGATATTTAAAATAAAAATATACGCTACACACAAAAAATTAGAGGAATACTTAATTTTTTATAAAAAATAGACAAAATTTAGGCAGCTGTAAGTTCATAAAAAATGAACGAAATTTGAATTAAAAAAAAATTTTAAAGCTTGAAATCTCTATTTTTGGAAGGTCATCATGATTTTTTATTTTCTGTGAGTTTAATAATTTTTACACATAGAAAACTACGAGCTCAACTAAATAAGAAATCTTCAGTTCACTTTGTGGGCATGTCACGTACAAAAAAATCTCGCGAAATTTTTCGACTTTCTTATGTAGAAGCTTCAAGTTTTCCCTATAAAATCATTTTTTAAAAACGTTTCTACGATTTTTCATTATTAAATATTGAATCAAATCGAATAAAAAATGAGCATTTTGACTTTGATTGCTCATGATTCCATCATTAAAAATCATCGTATCACAACTTTAAAAACAGATTCTTGAAGCTAGAACTTGTTCTATTTAATAGCGTGATTGCCAAATTTTTTAAGAAACACGTAAAGATGATAAAAAATGATTAAAGATATCGTAAAAATTAGCAATTTTCTTTTTTTTTATATTTAGTCACGAAAGAAATGTGTGAATCAATAAAAATTTATTTTTCACGATTTTTTGTGCCTTTAATCCTTCATTTACAAAAAATTTGCCGAATAGCTATGAGATTTCTTTCTGGTGATGGCCATGGTTTTATGATACGAAACGTACAAAAAAATGGAAAATCGCTTAATTTTAGTGTAAAAAAATAAAGAAAATGAACAGTAAAGTTTAATTAACGTTAAAAAAAATCAATGTTCAGTGTATCGTCACTACGTTGATTTTTACCAAGTGTCAATACGGATAAGTTTGTCTATTACTTCCTTTACTGAAATTTGCAAAAATATCACCGACGTTAGCGTTATCCAAAGTGTATCACGAGGAGGTCGCACGGTCGGATTTACGTTTCGTTGTATATGTTGTGCACGCGCGCGCGCGCGCGTGTGTGTGTGTGTGTGTGTTTGAAATGCATGCATAAAAAAGATTAAGACTCAGGATGTGTTTCAATACTGCCAGTATCGAAAATCTAGAGTACACGTAATTTTAATTATAGGTTTTCAATATCAGCAGTATATCGTAACATTTCCTGAAGAGATAAATTTAATAACGCTTGTTTCCTTCTCTATTCAAAATGACTGCACACAATCGGTTTCGCATATTGATACAACGGCATATAGCTGTTTGAGAAATTTACTGCCAGGTTCGTGTAAGATCGGGTTCAC
This sequence comes from Acromyrmex echinatior, assembly GCF_000204515.1. The sequence continues at coordinate 197,892 of NW_011627648.1, read as the reverse complement.
ACTTGGACGGAAAAAAAACGGAAAGCGGAAAAGCGGAAGCTAATCAGAACTCGCGGAAAGACAGAAGCAGACAAGCGGAATGTACCGCCTACTACTACTGTGAGTTCCGATTGGCTTCCGCTTTTCCGCTTTCCGTTTTTTCGTCAAGGTACGAACCCGGCCTAAGGCTCTGATAAGCGAAGCTAAATCAGCGATGTTGGGATAGTTTTCGTATACTCTACGTTCTAACATATCCCAAACATGCTCAATTGGATTTAAATCGAAACTCAACGGCGGATGCAATAATATTATGATTCTATGATTTCTTAGAAACTATTATGTAATGAGCAGTGTGCGGTCGTGCATTATCATGTATTAGACCTCCTCGATTTGTTAGCGATAACGCTAACGTCAGTGGTATTTTTTTCAAATTTCAGTGAAGTAAATAATAGACAAACTTATTCGTACTGACACTTGGTAAAGATCAGCATAATGCACTGGAAACTGATTTTTCAACGTTAATTAACTTTACTATTTATTTTCTTTGTTTTTTATACTGAAATTAAGCAATTTTTCATTTTTATACGTTCGCATCATAAAACCATAGTGGCCATCACGAAAGAGATCTCATAGCTATTCGGCAAACTTTTTGTAAATGCAGGATACTTATAAGCACAAAAAAAAAAATAAATTTTTCTTGTTGATCCACACTTTTTTTTCTGAATAAAAATAAAAAAGGAAAAAAGTTGCTAATTTTTATGATACATTTAATCAGTTTTTATCATGTTTACGTATTTCTAAAAAAATTTGGCAATTACACTATTAAATAGAGCAAAGTTCTAACTTCAAGAATCTTTTTTTAAAGTTGAGATACGATGTTTTTTAACAGAGTTATGAGCAATCAAAGTCAAAGTGCACTTTTTACTCGATCCACGATATTTCAGTAACGAAAACTCGTAGAAATGTTTTTAAAAAACGATTTTGTAGGAAAAACTTCAAGTTTTTACATGAGAAAGTCAAAAATTTTCGCAGATTTTTTTGTACAATCCCACAAAATGAGCTAAAGATTTCTTATTTAATTGAGCTCGTAGTTTTCTATGTGTAAAAATTACTAAACAAAAAACATGGTGACCTTTCGAAAATAGAGATTTAAAATTCTTTTTTTTTAATTCAAATTTTGTTCATTTTTGACGAAGTTACAGCTGTCTAAATTTTGTCTATTTTTTATCAAAAATTAAGTTAACACGTTTTATCATTTATATTTTATTATTTGTACTGTCTATCATAGTATTGGCAAGTTATTGTTTTTCAAATGAGCTGTTAATTTCAAATTTTATTTCATTTAAACATTGAGATGATCTAATATGTAAGAGTCGAAACGTTTGTATAATAAACTTATGTTTTTATAGTTGAGCATTAGGATCTAATTTGGCTTTGTTGTAGTCTTTGTTTTATTTTTAATTTTATAAAAAATCAAGTGTTCCTCCAATTTTTGTGAGTAGTGTATAATATTTGTATAAAATAGTTTTTAATTTAATCAAGAATTTTATTGTAATTATATTTAGTTAAAATGTAATACGTTATATTAGTTTGTATGTACAATACATTTCTTTGTAATAAATTTTTTTAACAATGACATTATATTTGATCTTTTTTGTCGTATTTTATTTGTTTATCATAGGAATATTATAAACATAAATAAAACCAAATAATGTAACGTAAAATGACATTAAAATAAATGTAGTATCGGAGATATTCATGAATTTGCTTTAAAATAAACATGTCCACTCTCAGATTTCTCTTTAAACAAAATTAGTTGTATCACATACATTAGTTTTATTTTTAAAATTGATATAGGAACAGTGTAAAATAATTATAAGAAAGAGATAAATTAAATATTATAGATATTACGATTTTTTAAAATCTCATAGATTTATTCTGTATGAATTATGACAAAAACACAGATAAAATACAATATGTTATTGCTGTTTTATATTTTAGTAACAAATATATTTTTATTCTTTACAATTGTAGGGGACAAAGTTTAAATTTAATATTTTACAATATATATTTTACATACTACAAAAACACATAATTAATTTGAATTTATCAGCATGAAATAAAAGACAATGAATTACAAGATTACAGTTGCAAGAAGTTAAAATTATGTTTCTTCTGTTATGTTGCTTGTTATTTTGTGAGTATATTTCATATTCATTTATCTCGTAGTTAATTTTGATTCGTTGATAAAGTTCTCCTGGTTTTAATCTTTCCATATCGATTTTTTTCTTAATTATTCCAAAATGTTCTTCATCTCTACAAATAGAAGAAAATAAATCTTTATAAGATAAAGCAAAATAATTGTATAGAAAAAATAAATGTACTGGAGTAAATTTCTGAAATTGTTTAAATGTTTGTCTTAAAATTTTTATCTCTCTCTCTCTCTCTCTCTCTCTCTCTCTCTCTCTTATACAATTTTTTTTAAAATTTTAATCTATATATAGCATCAAAATTTTATAATTTTAAATTTTATGACTTAAGTCATTTAGAAAGTTCGTTTTTTGCCTCTTATATGTATATTAGTGATGCATATGTACCCTGCATGCAGTTGCATAATTACTGCCCAGTAAGTCGCCAATTAGAACGCCGTCACTTAACAGGGAGGACAAGGTACTGCGAAACAAGAAACTCACATTAATCTCAGCGACAAATTCTAATAAAAGGAAGTATGGAAATAAACTGACGGCATAATGGGAGTTTACAGGGCAAGTTACACGAGATCGGTGGAGGACAAGGAACGCAATTCGTATCGCAAGCAGGATAAAAACAGGGTGGACAGGATGGTATAGGTGGCACATACGTCATTTCCATTTTCGGTGGACAAGACAGAGGACAGATTGGACAGGGTGGTAAATATACCTTTTACAAAATTTTTTTTCTCAGTTTTTATCATTAAAAAGCTATAAAACATTATATGTATATATATCATATATCAGCGTACAAGAGAGTGAAAAAAATTAATTACTTAAAATTAAAATAATGAAAAAATTGTTTCAAAATAATGATAATAATTAGTCACGATATTTTAAAAAAATAGAAAATAATTAATAAAAGGGGCTAAAACGAGCCAAACTAGATGTCCATTTGCTAACTATTCTATTATATATTTAATATTAAAAAAAATACACAAACAGTTTTGACTAGTTATCGAATCATTCTTAATGTGAAACAAAAATTGTCATTATAAAATTATTTCCATCCGCTTATTATACAATTGAATTCTTACGCATTATAATCACATAGGTGTTGTGCAATCGCTTTTATCGATTTTTTTCTAATTAATTATTCTGCTTCTTCAATAATTGCTATGATTCTTTCTTTAATCCATTCTATTAAGAATATTTAATACCTACATATAAATAGATAATGAAATAATCGTTATAAAATTGAAATTCCCCCATTATGCCATCAGTAATTTCAAATCATCGCATGTCTCTAAACCATAACTTTGATTGGAAGCAAATTAAAATATTAGATAGAGAACTATCACAATAAAAAACTAATTTCTGAGATGGTCTTCATAAAAAAACAGGCAAGGATTGAATAAACAGAACGACACTGCCTGATGGATATCTTCCCTTTGTACCATCCTTATTCCCTTCCTAATAATTCCTACATGTTACCTCCTTTCTATTACATTTCATCTTCTATCGTTTTTAATTGCTCTCTTACTTTAGTTACTCATTTTAACAATAAACGTGACACATGTTACATTCATTTTTTGAATTCGGAGAAAACGATAGAAGATGAAATATAATGGAAAGGGTGTAACATGTGGGAATGAAGAAGTCCTATAGATGAATGTAAAATTTTAAGAAGTCCTATAGAATGTAAATGCCGACTTATCTATCCAGGTATCACTCAATTATATTTAATTTTTTAATTTAGTTTTTTATACACATACATTACGATACAGAGAGTTTATAAATTAATTAATTTCAATTTTGTAACAATTATTTCAATCTATTTATGGATATTAAATATTCTTAGTATAATGGATTAAGGAAGGACATATAGTAATTATTGAAGAAACAGAATAATTTTAAGTGAAAAAAATTGATAAAAGCGGCTGCACCACACCTATGTAATCATAATACGTAAGAATTGAACTGTAATAAGCGAATAGAAATAATTATATAATGACAATTTTTGTCTCACATTGAGAATGACCTGATAACAGGTCAAAACTATTTGTGTATTTTTTTAAATATTAAATGTAAGATAGTTAACAACAAACATCTAGCTTCGTTCATAGCCCCTTTTAGTAATTATTTTCTATTTTTAATTATTGGAGCCTTTTTTTAATTCTTTAAAAAATAACCTTTATCTTGTATATGCATATAATTTAATAATAAAATGTTCAAAGCTTTTTTTTATTGTTATAATATGCATATAATATATTAATCAGAGAAAATTAGAGTTAATATTTCACGCGGCAAACATACCACTGTCTTAACAGGTTTCGGCACGGGAGGACAAGTTATTTTATATTGAACACGAGGTATACGAGGCATACTGGGATAGCACACAGGTGGAGTACAACAAATTACAGAACATGGAATTGGACATCTCGTTGGTAGACAATCAGGAGGAGGAAGACATACATTCTGGCAATTCCTGCAACGTTTTAATCGCATAAATTATTAAATCATTAAAAATAATTATTACAAATTAATAAGCAAATTAAGAAAAAAATATTTCATTAATCAGTACATACTCATGTAATATATTACGTATTTATGATTTAAATAGAAGATTAGTTTGAAATATTCTTTATTTTAATATTTTTAAAGTATAAATTCTCTAATTAATTATTTCTGTGATGCTTACTCGCTATTATATTCCATTATTTGACTGCATACGGAATTATGTAAAATCAAAAATTTAATAATTTTGACAATAATCACATAAATGAAATTATGTTAATAAATAGTGTATTTTTGATTGAAATTCTATTAGAATTTATTATTCTAATAGAATAATAAAATCCTACTAAAATTTACCTCGACATGACGTTAAAGATGTATTCTAGATAATGTTTTGTATTTTTAGTTTAGAAATTCAATAATTGACGTTAAGTCGTCGATAACAACTAGAGACCTTCTATCAAACGAGAATCAATCTTAATAAAGTTACTTGGAATTTAGTGAATTGCTCTGAGAAATACTTTAGAATTTAAAATTAGCCTTTCATGTCTATAGACTGTGATCAACCGAAGATTATTTACTGGTAACCTTGGTGATCCGTAAAAAATTGATTGTCGGCTTTTACAGATTACAGAATAAATTACATGCGGGAATCACACACGGTGATTCCCATTTCTCGTTTCCGTTTCTAAATATACGTGGCTGACGTAGTTGCTTGTTTTGCAAGAAACGTAAGCATTATAATTTATAATATATCATAGCTGACAGCTAGAGATCTAGAAAATTTTTAAAACATTTTAACTGATCAAGATTTATAAAAATTAATAATACATTTATACTTGTTTTAAAATGATAAGTATAGATAACACAATGTTATAATTTATGTTAATTTGATTGGATTTATATAATTATTAAAATATATTTTGTATTAAATATGAAAAATTTACAATAAATAATTTAGCGAGTTTTTCCAAAAGCAAGTTAATTTAAAATTTAAAAAAATTAACTATTTGATTATCTAATTTGCATAAATTATACCAGTATATTTCATTATATTAGTTTGCCACGGTTAGTACAAATACAATAATATTTGAAACTGGATCAAGTTCAATTACTTGATGAGCAACATTTGCAATTTGCATATTGTTGATAAAAAGTATTCAATCGAAATTGACTTTAACCGTCAACGGAAATCAATTTCGTCACAACTGTTTGAGTTCCGACAAAGGAATTCCCTCTACAGGGAATGCAGCTGTCACAGCACATGTCCACATTTGACAATACTCTCGATGCACATCAGTCGATGCATTTCAGCAATGATTCACGAGTTCGACTGAAAAGCTAGTAACAAAAGCAGTATCTTTGTCGCAATATCTACATTCAAGAATATATCACGATTTCAACATTGTAAGGAAGAATAGTGATAGACAATGCAATCGCAACATATATGTATATGCAGATGAGATTTAAGTATTTCAATTCCGATTTAAGTATTTCATATCCCGTTACATTCCCAGATTAAATATGATCAAGAAAATTTTATAAATACATATAAAAATATGCGAAATAATATTACAGAAAACTTATTTAAAAAATATATGATTTATTATATAATTTATACAGTATACATTTTTAATCATTTTAAAAATATAATGTTTAGCTTATTTATTTATAGTTTTCTTTTTTTTAAGCATTGTTGTTAATAATACGTATTGGAAACTCTCTCTCTCTCCCCTCCTCTCTCTCTCTCTCTCTCTCTCTCTCTCTGCTGGAGAGAGATTCGTGGAATTAGACAGGATATAAAAAAAGTACTGTTATATTATTCAGGCTATATTTATTATAACATATGCATGTTTATACGATAACGATGAATGAGTGCATGAAACGGAAGCTCGTATTTCTCGAGGATTTGCTATGCGAGTGTAAATATTGCATAGATTAAACGGAGCATTGGTATCAACTGACGGAGAACCGGCTATGTTACACAGAACCCTGGTCCATTCGGCGGCTGAGCAGGAATACCGCGTCTGTTCATACGACAAGCGTGTTCTTCCAGTCGTTGAGCGGCGATGTTGTTATCCTGCTTATTGAAGCTCCAAAGACGTTCAGCCGTTGCGCTCGCACGTGGCCAGATTCTTGAATGTATGTTATTTCTGAAAATAAATAATAGCTCAACAAGAATGCTTTACGTTTCGTAATTATTTTTTTAGGTAAAATAAATAATTATTAGCATAGTGTTTTAGTCTTTAATATATTCATCAAGAAAAAGATTATAAATGTTTTAGAGTTATTCACAAATAAAAAATAAAATGCTCTTATCCATGGCAATTTTTTTAAGAAAGTGATTTCACGTTAAATGTACACGTCTGTGACACAAAAAGTTTCTTTGCACGAAATATTCTATTATTTTAATAAGCATAAAAATGGGGAAAAAATGTTATATGTATGGACATATTTTACATACAATATATATATATATATATATATATTGGATATCTGGTGCATCTCGAATTAATATATTTCTTCTATTAATATGCTAATTCATAGATTTTTAAATATGAAAAAAAAAGACTAGACGTACTTGTTGACAAATTCTGACCACATGCAGGCTTCACCGCCAAGCATAAGGTGTGTAACGTTGGCCGCATTATCAAAATCGAAAGGATCGCAATTGTAATATTTTTGCCAATCGCCACCGCCGGCAATATGATCCAGATACCAGCAGGATGACAGCAAGACCGGATGTCCTGCCTTAGTTGCTCTCTCTAGCTCTTTTTGCCATAATTGTACTTTCCAAATGTGCACCACAGTGCTCGCGGGTAGCACAACGCCATTATCGAAAACCTATAAATCGTCCAATTTGCATACAATAAAATGTCTTGTAAATAATAAACGATAATGCTTGCATCTCACGTAATAATTACATCGTAATAATCTCATCGTTTACAGAGATATCCATACAAACTTTTTAATAATTAATTCGTAAATAACACCGGGTGCGTATTCGCGCCAGTAAAATTTCCAATTCTTGTAGATATTTGAAAAAGCTGGTTTTGCTTAACGAGCAATTTTAAATGAATGATTTTATTGTTTTTTTGAAAATTCAATATACCAATCGATTGATTAAAAAATTTTATATTGCAAAACATAGTTTTTATTTTAATTTCACTTAACTTTCGGAAGAGATATAAAACATTAAAAATGCCTAATGCAAATTCGCACCATTCGCATCAGGTATTCTTTATGGGTATTTGAAAAGGACGTGCCCTTTACGGATTAAATTTTTTTACAGAAAAAAAATAACTCACTTCTTGCCACACAATAGTGTTGATGTTTAGCAAACTGCTGATCGCGAGTATCTTGACTATATATTCGTTTTCGAGCAGCTCGTACTTCTTAGATATATTGCGCTCTTTCATGTACTCGGTAATTCTCGGATTACTGGCCCAGCAATCGAAGGGTACTTCGTCGCCACCTAAGTGGAGATATTGATCCGGGAATACTTGCACGATCTCAGAGAACAAATTCTGTATGAAGTCGTACACCTTCGGGTTCGTTGGGTCCATAGGGCCAAGTATACCATTTGGTTTTTCGGTGGAGTCTAACAAGTACATAAATGAGCTAATTTGCATTGCTAAAGAAATATTAATAAGATGCAGAGATAAAAATATATTTATTTAAATTTATTTATCTCTGAACGTTAGACTTCTACTAGAACATTATAAAAGAATAATTTTGCTGAAATCTAAAAATTTGATTAGGTTATTTAACAGATTTGATAATAATTTTGTTAATTATCAAAATAATTATATAAGACTTTCACGAATTAAGCTGATTACTAGAATATTAAAATTTTTTGCAATATGGCTCATCATGCTTGATTTTCTATAATTATTTAATCCAACAAAATAATTTTCAGATTTGCATCAAGCTAAATTTTTAGATTTTCAGCAAAATTATTCTTTCCGTGGTTAATAAATTATATCAAACTCATTTACCATAACACGTTGTCAATAATTCCGGATAGGCTATACCCCATGATCTAGTGTGTCCAGGTGTATCAAATTCGGACATCACTCTGATTCCACGTAGTCTCGCATAATTTACGACTTTCTGTACGTCATTAGGTGTGTAGATCATCAAGTGATGGTAGGCGCCTTTGGCGGACAAGTCGGGATACCTGGTACTCTGATATGGGAAACTGTTATCGTCGACGATGTGCCAATGAAGGACGTTTAGCTTGTTGTATGACATAGCGTCTAGTGTCAACAATATGTCAGATAGGGGTAGATAATGACGGGAGGTATCGAGCAGGAGGCCGCGATGTGGCAGTTTCGGCTCGTCCAGGATAGTTTGGCATTTTATTTTTAACTGTAATACATGTTATTAAGTTTATGTTCGCAATCGTTTAAATGAAAGATTATAATATGTACTTTAAAAATTATTTTCTTGTTGGCAAGTTCCATAGTTGAAGTCAACAAAATTATTGACATTTTACAAGAAAATGTTAATAATGCAAAAAATATTATTTCCATGTTTTTATCAATTTTGTGTTTTACTTGTATTTACATTTGTGTTCACATAAAAAATCTATTAATTAAGATAAAAAGATATAAATATTTAAATATACTTACGCTCGGGCCATCACCAGACGGTGCTAATAGCTGCGAAAAAGTCTCGAGACCTCGAAGGATTCCCCATTCGGATTCAGCCCATAGAACGGCAACTGATGAAGTCTTATTTATCTCGAGTTTATCTGCAAAAGGCGTGTATCGCGAGATCAAACGTCATGTTAAATCGTTTCGATCGAGGAAGATAGGATAAAATCATAGAATTTAGCTCGCTAATCGATGGTTATGACCTTACGGCATTTAGCTTTAAGCGATAAGAAACTAGGAAGCAGATCAGAATTGTCTTATTATCCATCTTTGTTTCAATCGTTTTGCTGATTGTGCATTGCTCAACTCGCTCGAAAGTCTCGCGCGTGTTCAGTCTGCATTCGTCATTCCGCGTCGTGGAATCTTCTTGGTTTAATCGGACTAAATTAATTGTAATTCCTTTCGCGATCAGTGATAAATTGATTGATCGATCATTGTTTCAGACTCCAAATATAGCCGTACCACAAGAAATAAATTAAAAAATTTTATTTTGTTGCTTGTTAAATATCATGAATTTTACATAAATAAAAGATCATATATTTTTTGTATATTAAGTGTGATTATAATTTCAAATTAAATATATTTGATAGATTATTTCTCTTTGCGTATGGAACTGTTTTTTACTGCAAATGCAAAAGGTTTGCTTAAGAAATTATTTTGTTTTTAATATATAAAAATATAAAACGTATAATAAGAAATAATCAATTGGGAAAGATTAATCTATCACTTCTCTCTTTGTTAGATATGGATTAAACTTGTGTTTTACAACTTTATGATCTTTATTGTATACTTTTGTTATTTATAGTTTGATATGTTAATGTACAATATAATGAAATCTTTCGGAAATCATCAAATCGATGTTAAATTTAATATCACCGATAAGGAGAGACGTTATTATTATAAGGATTGCAAAAATCCAATTTGTACGCACGCAAGCCCGTTATCAACGCAAATCGGCGAATGTTAGGTCGGGGGTTACAGTGAGCTGTTGCTCACTGGCATCATTCAATTAATTTGTTGGTGCACTACCTATTACTTTGTAATGCAAGCTGCACATGCAAAGAGAGTTGCTGCACATGAAACATGCATTAGAATTATGACAGACGTATAACAAAAGTTTTCTGCTATCAGCTAATTAGTTAAATATTCATACATTTGTTTTTAAATCTATTTAAAATAAAAGTACATATATAAATAGAGTAATTTTTTTTTAATATTTTCTATTGCTTGATAAATATATAAATAAAATTACTGTGCGAATTAATAAATTAAAAAAAATAAATTTAATTTTACAAGATTAATTAATTTAAACTTACAAGATTCATTCATATACAAATATGGCCAATGCTCGCCGTTCTGTTCACAAGGCTTGAAGAGACGGATGCTTAAGGTTTCAAGATTGCCTTTAAAATGAGGATCGTCTCGAACGGATGTTCTTGGTTGCCCTTCCGTGACCAACCTTGCTATTCTAGCTTCCGTCAAAATAATTCTGTTGTACCGTTCTATCGCCTCAGTCACGATATCACACACCTCGCCGTTCACCTTTGTGAGTATAAAAATATTAAATTTTAAAATAAAATTAGAATAATATTTTATGAAACTTGAAAAAATATAAAACATATATAAGCATATAGAAATTAAGATATTTCATTTTTTATTAAAAATTTCCTTATTAAAATTTTTAATAATAAAATTAAGATGATTTTAATTTACTTCTAGAAAAACAATAGTAATGTTTAATGAAACAGATGTATCCCAGACAGCAAAATGCAATCTTCTAGCAGATTGTCAGCAGGTTTTGCAGAAAATGACGGCAGTCTACCATCAACTGCGTCCGCATTAGGCTTGTGTTCTGTTAACATCGCTTGTCGACATAATGTGAAAGCAAATTGTTGGCAGAAACTGAGCAAGTTCTGTTGACATTATTTGACACTTGCAGATTTTGTTATGGTTTTTTCTAGCAGTCTGTTAACAATATTATGTATCTAATTCTGTAACTTTTGTTGTTATTTTATTGGCATAGTGTGTAGCAGACATTTAAAAAAATTTACTTTCTACAGCTTTCTTAGCTATTTGATATAATACTGAAAAGATAAAATAAATAAAAAAGAGATTAAGTATAAAAATTAATATTAAAAAAATATAATGTTATGTGTAGTGTAAGACAAATACTTTTTAACAAACTCTTGGATTCAACATTGCTATATGGAATACAAAAGTTAGAAAGTATTTTAGTTAAAGAATAAGTAATATTTGTTATAACAAATAATAGATATAATAAATATTATCTGTTAATTGTATTATATATACATAAAAATATAATATAAAATGTATAAAGTATAATTAGTAAATATTATAATCGTTATTTGATTACGCTTCGTTTTTGTATTTGTAAAATAACAGTTTAATTAAAGCAATTTCGCATGTGTACGCAAGTCTCTTAATATTTTTATGACAATTGTATTGTCATCCATATAAATTATATTCGTGACATCATTCTTTGCTTTGAGACACATATACACATATACACATACATGTATTCTTATTTTAGTATAAGAAAATAAAATTTTAGATATAAGAAAATAAACATAATATAATAAAAATAAATAAAGGACAAATGAACACAGAAAATAACATATATGAAACAAACAGATCAGTTGGTGAGATCTTCACCTTTAACTATTTTTTCTAATATGATCGAGAAAAATATTTCTTTCGATAATATTAGAAATTTTAATTGTTTTAAAAAATATCTATGATGGGACTTTTAATTTTTTATGAGTTTTCGAGCAACCGATCCGAAGTATTGATAAAAAGAGAGTCGCAGAGACATAGAATTAGGCAGATAGAATTTTAAAAGAGAATGAACATTGTCACTCTTTTTCAAGAAGTAAAATATTTTCGCTCTTTTTCAAAAGTGGCTGTATTTTCATTTTGTTGAAATGAAATTTCCTTTCAAGAAATTTAGAGTGATATTCTCATCAAATCTCAAATTTTATTATCAAGAAATGTCATGATAATATTAAAAATGACAAAATTATATAATAGAAATTTATAAATTTATTTCAACAATTTAACGAACATTTATATAAAAAAATACTCATTATATTTATTTTTTTACAGAGTTAAAAAGAGCTTGGCCTATAGCGTGAAAAGGAAGAAATAATAAATAGAAAGACTCACACGGAATTCAAAGTTAGATGGTCGCAACAAATAGAAGTCTTCTTTGATAACACGCATTTTTGGCAATGGCCAGAGTTCGCCCTTCGTAGCTTGGATCCATGGACCTGCATTCGAATGTAAGAATGAAGAGACTTGCCAGGCCACGGCAGTTAACAGCATCAACACGCGGCTCCACATGTCTGCCTTTAGAGAGAACAGTTCAGGTGGGATGGAGGAACGATGTGACGCCAACGAGTGATCATCGTCTACTGACGATCGCAGGATGCCGGAGAACGCACGTACATATGATAGTGGTAACGACCTTAGCCTGCGCCACTTAAGTTTTATCACTTTGGTCCCCGGGAGAGCCTCACGGTCAAGTAAGAATAACTAGTCCTTCTGGCTACTCCGTTTATCCTTAAATCTTAGTCGCACGTCCAAAAGGCTTATCGCACACACAGTATATAATAAATAGGCATCGAAGAAATCGTTCGATATAATCAATTTTAATTTTCTAATTTTTGAAAGAAAGGAAAGAAATTAAAGAAATTAAAAGAATATTTTAATATATATTTTTTAAATTAACATATTGTATAAATACATACTTGTTTTGCAATACTTTTATTTTTCATGTTAGTGCAATTAATTTTTTTTATATTGTATTAATTTGTTTTATATTTTTTGTATTGCAATCGATTACATAAGAATACATTCCATGTATTCTTTCCATATTTTTTAAATCATCTTTATATTGATATATATCGATAATAAATAAATAAATGAATAGTTTCGCAAGATAAGAATTAAAAAATAGATTTTATGGATAGAATAAAGGCTATGGTAACTAATTAATCATGAAATTGACATCTTATTTCTGATTGTCATCTATCTGATTTTAATCTATCTTCACGTTAAATGCAAATAAATAATTATATAAAGTTTCATAAAAATCTTAAATAAACTTGGCAAATTTTTTTCATTGTCAAACTTTAACATAGATTGTAGTCAAGAAGAGTTTAAAATCAAATTACTTTAATGTTAATAAAAACATTCCTATTAGTTGGCAAATGATATTAATTGCAAAAGGTAATATAAAAGAAGGGCAAAGAGCCAATGACGTATATAAAAAAATTATAATTTAGATAAGCAAACTTAATACAAAAACAATTAAAATACAATAAAATAAAACAAACGTTTCAACTCCAATTGAGTCATTTTCAATGCCATAATATAATAATATAAATGTCGTTCTAAATTAAAAATTCGTACAAAGTAATCTTACAATATTCTTAAAATTCCTTAACAAAAAATTCTTTCTTCTTTCTGTGTACGCTGTGAGTCATTTTTATCAAGAATTAACAAAGTCATAAGAATGTTCTGGAAAAGTAACCATAAACAAAAAGAATTAATATTAATCACATAAAAATTAAAAATATGATGATATACCTTAGTAAATCTGTTAAGAGTCCCATAATACACAACGAGAAAAAAATGTAAAATGTAGTCCATTTCGTGGTATCATAAAAAAGTCTTTTTAATTTAATAGGTTATTATAAGCAAATTCGCAAAGGTAACGAGCATCTGACTTAAACGATGGCACAAAACGAAATGTCAAACAGAAAAACATTATCGAGAACGGAAAACGGAAAAATATTAATAATAAGAATATTAATAAATAAAAATATTGATAATAACGGAAAGATATTAATTGCTTAAAAGAAATATTTAAAGGTCTTTGATCTCGAATTTTATCTATATTTGTTTAATCTTTTTATTATTATTTTGATGTTAATTGATTATCTTTATTTTTGTTGGCAGGTGCGTAATATTTTTATCAAAGATATGATATAATAAGAAGAGTGTTTTTTACTTACTCTTGGCTTTATCTCAAGTATATATTTCTATTTATTTTTTAACTTACAGATTAAAAAAAATGAAAAGCAGCAAAAGTATATATCATATTATTTATTAGATAATTTTAAATATGTTAATATCTGTTTCTTTTGATAAGCGTTAAATACGTAAGAAAATCTCTCAGTTTATCGGCAATACATTATTTACAAATGATGCTATATCTTGTATGTATGAGATCGTTTTATCGCAATTTTATCACTATTGAAACATTACTAGAAAGTTACAAACAGTTAAGTGCAAAGATCAATAATTTCTCAATTGCTTTAATATATATATATATATATCAACATTATAAATTATTGTTATGGCATAATCGATAATTCGATAATATTTTAATGATTTTTTAATTGCTATTTTTCTATTTAACACCATTAAATTCATGTCGGGTTAACATTGTTCCAACTTGTTTCGAGTATCACAACCTGATATGTTCTCGAGCAAACGTTACAAAAACACGCCCTTTCCTGCTTGATTAATCGTTTTTCACGTAATCCTGCGTATTTAGGAAATGTAGGTCAATTCAATGAGTCAGTCCAATCGAATCTGGGAATAAAATGAAATAAAGTGAGAGCAATGTAATAGAAGATAAAAAATTGCGACTAATTCTTAACTTGATATTTCTTATATTTCTATTGACCTCTTATATCTATTATTATATATTTATATGTTTTATCAATGGATTTTTTTTTGCTAATATAATTTGAAATCACTATAATTATATATAATGGATGCAATTATGTTCAAGGCAGAATGCAACATAAATTGCAATTTATCTAGTATCCGGGATTGTATAGAACTCTTTAGAAATAGTCATGTAATTAGCATCGAACTTGTGTTATATGTGTATTTTTATATATATATGCAATTTACTATTCCAAGACGTATTATACATACACATATACTCCAGGATTTTTGCAACAAATGTAATTAATCATTTATAAGTCGATAGTAGCACTTAGCATATTAGTTCTTAACTTTTTTTTTTATTTTGCATACAAAGCAAAAACGTATAACAAAGTAATTCAATTGTAAATTATATACAAATTATATTAATTAAATTAAACAGACTATTTAAAAGATCACAATGTTTTAAAATTTTTATGAATATTTTAAAATCTAAAAAACATTTTAATTCGTCAAATTTTTATAAATAATTATGTAATGTTGCACATTTTAAAATGTTACATACCTTATACGTTATATAACATATATTTGTGTTTGGCGCAATATAAAAGACTATATTTTCAAGTTGGCTACGCATTAATACGTAATCAGAAGTACACGTTATAATTGACCATTCAATACTTCGTAAATCTTTTTACCAAGCAGTAATTACTTGCGCCTAATATTGTATACATTTGGTATCGCTTTTATTACATCATATTATATCAGAGAGACCGCCTTAATCTAATTCCATGACTATACGCTACTGCTCGGTGAATCGTAGCTTCATTGATTGCGATGCGCGTACGTTAGGTCGACAGTCCGCAGGGAGAGAAGGGAGAAGAAAATCCAAACGGAACGTGCATTCAGGGTTGGAATACAGGGTGCTCCAAGATTCGTGCACTGGTAATCTTCTTTATATAAAGCTATTTTTATTAAAAATTGTTATAATAAGTACTATTAATAAATATATTAATTTCTAGAAGTTTATAAATTTAAATTTGTAAAATAATTAATGAATTAAAAAAAAATTAAATAAAGACAATAAATAAAATTTAAAGTTTTAATAAAATAAAATTGTAACAATAATAATAACGTGAGATATATTCAAATATATTCGTTAGAATTTGTATTGGGAAACATCTAAAATGTAAAATACTAGTCAACAAAAAACAAAGTTTTATTACTTGCGCCATTAAAAGTCTTGTATAACATTTCTTAAGTTAAAAATAATAATTTTTTTAAAAAAAAAAGGAAAAAAATTTAAAGTAATATTTTATTGGTACTTGGTGTTACTTTATTTTTTTGATAATAATTTGTCATAAAATTTTGATATTTTAACAGCTAATAAATATTTAATTCAATTTCATTATTTTGTATAATTTTGCTAAATATATTTTAATAAATTTTTTTAACGAATATTGATTTTATGATACTAACTTAATTGCTCTTTACATATTGAAGTGCTATGATCAATATTCTGTTATTACTTTGAAAATATTAGATGTAGTAAAAAGAAATCCATTATTTTTCCAATAGATGGCTTTAGTAATCTGTATCACGCGTAGACGAGATACAGATTACTAAAGCCATCTAATAAATAATATTTGAGATGTATATACATGCTCTTTAAAATATAGTCTCCTAAAAATAACTTAGACAGAAATTAAATTAACTTAGCTATTATTTAAAATTCACAAATATATTAGATATATATGTTACAGTATTTTATTCCAATTATCAACCTGAAAAAGTTTATTATTGACAATTTATATTAAATAAATAGTAATTGAAGATTTTTAAAAATAATAACTGAACAAAATCCTTTGAAATATTGGTCTCGTGTCAAATGCTTTCATTTTACTTTCTTATTAGTTTGAACGTTAATTCGAAAATTCTTGAATTCTGAAATTTTTATTGTCACCCAGAGGCATTGCACAATGCATAGCATCCTGTATTTTCGCCTACACATGGAGCCGCACGTGCTATTGCGCGTTGGAGAGCCATCCTGAAGGAAGGGTGTCTATACTATAGAAGAACGCTGCACAGGTGGGGTAGTCGAGAGTGATCAACGATGAGGGGGTATGATCGGGGTGGTGAAGGGATTAATAGGAAAATCGAGCGGGTGGTACGGTTCGACGTCGTGGCCGTCGCGATAATGTTAGTGACGTCGGTCGGTGGCGCTGCCGATGCTTTTACCTTCGCCCTCCAATATTTGTATGTATACGTGTACAACAATTATAGTGACGTTGAACGTAAAGCATACTGGAGCATACTCGTGAGGTAGAGATGTAACTCGCTTCTATGAAGATGGCGCCAATGATGGAGGAGCCGGCAAAGATGGTGGTGGTGGTAGTGGTTACTGATAATGGTCTCGATAGTAGTGGTAGCAAAGGGTGGTCTCTTTCGCTTGGTCATATTCAGTGCGCACGGATCCGTCGCGCTCTGTACCAAGGCTCCTCCATCGACGATGGTGGTAATTGGTATACACATGCATATGAACACGTCTACGTGCCGGCGAACAGGGGTGTAATCACAGGATCGCGCAATCGCAAATGTATATACGTGTGTGTATACGTACGAGGTGGCAAGCCCGTGTTCGACTGCGCGAACAAGGAGGATAGAGAAAGTGGTAGAGAAAAGAGCGAGGAAAAGATAGACAGAGAGACAGAGAGAGGGGGGGAGGGGGAAAGAGAGAGGGGGGGATCGGTTGGTCGGTGGTTGATTCGCCGTTGGTCTCGCGTTGCCGTCGTGTTTCGTTGAAAACCGGGCGGAACGACGTTGGACATCGTCCACGAGGCGCAGACGGCGAGACGACGACGGGACCGCAAAAAGGGAGGAAAAGGAAGAGAAAGAGAGAGAGAGAGACGGGAGGCAAGAGAATGAGATCGATAAGGAGGAACCTTAGGCGCTGGTTTCGCGAAACGGGAACGGCGGTGCGCGACGCGTAGAGAGAGAGGGAGACATATATATTTCCTCCTCTCTTCTCTTTCTCCTCCACCCGAGATTGCGAGTGCATGTGTGTGTGTATGTGTGTGTAGTGCGCCGACGACAAGCGCACACGACGGAAGCGAGACATACGCGTGTAGTACGCGCGCATACGTACGTACGCAGGCGCGAATACGCGCGTGTGAGCGAGCAAGCCGCCGACACACGAGGGTGGAACGAGGTTCGCGAGGAAGGGAACGCGGCCGGCTCGGTTCGTCGACTTGGCTGGCTCGCGAAAGGGCGGTTCTTGGATCCGGAGTGCCGCAACCGGAGGCCGAGGGAGAGAGAGCGAGAGAGACCGGAAGAGGGAACGCGAGAGAGAGTACACGAGAGAATTCGTTCGTTCGTTCGTTCATTCGCGTCTTGTCGGTTCAGAAAGATAGAAAAGTGGAAGAGGAGGGAGTCGATCACCACTTTTTCTCTCTCTCTCCCCCTCGATCTCTACTCGCCCTCGCTCGATGGGCTACGCCGTCGAAAGAAGGTCAAAGATCGATTCTTGGGCCGACGAGGGTCGTGACCTCGCCGTACGCCGCCGCCGAGTACGAAGTGACCCACGCGCGTAGTAGTACTATCCACTAGTAGTAGTACGCCGGCCAGAAGAGTTGTATTCGGTGAGGAGGCGAGGGTGGCGGTGGTGGTGGTGTGGCAATAGGTGGAGAGAGGATCGATCGGGCGGAGGATCATCGTCGCGATACGAGGATGAGGTTGATCGACCGGCAGAAAAGGAACCGAACCGACCTCCATTGAGATCCACGATATGTGGTAACCGTAGAAAGAACGGGGATCGAAACGATCAATCTCCTCGTCAATGCACGTTCGCGAACGCGCCATCACACGTAGAGTAGAAACGTCCACGCGCATCCCAGGACACGTCGTTATCGTGTCCGCAATTTGGCGTAAAAGATCGCGAAAGCGCAAAGAGATTGGAAATATATCGTCGACGTCGTCGTCGTCGTCGGCCATAGCCGGATGCTGGAGCACAAAGTCGGGAACGAAGAGAAGATCGAATCGCCCAAAGAAAGGCGATCGTCAAAATTCCGGCGCACGAAGCATCACACCTTCATCATTCAACTGTTACCCTAACTGAAAGCTCGGATAGATCGGACGGACGTCCCGCTGCGATTGGACGGGAAAACGCTCGTTGATCGAATCATCCATGTGGATAATGAGGCTGATATGAGCGTGAAGACGCACGAGGGTGACGAGGGACTGGGGAACGATCGCAAGGCGTGACAAAGCGACAACTACTTTTGAGGGTCTGGATTATACAGCATTCTCTTCGGAAATTGGAAAACTAGCATTGCCGAGGAAATTGGGAAACAAGGACACGGATCGCTGAATCACTAAGGTCGAAAAAGAGAAAGACGTGTGGATTATTATACAAAACGATTGTGAAAGCGAAAGAATCGGGCGATCGTAAAAGAGGGAACAACGAACACCGACGGAATATCGACGAAACGCTGACGAGACGATAACACTGATTCGAGACGATCTATCGCGCTTACGAGGAGGAGGACGAGGTACGGCTATACGCCGAGGTTTCCCGTAGAATGTCACGGGATCTTTACTCGAGCAGTGGCGTGATCGGTCCAGGTGGTGGCACACGTTCGCCACGCAGCGGTCGTCGCGTGGGCGAACTGCCAACCGTTGATCGCAGTCCGTCGCGAAGTTATGCCAGCGGTCGTGGAAGTCCGCTCGGTGGTCGTAAACGGGGAACTCGTAGTGGCAACAATTCGCCGGAGCACTTAGGCTACGGCGGAGGCTACCATCACCATCAGCTGGGCAGCCCGTACTACTCCCGCGACGAGGACCTCGGCAGTCCCGTGATGCTCGAGGAGAGGGGTAGGAGTATGTCGACCGGGGGCGGTGGGGGCGGACATCACCGATCCAGAAGCGCCTCGAGACCCGCCATGTCCAGCTCGGCGGGCATGGTAGCGCGTTACACTAGCCTCGATCGTGCCTCCGCTGGCGTTCTCGATCATGATCGAGAATTCGTGCCGATACGCGAGCCGAGCCGCGAACGTAGCCGCGATCGCGGACTCTATCTGGAAGACGAGTTATATGGCTCCAGGTCAGCGCGTCAGAGCCCGAATCCGCACATGCTGCGCGACGGCGGCGGCTACATCGGCGAGCTCCAGCATCAGAATAACGATCTGCAACGAGAGCTCGGTAACCTGAAGAAGGAACTCGAGTTGACGAATCAAAAATTGGGCAGCTCGATGCACAGTATCAAGACCTTTTGGAGTCCGGAACTGAAGAAGGAACGGGCGTTGCGCAAAGAGGAGAGCACCAAGTACAGTCTCATCAACGAACAACTTAAGCTGCTCAACTCGGAGAATCAGGTCAGTCGAGAATTCTCTTTTGTGGACCGGTCGATTCGCGATGTTCGGTTTAGCCTTGCGAGCGCGTATACCGTGTCTTCGTGTGCGTGTGTGATCGCGTCAGCATAGGATTCGATTATCGGATTCCGTTGGTCCCGCACGAATACTGTACGGGATGCTTATAATAGCCTCAGTCCCGTTTAAGATTAAAACATGAAGAGATGTTCTTAGAAAGCCACGGAAATGTGTGGAACATCCTGACCGAGATCGTTGCGACTGTCACGTCACGCGCGTCCTTGCGCGAAGGCCGTTCTCTCGAAATCAGGTCGCGGAACGCGACCTGGTGTGCCCGATGTTAATTCTTTTGTGATCACGAGATTGCGTAAATTGCAGAATATTTTAATACATGTGTTTGACCTAATTATCTCTAGCTAGGTTTGCGGTCAAGAAGATTACCATATATAAGCACGCATTTGTGTAGTGTACGTTGAAAATGGGTTAGTCTTCTAAACGGGAATCTTTTAGTTCCTCAAAATAAATAAATCGAGAAAATTACGTAATACAGGATGTTTCTGGATCTATATTTTTTTGAGAATAAGACCCCGTGTATTCTAAATTTTAGTTAGAAACTTATTTTATTTTTTAGGAAAAAAAGTGCAATATTTTTAGAAGATAATTCATTATCAGGGTAGTTAAATTGTGAATGACATTCCCTTTAAAAGGAAGATAGAAAAAAACTTAAAAAGATTATATATATAAATAAAATGCATACAACATCAGCTGAAAATGGATCATAATGAAAAACTTTTGACGTAATAGAGACTTTTTTATGAGAGCAACGAATTACTATTTTTGCAAAAATTTATGTTGCCTATCAAATTCATATTTTACGAAAATAATAATTAAATATATTTTGCTCACAACTAAGATACAGATTAAGATTCTCTCTCACTTTCGTGATGTCACTAAGAATTTTTCGTCACTGAGTTTTTTTGATTATTCAGCTCCTTTAGTCGAATTAGTTAAACTAAAATAGCGGCAATTCATTCTGCAGTAACGACACTGTTGCGGAATCTTATTATCGATTGGCTAAAAATGCAACACAAAGGGGGAGCCACCTTTATGCTGATTTCACGAGCATCGTGTAGACTCCGAAACTTTTGCGGTAATTGGTCTATTATCACAATATACGTATTTGCGAGATGTCGTATCAATTAATGTTATCATAGGACGGAGTGCAGCATGTCATTGTCGTGTAAATCATTCATAATCGGCACATGCAGCACGGCAACAAGTTTCACTCATGCCGTAATTTGTGATTGCGTTCATTGTTTTGTAATATTTTACAATGAATCATTCGATACGTCGATTAATTAATTAAACGAACTCGTGCCACTCGTGCGAGCTCTGCCAAGTTTCTCGATAGACTCGCAATATTTATAATGATACTTCAGAATTCTGATTCGCAACTGTTTCTCTGTGCAATTTCTTAAATATTATAGGTCTATTTTTTATGACTAAACTAATATACACTTTTGGAACTTAAGAAATGAAATAGATATATATTTGACGAAAACGAAAAAGAGAGTTCTAGTACAACTAGTACAGAAATAAAAAACAGACCTTCTATTATACTTTTAAAATGCAAACTTTTATATAAAATACAAACTTATACCTAATTGAAAATAATCAATACATTAATGTATTTAGATTATAAAGATATTTGTACACATACACGTATTGTTGGAATTTAAGTAATTTAATGCAAATTATAAAGAACAAACGAAGGATAATTAATCGATTTAAATTGTTAAGAAGAATAGTATGTAAAACTGATCCAATTTTATTTTAAATTATATAATTTCACTGAAGATCATCGATATTAAAGGTTGAAACATTTGTATTGTTTATTATTTGAATTATATGATTATTTAAAGTAGCACATGTTAACTAGTTAAGCTCAGTCAGCCCTTTATGATATATTTTTGAATTATTGTTCACTGAAATTATTTTATACATTATTTAAATTGAGTAATTTATACATAACGAGTAGTCATATATAAAAGTTATGGATAATATTTTATCACCGCGAAAATTTTGAATACCACACACACATTCACACTATATTAATTAAATCATCATTTTATTTAGTTGCGATCTGTTTTGTGGTTTAGCGACCACAACGTGTTCGTGAATCCAATAAAGCTAGCTCACCGTAGAAAAAAAGATATGTCGACCTTGCCACAAATGCATGCCACATAAGAATGAAGAAAGATATGCTGCGGATTGCAATAGCTTCGCATTTTTCATGAGAGCAATTAAAATTCGTATGCTTTGCACATATCGTGTGCGCACGTGAATATGTCCGTTTTTGCACAACGTATATACACGTATGTACATGTATATCACGTTCACGACGTCGTCGAATAAGTCATTGCCCTCGCGAGCGGAAGAATCTCAAAGAGCTAGATGTTTCTCTGGCCGACTGCCCACATTCGTACCTACCTCTGTCTTTGTTACCCTTGTCTAAGTAAATGCGTTTTCCTGCAATGTACGTATATACGAGCTTACATCAATCTCATGTACGCTCATTGTTCCCGACGTGCCTGTCTCGTGCAAAATTCGCAATCATGAGCGAACCAGGTACACTATAAATTACGCCGACGACGTTTTTACACTAACAATGATTTGCATTACACGCATCACTTGATAGTAACATATTTTCCTGGACACAAAATTAAAGAAATAAATTTACCAGTAAGTAACGGCGCAATCAGTCAGGCATAGTGTATGTGCATAAAATTAAAATTGTAATATTTAATATTTGTTAATATTTAGTATTTGTAATGTTTAATTTTTGTAATTGTAATATTTTTCAGAACCATTCTCAGTGTAACAAAACTTACAAGAATACATAAAGTCTTGCATAAAAATTCTTTTTACAATCTTGTCTACGAATAAAATTCTACAAATAAATTTACATTATATTTATTACATAAAGTACAGGGGAAATGTTTATCTTTTTTTTATAAAAGTAATTATGACGCACTAAATTATAAAAATATAATTTATGCAATAAATGCAGCATATTATTTGTTCTGTTTAAATGTACTTACATCCACACTTTTTTTCATATTAATTCTCAAACGCCCTCATTTATCAGACTTGAATCTTACAGTTTCGCGCAATTAAAAAGAGCTTTTAATTAAACGCAAGGTTTCTTGGTAAAATGTTCTCAGTAATGCCTACGCGAAGGATGTATGTGTGACACTTTTACAACTGTATTAATATTTGGTACTTTAAGCAAACTATATATATGTGAAAGTTTTGTTCAAAACATTCCGTTTTTATTGAACAATACATTTTTATAGTTCATTAATTTTATTTGTTATTTTTATTGTTATACTAAAATTGTTAAACCAAAATTTCAAAAACCATAATAAAAATCTAAATTTTTTCATAAGTACTTTCAATATTCAAAATAACTTATGCAAAAAAAGTTTCATTACAATTCATTGATTAGTTACAAAGATATAGAATAAATAAATATTTGTGTCCGATACAACACATTTCACACATTCCAAATGGTCTACTCAAATTTTTGTGTTCATTTAACATAAGATGAATATGTTAGAAAATATAGGTATTGTGCAAAAAAATTGATTACAAAAACATAATGCCGACACAGTTTATAAAAAAACTGTAAGTATATTTTTTTCAGTATAATTAATATTTATCATATGTATAAAATAACGTATTTTATCTGTTTGTCTTAGAATTTGCGTTTTAAAGCACATATTTTTATGTTTCTTTTTCACTCATAAATTGTATCACTTTAACACTAAGAAACGTTAAATATCAATTTAAGACAAAATATTTAAATTATATAATCACATAATGTTAAATTAATGCTCAAAAATGTAAAAAAATTCAACACAAACAGTTAATAAGAATGTGACTGGGCCGTTTCCAATATAAATTCCAACACAATATTTTTTTACCGTGTGCCTATATGGTTTAGTTATTCTGATATATTTTCATTGAATCTCTTCATTTTCGTCTTTGCGAAAAGTTTTCTGAAAAATCGCATATAATTTTCCGGAACCTACTGAACAAGATAATATCATTATGTCGCTTCATAAGAAAAAAAAAGATATGCACGGATGACAGAGAGAAAGAACGTCGAAAGAAATAATTTTCTTTCGTTTCACTCGACGCCAAGAGAGACTTCACTGGAATCTTCGATCGATTCGTACACAACCTCTGGCGAGCTTTTCCTGCACCTTTCTTTTCTTCCATTAGCATCGGGAACCTGAGAATGGAACGTGCAAAAAACGCATTAAACTGTCGACAGCAGTAATGAAAAAAAAACAGGTTAATCGCAAGTGCGAAATTAATTCTCTTTCTCACGAGTGGCTCAAAATTGCTTCGTGATAAGAATGTGACTCGTGATAAAAATGTCATTTGATTTTTTCGACCTTGTAATATTCCTCCGATGAATGGTGATACTCCTCCGACGTAAAATGTGAAAATTATATTCTGCGCGAATTTTCACAGCATCAAAGACAGTACTATTCTAATTAGAAATTATGTCAAGAAAATATGCAAAATATTATTTTCTTATACTATCGCCCACAAATATTGTAAAATAATTTTAATTTTAATATCTTTTTCGCTGAAATTAATAATTTTTCACAATTCAAAATAATTAATGATTTGCATTGAGCACTACATTCTAATAATATTTTGTCAAAATTAGGACATTATAATAAATGCGATTATTTCTTATTTTGGATTATAAGATAGAAATTCTATCTTTATTAAAATCTATTGCAATGTCTAAATTAAAATAAAACCAAATTTGACTTCTGCTAACATAAATTATTCATCTTGTGTCAAAACAGAGAGATGTTTCTGTTGAATAAAAATGACATCCTATTTATTTGCAAGCTGTTACTATCTCTGAAAATTCATTAATTCTAACATAAATTTTTCACATTTATTATATATTTTCTGTTCAGAAATGTTTTACAATATTTTACTCAAAACATATAATTATCAGACTGAAATCTTATATATTGATTTATTTAATAATTTGCTTGAATAATACTTGGAAGAGTTGAAATTGCAAATATTTATTTAAAAGTATCTATGTATGTATATTCAATAAATTTTATTTCTAACATATTTTTATACTAATTAAATAAATATTCCAATTATCTTTTCAACGTTGTGTCTGATAATAATTAAAGTTAATAAAGGTAAGTAGGATAGAATAATAAATCTATACAATGAAATTGCTAATTTATTTATGAATAATGATTCTTCTCTGTTTGCTTTGTTTAAATGAAAATGACAAAAATTAATTAAGTCACGAATTGAATAACTAATAAGAAATGAGTATGTATAATTTTAAAGTTACATTTTTGTACAAAAGTCAATCTTACATATACATATAAATGTCTCTGCTGTGGGATGTGAATCCGTTCATGTCTAAGTGCTGACAATACTGTCTCTCGTCTCATGAATGTTCACACGCCACTGTAATTCATCTAAAGTTGCAGCTGCTATCCAAGGCTGTGGCTACATGAAGACGGTCGACTTTAGGAAGCATTATTGTGCTGCCACTGATAGAAAAAAATGCATGACGCAGCGTTTGTATCTGGCATTATTATTCTTCTATTGTTATTTATTCTTCTATTCTTAATTATTCTTCTATTGTTTGTATCCTATGCCGTAATAACATACATTTTAGTTCCAGAAACGACAATGTTTAATCTGGATTTGCTAAATATTTAAACAATGATAAAATTGTACAATTGAGATAGAGAAAACTTATATTTTTATGAATATTTTACGTAATTTATTTTACATAATCTATTTTAACAATTTAGATGCTTCAGCAAACAAGTAACAGCTGATAATTAATATTATTTCCAAAGAATAACTTTTATATAATGTGAATTGCGAAGAGAAAGGAAAATTTATTGTTTTCTCATCTGATCTAAAAATGCGATCATTAATTTTGGCTCGAATACAGAATCCCACGTGTTGCATCTTTTCCGGATTGAGAAATAAGACTCTCATTTCGTTTAATTGCCATTAGGCCATTCAGTGATCCGTTTTATTTTCGCATCCGATGAATCTTGTCGAATCTCGTGAACTCGACGTTTCTATCTTCTCTCACATCTGTTCGCTTTCAAACGAGACGGGATTCTCTTGTCTGATTACTACGTATGCTGCTCCCTTTTTTCCCCCTTTCAGTATTTCTACTTTCTTATCAAGCTCGTCTGCTGACGTCTCATTATAATATAAGAAATAAGAGTATACATTAAAGGCTTGAGGGAGCTCTTTCGAAGTCCATCCAAGGAAGATTTTTCTAAATTTTCACGGCTTACATTCTTGCAAATATTTTAGTTTAATATAATTTTTGATACGAATATCATGTTAATAATAAAAACAGCAAACCATAACATATAAACTAAATTAGAAAATATAAAACTAATAAAAGTTTATATTGTTTTGTACAAAAAATACGTACGTAAATATGTACGTAAAAATACAGCAGAAAAAAAAACGAAATACTTTTCCTGAGCAGAAAACAAAATTATTTAAATGTAACAAAGTTTTCCAGCAAGTAAATATAACATGTTTTTTATGTTCTAACGATCGCCCTACGTTCTAAAAATACAATGTTAATCGCGATAATCTATGTTCCTTATTTCTTCTGTTAAATAACATTCTTGTTATTTACACTCGCTGTATGTATTGATCGAGCCACTGTTTATTCTGACGCCATCGATGAATGATTAATAAATGGCGAGATGTCGAAGGACGCCGATCAGCGACGGAGAATATCCTTGTGACATTATGGAAATGTTTCTTCACGCGCACGCGCGATGAAGATGAGTGGCAGATAATTACTGAACACAGAACAATGCGATCGCGTTATATTTATGCTACATATGACATAGGACCTCGTTAATCTGCCTTGTTATATTTAGGCCGATCGATGTAAACGGATATATTGTAGTTTTTACATCACGATCGCGCAATACGAAAAATGTCAACTTTCAATGGGCAGTATCCAAAGTAATAGCTGCAGTAAATCGGAACGGATTATTTTAAAACTTGAGTAAAGAGATATAAATTTAGAGATATAAATTTGAGTGAAACTTGAGTGTATGTAGAAAGTGATGTGATGTTCAACATTTACTTAACAATTACTTTATCGTATTTTTGTATCGATTTCGGCGGAGATGCTTTTATTCGCAACGCGCCATTTATGTCATGTAGTTTACATTTACACACACACACACACACACACACACACAATGCGTGACATTGTAAATGCAAATTAAATCTAGCGTAATTATGGCAAATACACCGCGTTGGAATTTACGTTGTAGAAGTTAAAAAAAATAGGAGTGGAGATAATTTTTCCGTAACTATTCTGTTATATGCCTTTATATTATAT
The DNA here is from genome assembly GCF_000204515.1 of Acromyrmex echinatior. The sequence goes on along the minus strand of NW_011627648.1, from coordinate 170,024 downwards.
TAGTATTGTATTATGATTTCAGTTTCTGTTAATATTAATGAAATTATTGTGAGTTGAATCGATTTATCACTGTAATAAGTAGCGCTATCATAAATTATAATCTACATAAAATGATTATTGTAGAGCGTGTAAAAGATTTAGTGATTATTTCGTGATACATAAGTATAGAGGAATAGTAAAGCATGTTGTATAAGCATGTTGTAAAGTGCTTCGCTCTTGTATTCTTTATTTAATTTGTATTTTGTATAATTATATATTGTTATCTTGTATAATTATATCTGTTTGGGATATAGTATTTTTAGAAGGTGGAATTTATGTCCAAAGCATACAAAGGATTGGATTCAGTACACTAAATGCATTACATGGAATATATGTATCTCATGTAATAATACTTGTAAGATATGTAAAAAGATTGTAATTATTATCTATTACTTCATATATACATTTATCATTCTTATTCCTTAATAAAATTTTGTAAATTTTTATTTTATAAGTTATTTTTTTATTTTATTGTATAAATTTTTTTACGTGTCATTTTATCTTATTTATAAATTATTTGTAAATTTTTCATGAACCATACATACCTCTCTTCCCCTACAAATAGCCGTACATCCCATCCCTATGGAATATACAAAAATACAAGAGTTTCAAAAAGTTTTTTTTTATCGGAAAAATAAATATTTCCGATTTATCATATTTTTTTTATAGTAGTAGACAAAACAAAATTTTTAATATAGTTTACTTTAAAAATAGTAAATAAAAAAAATATTTAATAAATTAAGTTCTTGTTAGGTGCGGCGTATATATCGAAGTTACTCTATTTCTAAGGAAATAATTATGAAAACGCTATGCCAAATCTTATCGACTTGAAGCAATTTTAATGCAAGCTGCATGCATTACTTTAGTAGTCTATTTTATTTATGCATTATATTATATTCATCTAACAAGCAAACAATGTGTAAATGTCACAATGATATGAAAAGCAGGATTTCATGATATTAAATTATTTTGACACTTTCTTTATTCATATAATAGAGAAGCTATAATAATGTGTGATGTAAAGGCATATTAAATAGAATAATAATATGCATAAAACAGCATAAATTATATCCTCCTATACGTTATATACTTTGCTTTTCTGCTCTGTCTCTATTTAATAAGAAAATGATTTCCAATATGCTAGTAGCGGCGTTTGCGCATGCTAAAGTATCAACGTGTTCATTATAATTTATTATATAAGTTTGGCCTTTTAAATGTTATCGCTGTTACTTTCTTTTGAAAAATTAATTCTGTACGATTATTTAATTAAAAAAAGATTACAATTTCTATTATAAAATAATATATTCATCAAAAATCCACGAAAAGATTTTCCAGACGTAAATTATAGTCTATTATGCAACAACCTTGAGAGGTATGGAAAACACAATAACTAAGTCCTCGAACATAATCGATATCGGACGGATTTATAAAAAAAACTTCGTCGCGCGACAACAGGTTAGACTCTAGATAAACGTAAATGTCGGAGTAGTATATGTATTACATAAATTACATAAAAAGTTTAAATGGCTATCGCGACTAATACACCTTGTCTAGAATATATGCTAAAAAACTTTGCATCCATTTTTAGAATACTAAAGTTTTTTTAATAGAAACCATGTAATGCTTTTTTCCATAATAATATTTGTTTGTTCTGAAAGAATTTAGTAAAAACTAGTAAAAACATGAAATTTGTTTTCAAAATTTTAAATATAAAAAATCTAAATTATTTTGCGGATTTGTAATTAATAAGTATTGTTCCATTTATTTATTGCAGAAGTACTTTTAAATTATTTTCGATAATTAAAGTATCAAATAAGAAAAGTAGTACATTATTAGATGTCAAAGGAGCAACGATAATTCAATTCTTTGAATTAACATTTTGTTATTTTATGTGTGTCAAGAAAGCACAATATAAATCAATCCATTTGTGTGGTTAGTTTTAAACAACATTTACGTTAACGTATGTAAAAAAGTTAACTTTTTAACTTAGTTTTTCCATTTAGTTTTAAAAAAATTAACTTGAAGTCATGAAATAAAATAAATTTAATTTTTAACTTTTACTTTTCTTCATTAACTTAACTTTTAATTTAATTAATGTCACTATGGATTAACTTTTATATTAACTGAGCTAAATTTTCAAGGCTGTTAACTTTAACTTAACTTAGTAAAAAAAAATTAACTTATTCAACTCTGGTTAAATTGTTTCATTGTTTTAGTTAAATTAATGACATATTAAGTAGGAGCAATGGCGACCTATAAAAATGATGAAAAATAATTCAAATTGAATACAATTTGACATTATAAATTTAACATAATAAAAAATACTGTTAGTAAGTGAAATACCTTTCTACAAATAAATCTTTTAGTTGAAGTTTATAACCCTTACTTAGAAAATATAGAATGCTATCCGATTCAACAATTAATAACATTCTAATCTTATTGTTATTATAATTATTATATTCGGTTTTAATGTTAATAATGAAAAAATTTAAATATTCGTAGAATATAAAATTTTTATTATTTGTTTAAATAGTAAGGAATCTCTTAATATAAACTCATTATATCAATATTAAATAATATTATAACGAAATTCACATTATATAATAAATTACATAAATTCTTTTACACGTTTAAAAATATACATTCTTATATTTGTAATACCTTTATGATAATAAAACAAACTGAAAATACGGAAAGGATTTTACTCAGCTATTCCTTGATTTTAAGCTAAAAAGTGTGAGCTAAACTCAATCTTTTCATTTATTTAATTCATAACTTTTGCACGTTATATCGCAATTAGATTCACTGTGTTATGAAAATAAATCAGAAATATTATTGGAGTGTTGAGAAATTCATTTGATTGGGAAGCTCGACTTTCTATCTGGGCTGCTTGCTGGGACATCTGGGTTATATCGAGGACATCCGATAAACTCCACTTTTATTCGACGTTTGCGATCGATAGTTTCACCCGCACGTTATCTAGGAAAACGCTTATTCTTCCGCGTATGCAACCCGTTTTCACACTCGAAACAAAAACGATCAGTATATGCGCCAATCGCGCACTACTCGGTTTAATCGAATGCATAAATGTTCGAATAGCGTTCTACAGGTTTATGTATTAGTACTGCTCTCAATCTTTCACAGGCACTGGTCAAAATAATTTTACATGCATTCAGGATCGATATTCTTGCATGGTGCATTTAACACTGAGCGCACACGCCTTATTATAGATTCAATCTAAAGTAAGAGCTTAAATAAACATGACACGAGATAAGTATGTTGCAAGTCAGTTTAAGAAAAGTTTGCATTAATATTTATGTGCTAAAAAATGCTTGTTATCTCGATGAGAATTTGATTAACACATTAATACTAAAGATTAATTAAGAAGAAGTAAAATTATTATAAAATAATTCCAAAAGTAAAAACTTATAACCTTTTTTAAAAATAATTAGACATTTATATTTTCTTGCATGTAGACAAATGTTCTTTAGCACTTAACGTGTGTGTTATCTCTCAAATATTTTCTTTTCCCGTATTGTTTCGTATAATTTTTCGTATAAAAGTCGAAAGACTTTTTGTGCGATAAGGAACAAGCTTGACAGTGCTAGTAGATGCAAGTTACGTACTTAAGATAACATTCGATACATTGTTATAGGCTATTATCTGTAACGGACACACATTCTCGACAATAAAAGTAACAAAGAATTGCAACAATCGATGAAATTGCCGAGACAAGGGTCAACGCTTATGCACGACCGTTACGCGAACTGCAATTGATGCACCAGCGCACACGGAGAAAAAAGAAATCAATTGTCTCTTGACATTCGTCGGCGAGTGGACGCTCGCGCGAATCGATGCGAACGATCCGTTTCAGTTTACAACGTAGATTGAAATAGATTAAAGAGAGAGAGGAGAAGGAGAAAGGAAGAGAGAGAGAGAGAGAGAGAGAGAGAGAGAAAGAGCACGAAGCTGCCAATAGACGTCGAAAAAGTCGCAAAGTTGTTCTTGCACGATAAATAAAAATAGGATCGATTGCGATTTAATCAATATGCGGTGTATCCCTGTGATTTGCAGGACAAAGATCTTTATAATCTCTTCTAAGTTTCCTAATTTTTAATTAATTATTTTACATTTTTTAAATTTATGTGTATATTTCTTAAAAGTTCTTAATCCATGTCGTATATAAATTGTATAAATTAATCTCTCGTCAGATTCATTTAATTTTTTTTTAGTATATATTTTATTGCATTGAAGAATTTCCCAACAATGTCTTGACTTTTATGTATTGCGGATGATACATTATTGATCTGTAATGTTAGCCAATTTTTTACCTTCGTTTGATATCGCCTTTAGCTTATATATTTCCTGTGTATTGACGTAATTAGCGAACACGTGTGTATATACCTACGTTACAATTTTTTTACGACAATTTTATGGCGCGAAATTACACTACCGGTTAAAAATTCGAGACCGTACATTAAATTTCGCAGGGATAATTGATCCGCACAGTCATTTAGATTTATTGTCAATACGGATCCGAACTCAACACACTGCGAACACACATACATTTACAAATTATACACACTCATGTACAAATATTTTTGTGAGTAATATACAAGATGTTCCGTAAAGACCGTAATAACGTTTAAAGAGTAGTAGATTCCCGGGATCATTTTGAAACGAAAATTTTAATACTAAAATGTCAAGGAGATAACAGTTTTTGAATTATGAGCACTTAAAAACACTTAAAAGTTAGCGAATCATATACGGAAAAAAAATATAGTTCATGTAAGTAAAAATATTTAGTTGTGAACAATATAGAAATATCATCCCAGTGATAGGAATGTGGTTAATATGATTTATTTACTTTGATGTATCAATTACATGTAGTTAAGCGCGATCTGGTTGTGACAACCAAAACTTGATTGAGGAATCAATTTAATGGATAAGTTATATATCCGTATAGTTGCGTCAATCGCGACATTATAAAGCATGATGTATAATAATAAGAATTAAATTATTAATAAGAATTAATTTCTTTTGTTATCATTATGCTATAAATTAAATTGCAATTTCAAAAAACAAAAGCGACTCACCATGCTTACAAAAATATATATATGTGAAATGTCGTCGTTGCTGCAACATAACCTAATCTAACTATTGTACCACAGTATACATATACAGTAGCGCAACTTTCCTGATTTTATGTTGGCCAAAATGGAGTGCGCATGCGTAAAATAAGTAAGTTGCCCCGTCTCTTTTCCTTCTTTTTTTTATTGCTCTCTCTCTCTCTCTCTCTCTCTCTCTCTCTCGCTCTATTTAAATAAGCGTTTCAATGTTCCACTTAAACATTTGTCTTTCAAGCATACATGGTTCAAAGTAGAAAGGGCAGTATTACGTGTATTGTCGTGATTTTCTGTTACATCACATCTAAACGCGCGAACTTTAGACAGTATGATTCGATAATTTTAAGTACTTATAATTCAAAAATTATTAAAGCCTAGATATTTTGGTACACTGAAAGAAAAGATTGATTGCTGCAACAATTTAGATAGTAAAATATGGCATAGCATTTTCATATGGCTACAGCAATCAGATTTTGATTGTAGCAGCAAATTTTTAATTGCATTAGCCTATCGAAATTATATACTAACATTGCGAATAGGCTAACACAATTAAAAATTTGCTGTTACAATCAAAATCTGATTGCTGCAACCATATAAAAATGCTATGCCATATTTTACTATATAAATTGTTGCAGCAGTCTTTGCAGCAATCTTTGTTTTCAGTGCATTAAAATTTTCATCTCAAAATGATCTCAGGAATCTACCCATAACATTTTAATAGCCGATGACGTCACATTGGCGTCATTTTAGTTCCTATTGTGCACTACCCAGCCTACATAGTGTTAAGCGTCGTTATGGTCTTTACCGAACATCCTGTAGGTGTGTGTGTATGTGCATCTGTATGTATATGCAGGGTGTCTCTTAAGATAGGTCGCCACATTGGGGGTGGAGAATGGATCAAAGAGAATAAAAAATTCTTATACTATTTTAAGATACTCGCTGTAGTTTTCGAATTAGAAAAGGAAATGTCTAAACCAATATGCGTTATATATATATATACAGGGTGTGTCACCAAAATCCGTACAAATTTCAATTTCAATTTTCCGCTATATTGTGTCTCCAGAGGTTGTTGTTGGCATCCGAAAAAGCCTGATGCTTTTAGTAAACAGTCATATTCTCAAAATGGCTACGATGTTGAAACTAAGTGCGAAGTATAATTAAAGGGCCACGATCATCGAAGGCTTTCGTACTGGGCACTTAGCAACGAAAATAATTCGGTTCTTTGAATACCCGAGATTAACTGTTTATGACGTTGTGGCAAAATATACGGCTTTAGAATAGTCCAATGAAAGTTTCAGTATGCCAGCGAGGAAGTCACTCGAAAGAACGCATCGTCCCCGCAGTCATTGAAAGGGCTCAAGCGTTGATTTCGGATGATCCAGGGCAATCGTTGCGCGTTCTGATGGATGTAGTGAAGTTGTGGATGGAAACTGTGGCGTCCGGAAGGCCATATATTTTTCAGCAGACCGGTGTAGCACCGACTCATACGAGTTATTTGATTCAAAATTGGCTCTTAGACAACGTCGATATGTTTTGGTCCAAGGAATTCTGTCCTCCCAACAGCCCAGATTTAAATCGCTTGGACTACTACGTATGGAGCGTAGTTGAAAGAATCACAAACAAGTCTCGACGTCTCAATGTGACGTCATTAAGGATCGCTATTGAGGCAGCATTCGTCGACAGCGATTAGGAATTAAAGTAAAAAGAGATAAAAAATGTAGAAATTAAAACAGGAAGAGATAAAAGAATTTCTATTTGATGGAAAATTTACTAAAACTATTCAAAGCTTTACGACATAATTGCTCGAATACTGAACGTTTATTTAAATATATAAAAAATAATGATTAAATAGAATAAAAGAAAGCGCGAGGGACGGTACAAAGAGAATATATAGCAAAACCGATCAACAGGGTATTTGTTGGATTCTACATAGCTACTGAGATTATTTAAAAGCGAAAATATTGCATGTAATTTGTCAAAACAATTTCGTTTCGTACTGTCTCTGGCAGGAACAGTAATTAATTCAAAAGGATAGAGTATAGTCACGAAATAAGATGTGCTAGTAATTGTTATGAAATGGTACAATCACAAAGTCACATTCAAATTAAAAGTACATGTGTTAAGAGTTATTTGAAATCAATGGCATGCATTATATTAATATCTAATTATTGAATTAAATGTAATAAAATATAATAAAAATTGCACAATTTTTAGCAATACTACTATTATATGAAGACTATAATTGAAAAAATTTTAGGTTTATGGGAATTTTATCTATTGTTTCAGATTTGTTTTGAGAGAATGATTATGATCAAATATATGTTAAATGAGCACTCTGAAATGGCTCGGAAATATTTTAATATAGCCGTAGGACTTTTCTCCATTTCAAAAGGAAATAAAGACGTATCGCAAGGATCGAATGGATCAAAGAATAACAAAGAGTGACCTCGGTGAAACACCTGAAAGTTTCATCAGCTGTTCTACTTGCTAACCAGAAGTAAATTTCGACGTAACTCGTTTCTTAAATCATTATTGATTTGCGCACGGGATTACTTTCCCCAACACAACGTAGTTCAAGAACATTGGAGTTTGCTTTAAGATAATTATTCTTCTGTTTTTCGCGACACGCTGAAACTTTTCTGAATAGTATTTGCTTATGATCAATAAACTGCGACAACACAAATCCGTTTAATTTTTAAACTTATTCTTTTTTTCATTATAACTAACAAATCATTGAATTTGAATTAACAAATCGATACAAAAGATAAAATTGCTCTAGATCTTATCTACTTTTTTTTATTATTTAACAAATTCTTTCGTTTTATCCCTAAAATAAAATTTTTCAATTATTTTTAAAATTAGCAACAGTTATGATTTCTGATTTCTATTAAAAATTCTCGAATATATTATAAATTTAATCATTAGTTATATAATATGTTTTTTTATCTTTAACAAGGTCATCCCAAGTAAAAAAGTCATCCCAAGAAAGAGATTAGATCGAGATGCACTGACAGCTTATACAATTAAAAAATTTTGCAACCACCCTGGTAGAAATTTCATGCATTTTTTGAGCAGTTACTAAACAGTTATATCAACTTCTGTCTAGTAACTGAGAAAGAAAACCATTTAGGATCCCAATCAGGATGTAACGCTTTGCTTGCAGTTACTGCATACAAAAGTTGCATAAAATCTGAATCCAGTTACTGAATAGAAATATAACAAATAATGGATGTTAAATTGATTGATAAAAGCCAATTGCTCATGAAATGGACAATTTTGCCCTAATAATATTTTATATTTTGTAAATGCTTGCTGATTGTAAAATTTTAAGGTTATGAGAATTATAGTGCAGAAAATATTTTGTGCATAATATATTTTGTACTAAAAAAAAGCATAATATATATTATATACCAAAGATTTTCTGAACTATGACTCTTATAACCTTAAAATTTACTCTTATATTCGGATTGCATAAATAACAATAATGTTAATTAATGGTAAGTCATAATAATACCTAATAATGTCTGCTCGATAATTCCTACTGATTCTTAAGTAATCAAATAATTCCCTCAGCAGTCCTTCATTTATCCTTCATTTTAACACTTTTAACTTTTATACGTCATAGGATGCGTGCATTATCAACTGAATTACTATATTACAATATCTTGGAAAAAAAATCAGCCCAAATGTTGTATAGTAAACTAAATAAAACTTTATTCAGTTTTTGTCCAGTTTTTACGCATTATTTTAACTAATTTAATATATACTAGACAATAACTGGGAGTGTTTACGCAAATTGCACAAATTTTTACCAGGAAAACTGCTTCAATCACTAAATAAAATTCTATCAAGTTCTTATCCATTTCCTATTTAGTATTGGCACAATTAATGAGAATACAGTAATATTAGATAATATTAAATAATAACTGGATACGTGTCTAGGAAAACTACATACATTTCTATCAGGGCATCTCTTTCGTGCTTTCCCGACGAACGGACCGTTGTAACGTTATTCGCGTTTAGAGTATCTCGTTCCATTTAGCTGCCGATGATACACGAGCTGATCAGATTGGCTGTGGGATCGGTTGGAAAAATCGGGTGGAAAGCCCTCCAGTCGGCCTACTCCGATTTCTTTCTCAGTGGTGTAGTGCGCGAGGCCGCGAGTGGGCAGAAAATGTGGGCGAGACAAAGAGAAGACAATAAAGGGCACCCCATGCCTGACAACAAGAGAGAATATGGAGGAGAGAGAACGAAAGCTCAGGAGAAGGATGGAGAAGGCGAGTCGGTATCGCTCGATAACGCTTCTGCTTCTACTCCGCCATCATCCCCCGTCTCGTCGTTCTTATTCTCTCGTGCCCATCCTCTTGTGATGTATCTTTTTAATTCAGGAATTTAGATGCTAAGAACTTGAATACACAAGTAGATAAGCACGCTTTTTAAATACATTATTTGCTATTATTTTTTAATATAATATCATGATATAAATGAAATTGTAAACTATGTGACTGAAGCAATGTAATGATTATTTAGTAATATAAAATTTATTAAATAAAACTTTACTATACAAAGCTATCTAGTATAAAAATAAAGTTTTTTATTTTAAAAATAATCCACTTTGAGATTTAAGAACACGAGTGAAGAGAATGGCGAGTTTTTAATACTGTAACGTTATTAAACTGGATTTAAATTAAATTTAACAAATGGTACTGTCACCTATTTAAACATATTGTTTAAATCCATAGTTCCTGATAAAACCGTGGCAAAAGTTTTCATTGTCTGCTGCTTTTATATTTACTATTTTAATTTAAGAATTAATTCCAATCCATCAAGGACGATTCGAAAAATGGTGAAAATGGTGCATTTATCACACTGTGTTACTCGTATTAATCGCAATTGTACATATAGTTTTACAGCATTTATTTTACGAACGGTTACATCGAGACAGATTTTACAGGAACGGCAAAGGACTATACAGTCAATCGATAACAACCTCGTTCGGAAGCTCGCCCGGAAAACTGTCGAACTAGAGGGAAGAAAGATCGAGAAACTGAGCTTCTCTCAACGAAAGATTTTTTATGCTGTAACAAGTTACGATCATTTAACATTCGCCTCGGCGCATCATTTAAAAGTACCCAAATACTCGGTGATCCACACAAAAGTCTCACCGAGAATCTTGAATGGAATGGCTTTCTACCACCGGAACTCTCGTGAATAAATATGAGCATTTATCGTTCTTCACTTTTCCTCCACGTGATCGGTAACTTAATCTATATCTGCAATAGCTTTATTTATATTTACCTTTATAAGTTCGTATTTTTCCAGAATTTTTGTAATTTTGTATGAATCTATGCATGCAAATATTTTGTACGAATAAATTAGATTATGCTAATTTCTGTTTATATTGTGTTTAAATTTGAAGTCTATTTTATATATTATAATTCTTATAATATTATAAGCAATATATGTATGAAATGCAATGCTTTCTTTAAACATTTAACATTATAAGCATTGTGATTTTTGTATTTAATTTTTATATTAAATTTTTTGTTACATTTAAACAAAGTTATATATAAATTATACAATAACAAGATTTCTATAATGTCGTTTCTTCAAAGTGATATTTTTATTTGAATTTCTTTAAGATTATATATCGTAAAAATACCATTTTCTTTAAAAGAAAAAAATATCGAGAACGCTTTCCATGAAATGCAAACATTTTAAATGTCGAGCCATTCCATCGAGTGCGCCGCCGTCAGAAATTGAACGATCGTCTTTCTCTATACTTGGCAACTGTAGCTATTTCGGAGTTAACACGTCGCCTCCCAGGATAGCTATCCTTCGAGTTTCCATTGTGTCACGCGAAATCGATTCGGTCGAGTCATCCATGATCATTTCTCGTGTCTATTTTTCCTCGTACAATTCAATGTATAGACTTTGTGCGTGTGTGTGCTCTGTCGTTTTGCTAAAACTAGTCATAGACACGAGTATCTTCAGGAGATATTCTGAAGGATGAAGGATATGCGATCAGATACCCGTTATTCGTCCAAGAGAACTGACCAAGCGTCGACATCCTTGCCCCGTTTCTTGGAGATCGATTTGTGAGTACAACGACCCCAAGAAAAGCGGAAACCAATGTGCTACATAATTGCCATGGTAATGTAGTTCATGCGATGAGATCGTTTACATTATTGAACTCGCCCACTCACACGGATTTCTCACCGATAGTTGTGAGTGTGGATTTTTATTGTTCCGATTGTTCCGATTGTTGTGATTTCCATTGCAACAATGAACGTTTAATTGCGAAGTTACACAATGTGAGCATATCATAGTATAGAATTTTTAATTTTAACAACATCAAATTCTGAATTATAACATGACGAATCAAAAGTGGGTTAATTGGATTCACACGTTAAAAAACCGTTGTTAATAAATAAAATTGATGGGGAGCTGAAAATAAATGAAATATTATCTATGCTTCAAGAATTGATTTACTATATATATTTATTATATTTATAAATATATAAATCTGTCAATTTATTTTAGTCGAAAACTATAAATGTACTGACAATTTCTTGTCATATCATTTTTGTAGAGAAATTTATAATTAACAAGAATTAAAACGTTTTAATGGAAAAGATATAAGTGGACAGTTTTTAATTGTTTTTTAGTCTTATTAAAAAGTTTAATATGTTTAAAATTTTTTAATAATAGATAAAATTTAAAATGGAACAGAACAACATCAAAAACTAATTCAAAAATAGCAATATGAAACTACGTTCGCGAACATATGCAACATCTGCTTTTGCGACGAATGGCGATATGTACTCGCTTATTTCTAGGATTTCCGATTTGTACAGTGTGAGTAAATGGATATCGCAATCTAATCCTATGTATCTGAAGTTACTCCCTGAATGCCGGAAAGAGTCAATATCGGCGATTCTCCGTGCTTACATACACTGCTTAAAATCAGATCGTGAAAATTCCATTTCTTTGGTCGACGGAACACTGTTCATTGGAACACTGTCCGCCTGCTGTGATTACAGTCTCTGATAAAATCTACTAATGCTATTTTCTGATTGCTTAGCTCAGCGGCGATCGTATCATTTACACAACTGGTATATATCTTACAAAAGATACACAAGCAATCTCGCAATTACGTTAAAGAAAACAAAGAAACTTTGAAAATTCTCTATATTTTATCTAATATTTACTTTGTCTCAAAAATTAAAAAAAAATTATTTGTCTAATATTATTATAATAAAAGATATTCTAATTTTAAATATTTTTGTTATATTAATTTTAATAATTAAAATGATTTATAAATGTGTTTTTCTTATATAATTTATATTTTAGATATACAATTAGTCTAATAATGTAGTTTGTAAAGTCACTAAAATAAATATAAACAATGTTGGTATACACGATGAAAATTCAAATGATCATCATCATTACTGTTTCTGTCAAATAATGTTTGCGGATTTCCTGATTAAACATTGCGGATCATTTATCTCAACTGCGAAATAGACTAGCGATTTTCATGTCAAAAGCGTATTTACTGCGTTGCAAGGAACGTAAGGTTTGCTCAATCGTTAATAGGATCTCACCTTAAGAGGGGCTTCTGTTAAACTTCAAACGTCTATATTTTTTTTCCCTTCTTCGATTTTTAATCTTTCGCTCGTGTTATGTCTTGATGAAATGTTTACGTAATATTTATAACATTCTTCACTTGAGAATTATTTAAGTAATTATTACGTCCAGTGATATTTCAAGTGCGGTCCTTGAATTTATTATCGAATGTTTGCAAATAGTACTCAGTTTCTTATTAGTCGATTTAATAATAAAATTAATAAAAATTTTTTAGCATTTGTTGTAAATTTTATACGCATTTTAACGAGAATCTGACGCCGAACGATGTGCTAAGCATTCAAACAGCATTTATTCTTAGTGTTGTTACGAGCATTTAACTCACTATATACGATATTTATATGTGTATATGCATCGAACGTATATACGCCCTTGACAATATTGCCCATTCTTTCATCGTATTTTATCGAGTTTTATTCGCCATATATCACTCCATAAATGTCTTACAAATTCTAATAAAAAGTGATTGACATGTCAAAAACATTTATTAAAAAGCATCTGATTGTTTTTTAACGAGAATTTAATTGAATTTACAATTATACAGCTTTTGATGTAGAAAATTAAAAAGGATTTGACAAGTAAAATTTTGAATATATAAATACTAACAATAAGTAGCCTTAATGACTGTCGATTTTATGAGCGCATTTAATTTGAAATGTAATTATCAATTTTTAATATTAAAAAGCAAATATGTTTGGAGTAAATAAATATAACAAATATTTACTGAAAGAAAAATATTAAATTAATAAAATACATACTAATATAATAAATACATTGACCTGAACTGCATGGGATACATAATGGATTTCTTGATGTATCATTGATGATGTCAAAGACTTTTACAAGCAAATAGTAAAATTTGATCAAAATAAGAATAGGCAGAAATCATGGATGATTAACGGAGAAAATGACGTCACGCATGCTAGAATGCGATCCTCTGCCTCCGCATCTCACCCTCCTCCCCTTCCCACCCCCATGATGTCGCATAGCACTGATTCCACACACGCCAAATCAGGTCAATCGGTAGTATTGAACGCATTGGTTTCCATAGGAATTGGAGAATATTCGTTTACTAGTGCTTCTCTCGTTACACGTACGCACCGATGTGAACCTATAATACCGTCCAACTTTATCAAAAATAAAAATTAATACTGTAGCGCGTTTGTACTTTGTTTGTACCGATCATTATTTCGTTTGTACCTCAAACAGTTAAACAGAAAGTAAAAAATAAAAAATGGCTAGCGCGTAACTTTAAGATTTTTTAATTTTATTTATGCCATTCGAAAGAGAATCGTTTGTACCCGTTTGTATCTTTTTTCGTTTATACCTCAAAGAGTTCAAAGATACAGCGATTTCAAAATTGCGGAAATGCGTCAAAAGGAGAAGTCGGCCATTTTAAAAGATATCGAAATGGGACCAATGGCATTCGAAAGAGAATCGTTTGTACCTCATTTACTTTCGTTTGTACCTCAAATGGTTCGGAGATAGGTTGACCTTTTGGCATATTTTTGAAATTTTGAAACATACTATGTCTCCGAACTCTTTGAAGTATAAACGAAATAATGATCGGTACAAACAAGTACAAACGAAGTATAAACGCGCTACGATATTAAATTTTACTTTACAGTTGAGCGCCAGGTTCACATCGGTCGCACGTATGCAAATCGTTGCATGATCCTCTCATGCAATTGAATATTTTGAAAAATTTCCGTAAAAACTTTTATAAATTTCTTTTTTACTATAAAATATCTTTTTTTTTTAAATAAAAAGTCGTTTTTTGTCAATTAATTATATCTCTTGATTATTTTAAATTATAGGTCATTTAAAATCGTATTGCGATAGATTATGTAATGTACCGCAATCTTCAGTCGAGATTAAATTTAATGTTGCTCATACATTTAAATATAAAAACTAACATCATTGTCATAAAACAGGATAAACAGACTATGTTTTATAAACTCAAAAACTAGATTAATTAATTTTTTCTACTTTAACGTATTTTCATTCGCAAATTGAATTTTTCTTACTTTTTAAACTACTGCTTTTTACCATTGATTTTTTATTTTTAATTTACTATTGTTTAATTTACTATTGTTAACTTATTTTCTATTTTTGATCATTTAGCTTAAAAAGATGTTAGAAATAAAAAGCTATTTTATAATGCAAAAAAGTTCAGGTACTTACAGTTTCTACTTTTCATTTTTTACATAAAATACAACGAAAAATATATTTGCAAAGATAAAGTCTCTAAATCCAGATAAAATAAAAACAACCAATTAATCAGTGTGACGTAAGTGACGTGTATGTAAGGCGCTTTAATCAACAGATAATGCATCGGTATGCAACATCTGTATTTGTTAATCGTAGTGCGCCAGAGGTACAGTTAAAAAGCTTTTCTTTTTTTGCGATGCGGCTTTTATTCATCTATGCGTTTATGTCGCATTGCCGGCGTCATTAACGATGTCTAACGAGCCTAGACCAAAGAGCTTGGGTGGAACAATACCACTCAAAAGTACGTCCATATGAGAGTAAATGGTATGACGGAGGCAAGTAACCACGCGTTTCCGGTCGTGTGACATGTATCGACGTAGCGACGCGTGCACAAGTAAATTTTCACAGAGACCGTTTGCTTCTTGTTAATATTTTGAGTGCAATTGTCAAGATTTATTCCAAAAATCGCTTTACATCGCTTAGTTCTGAGATTAGAATGTTCGGACAGCTATATATAAACTATCTTTAATAAATTAGATGATTTCCAAGCTAAAAATATTAATTTTGATACATGAATATAATTATTTTTTAACTTGATAGCAATTATAATTATTACAAAAGTTTATTATTATCAATTCCTATTTTAATTCTCTTAATTTCGATAAAATTTTGAATGATCTAATTGTAAGAATACGAGGGATAAAGGATTTCGAATAAAAGAATACGATAAAGCGTTGTAGGTACTTTATCTTTTATTAACCTTCTCTCCGTACAAATATTTTAAGAAACGTTTCTAAGAAAACTTTGGAAATTTTTCATTTGGCAATTTTTTATTTATGATTTTATTAATCTGAAGTGTTTTCATCCTTATACACAGAGAGAAGGTTAATAAAAAATGAAAATCACTGTATGTATCACTCAAAATAATTGTATGCGGTGAAATTACAATATGTGCTGTTTTGTATTGCAGAAACAAAGCATAATGGTTCGCCAATTAGAAGAGGAACTTAGAATGAGGATGCGTGGGCCGAGCGTCGAGATGCAGCAACAAATGGAAGTTTTGTACAATGAGAACGAGCATCTGACTCGCGAAATTGCCATACTTCGTGATACGATAAAGGTGAACATTAATGTTTAGATGTCATAGATTATTTTTAAATGTGCATTTTTCAATGGACTTCTTTTAACAACTTTTTTTTACTGTGTGGTGCAAAATTATTTACGTATAATGAGGGCGCTATAATGCACCGTTTTTCACATAGTTGAATTTTTCCAAAAGAAAATTAACTTTTGGCGGCACAGTTTACAAGATTAGTCTTAATGAGCGAGACTAGATCGGTTTTTCACGTCTCTCGCCGAATATAATTCAATCTTGGCCTGGAAATAGAATAGCACACCACCAGGAAGATTGGAACGTTCGAATAATCGCGCCGAAGGGGGATCCCATTATAACTCGGGAATAATAGGGATAAGTGCGGTAAATGGAAGTGAAATGGAAGAGACTCTTCAGAGGGTCGATGCGTGAAAGAGCCGCGCAAACGTCTCCTAGACCGTCTTTCTCTTCTTTTTCTTGTTTTCTCTTTTCTCGCCGACAGCCTCGAGAGTTTTCCTAACATTTGTGAAAATTTTCGCGCCAGGTATATTGGACCTTGCGCTATCTTCCAATCTCCTGACACCGCTGCGGACGTCTGTCACGTACCCCAACATTCCGAACGTAGATATTCAAGAGAAATACTGAGAAATGCTTGTCCAATTTTTTCCTCTTGAATATTCTGAAAACTTTTTATTGACTTTATTTATTTCATTTAATTAATAATGCTTCTATAGATAAAATTAAATATTGTATAAAGTTCACTTGTCAAAACAATGTAAATGTAATACAAGGATATATAAGCAAAAGCCAGATTACAGTTGCTAAAACATAATCATATTTCAAATAAAATAAAATGAAACATACGTTTTGACCAAACAATTAGATCATTATCAATGTTGTTCTGGTAAATATAACAATAGTTACGTCTTAATGGTTATAGACTTGTAAATTGAACGATTTATATTCTAATAGCTATAATTACATAAAATTAATCTAGTTAAATAAAATAAAAAGACAATTTAAAATACGAACGCAATTTAAAATACGAAACCTTCATGTTCTCTTTATTTTCATAAATGTCAGTCGGTATAGAATACATAATTGAAAGAGAGGTCGCACAATTAGCTTGCAATTCAAAAAGGACTAGCACATTGCAATAGTCATCTGTTCATAATGTCTTCTTAAGATATCTTTACATAATAAAAGATAGACGTATAAATTAGTGTGAAATTTGTAAGTACTGTAATGTATAATGTATTACATAATAATCGATAAAAGTGTAAAAAATTCTTATAAAATCTATAAATATATAGTGAAATTATTTTATTATAAAAACTATGTCGTGTTCAATAAAATTGTAAGAAAGAGTTCAAAAAACTTCCATTAATCTTGTACATTTCAGTATATGTACTTATATTATAGTTTTAAAGTAAAATGATTTAATAGCAATTTTTATAACAAATAATCGGCAATTGCAATCTTCTCTATTCGATGATAATTTATATCGTAACAGTTTCTTTTATTAATACATTATCATTTTGTAGAAATTTTACCGAATCTAGAAAAGATAACTTTGATGTAAAATCTATTTGTGTTTCTCGTGAAAGCACGCGATCATAAATAAAATAATCATGCATTTGCAAAATAATCCGTTCGGCGGTATGTGCCGTGGTTTATTGGTTTCTCGTATGCTATACGGCTCTGTGCTCGCAGACCCGAAATAGACGAGGGGTTTAGGTCGCCTTCGAGGTAAACGACCGATTGTCTGCATGATCCAGAAACCTCCGGAAATCTTGGCAACAACATGAATATCAACCTCGTCGCAATAAATTTGTTATGTTCACCACTTATGGCGTCGAAAAACAAGCGTTGCTGCGTGTAAGGCTGCGTGTAAGGCTGCGTATAATGCCGAATCGATATATAAGCAGACACGTAATGGGAGTGTCATGTTCCACTCGTTTAAAAGCAGTATGATAGATATGAATCTTTTTTAAAAAACATTGCTTACATAAAAGAAATATTTTATTTTTACTGCAAGATAAGTAGTTGATAATAGATGCAATTCGCGTACGTAATAAGTTAAAGGAAATGTTATCTCAGAGATATTCTTTAGAAAATAATCTAATCTCGCGCAAGAAGCGTATATTTGCTCGTAAGCATGACCGAAATGTCGCAGACAGGTCAAACGGGAAGCAACTGGTCGCCTTTGGCCATTCGCCAGTTTATGCACTCGGTTTCTCGTGTCTCTATAAATTCTCATTATCAAATCTAATGGCCAAGTTGAAATTTTTAAAAACATCTAAGATACTTAATGACAATACAACGTTCTCATTTTATTAACTTTCTCATTTATAACTTTGAAAGATTCAGTATATGATTTTCTAATGTCATGTTATTTATTAGCCAACTTTTATTCTGTAATTTTATTTATTATTTAATATATTAATAATTAATAACGTTAGTATTTATACATACAGCTTTCGCTGAAATTCGTCGATAATATTTAACACTTGATTATTTTAACTCAACATGTCCCAAGAGTTTCATCATCCTCTAAGACTGATTGTAATTATCCATTAGCAGTTCCCCATTAGCAACAGCTACACTCTAGCTGTTTTGAGGTCAAACCGGCAATACAGTACATATGTTTTTTAAAGAATATTCCAACTAACACATCTACAACTGTGGAACTTTGCGAAGGTTTTCATTAAGAGAGCTAATTGAATTAATTATCGAATATCGGCCGACATCTCGAATGTAACTTTCGGGAATTCTCGTATTTTCAGAGTGCATGGTATCTACTCGCAGGTAATATCGTACGCGAGTATTCCTCTCGCACAGCGGGGAAAGCCGGTAGAAGGCCAGCAGCGGGTGTCTAATTCCAGACTAATTACTTTCCTGCCGTCAAAGAGGCGTGCTAAATTCGTTATGCGGGCCCCAAGCGGTGGCATCCATCGTTGACGGTTACTAAAATCAAGTATATTGCTGCCAACGTACCATTGGTTATCATAAAAATAATACTGTAAAAAATGCACGCAGTGATGAAATTCCGTAAAAATATTTTGCGCCATTAACATTTTGTATAGTAAATTCTCATTATCCTATTGAAATGTCAATCTTTTTTTAAAATGAAGGAGCAATACATCGACATGATGATAAATTAAAATCTCTCTCTATTTTGAAGATTAAGTTTAGTGTATTTTTGGAAAAAGGAATACGTATTTTTACACACAGGAGTTGATATTTAAAGCAGTAGATTTTAAAGAGAAATTGGATAATTCTAAAATTCATCAAAGAACCTATTTTTAAATTATTTTAAAATTTATTTGTATTTAGTATAAAGACGAGAAATTTATAAATAAGCGCCAATATCTTTTTAATGTGCATGTTATTACGTGGTGTGTTGCCTCTCTTTGAGCCTTGTGATTCCGGTGGTACCATCCGCAGATGCTGAAATAATTTTGTAGGCTTAATATAGTTAGTAACATTTTGAGTTGCCTTATTATCTCTAATAAAGTCTTAATTTAGACTTCACAACCGATTAAGTTTTATGATGATCTTAGCTTGTATTTTTAATGCGTATTTTATGAATTTAAAATGACACAGAAAAATACAATTTATAATATTTTGAAAGCATCTACGTAATATGATAAAATAAATCAGAAATATTCAAATTACTGTCATTTGATGCAACTCAGTTTATGGAAATTATGTAAGATATAATTGAATCTAAATTGTTTATGCAAATATTAAAAAAGAATTGAAATTTTTTAAGAATAAAGATATTAAGAAAAGAATTGCGACTTTTTAAGGATTATTAAATCAATGTACATGTTTAATAAAACAGTGATAAAATAGTAACAATTTGACAATAAATCGTTAAAGAAAACAGTCTTAGTTATTGCAATTTCTTTACTTTTAATTAATCTTGTTGTTGATTTTTCTGCAGGAGCTGGAATTAAGAATAGAAACGCAAAAACAGACGCTGCAAGCTCGTGATGAGAGTATCAAGAAGCTCCTCGAGATGCTCCAGAATAAGGGGATGGGTGAGACATTGCTTGCAATTTTTTAATTAATTATTTTAATATTAATTAATTATTTTAACACCGCATTTTACGAACAAAAATTTACGTGTATGTGTGATCGTATGATTAAAGGAATCATAAGAATCCATTAGCTAAATCAAATAAAAGACGGACTTAGATTTCATTATAGGAAATTGTAATAATATATCATAATGAATCATTGTGAACAACAATAGCCATTTTAAAAATATTTTTAAATTTTGTTCAATTAAACTCATGGAGTATAATTACAAATTAGAAAATCGTTAAATAAGCTTTGTATAAAAATTAATAGATTTCGAGAGTATTAATAGAGAAGAAAATATTTATTTTAATGAAATAAAGCACTGTCGGGAAATAAAACTACAAAGCATGTGCATACATAATTTTTTAAAAACATTAGATTAACAAAAAAATAATTATAAATAGCGAAGTGTACATACACAAAAATATTTTTACATTTTAAACAATGTGATTAAAAAGGCATGCACCACGAGCGCAAGCTGTTAGCAGCGAAATATTTATATTTTAATAGATTACAATAAAATAAAAACAATACAATAAAATATCAGTATTATAAAATTCATATGTGTCATAATGTTGAGAACACCTAATTTCGCATAAATTTTATTCACGTGATCATAATGAGATAGAACGCATTAAACGCTATTTAAGTTCATTTTTTGCATGATTGTTAAGTAATTTTTCCGAATATATCATGCTAGTAAGTGACTTCATGTAGCAAAAGTACATAGCGCGTTATCAGAATTAAAAATTGCGAATATGAGATTTTACACGCTCGATTACAATTATATTTTCGAAGCGTTTGACGCTTAGGTTATTGTTATATAAAAATTTTTTTAGTCCATAAAATCATATCAAATAATCCAGAAGCCAATTGTCGTTTTTTTGTCACAAAAGTTAGTCGAACTTATTGAAACACATAATTTCCAGATTCTGTGTTAACAATAAATTGAGTTGTGGAATCCAAGATTTGGAAAACATTGAACTATATATATATTTTCTTTTTGACTCTTGAACAGTTCTCGAAATTATGTCTTTCAATAAGTTCGACTAACTTTTGTGACAAAAAAAAACAACAATTGGCTTCTGGATTATTTGACATGATTTTATGGACTAAAAAAATTTTTGTATAACAATAACCTAAGCGTCAAGCGCTTCGAAAATTATAATCGAACGTGTAAAATGTTCTATCTCATTATGATAACGTGAATAAAATTTATGCGAAATTAGGTGTTCTCATTATGTAAGTCATAACACATATGAATTTTGTAATACTGATATTTTATTGTATTGTTTTTATTTTATCGTAATCTATTGTATTAAAATATAAATATTTCGCTGCTAATAGCTTGCGCTCGTGATGTATGCCTTTTTAATCACATTGTTTTGTTTTAGCCACGTTTTGACTTCTATTATTCTTACATTTTAAGTTTAAAGTTTAACTATTGCTCAAATTTTTAATCTACGTTTACTTCAAACAAAAATATAGTTTCCTGACGATATAAGTTCATATTTAAGTTCTTTTTTTGCATGATTATTAAGTAATGTTTTCGAATATATACCATACTTGTAAATGACTTCATGTAGCAAAAGTACGTAGCTCATTATCAGAATTAAAAATTGCGAATATTTCGTTCGCAAATATACGTTCCTAGTATCGTTCTTCTCTAACCAAGGGAAGATTCAATTTCCTCCGCAATGACATTTTTCGCGCAAATGCCGTCGGTCATCCTCGACGACTACAACGGTTCATCGAATTATCTCGTTAAATCCACGAGCCGCAATTCATCTAAGCAAAGGAATCTGCATTTTGAAATCGTTATTGTGATCTTTATCTTTATAAAAGCAAGACTTATCTTGTGAAGTTAACGTATAATCCAAAAGGATGCTGTAAGAAAATAATAATCTTGTAAATCTTGTTAATTTTACGAGAGGAAAAATACTTTCGAAAGTTAAGAAGACAGCATTTAAATGAACAAAGTTTCAATTCGTGACACGTATTAGAGTAAATTACCATGTTCACGCGCTTGGCATACATAATTAAATGCGCTGTATTAACATAATAACAATTTGCTCTTTAAACTATTTTTACAAATTTGAATATAAGTAATTAATATACAAGTAAGGGAAGGGGAAATAAATCTTTTTAATTAACATTATTATTTATTAATTACAAATGTTATGTGCATTACATTAATCATAATATAAATAATTATAATAGTAATACAGAGTTAGAGAGATATTAATAAAGATTGCACTCGAGCAAACTGTCGCGATTATTTTATAAATTTTATTTATTCGTATATACAAACATACATATATATATATATACACATACAAACACATCCACAATTGCACAATCCAAGACCTGGAACCAAACAGTTCCTCCAAGTGTTCCTCGTTACTTTCTACTGTTCTAGGAAAAGAGGAGGAAAGGATCATGTTCCAGCAAATGCAGTCGATGGCCCAGAAGCAGGTCCTTAAGCTATTTCTATCCGTCGCCATACATACTCATAATTATAAATTTATATATATGTATATATATATGTATATATACATTATGCATCGCGTACATATATGTATATACATATATATGTGTGTATCATTCTCATTTCGATCGACGCTCATTACGCATTTTCAATATACGCATATGTGTAACTACGTATTGACATTAATAATTCGCTTATTTTTATTAGTTTATTTTACAACGTCTACGTACGTACATATATGCGTTAACATTAATCGCTGCTCATTGTTCTGTATCGAGTAGTTGCTTGCAAGTAGCTTGCAGTTATTGCACCGCCAGTGGCTTACTTTTCGCCCCGTGTGCCGGGCTCACGCTTGCACTTTTCTGT
>NW_011627648.1:110460-146035 GCF_000204515.1 Acromyrmex echinatior | reverse complement strand
CACCACGAGCGCAAGCTGTTAGCAGCGAAATATTTATATTTTAATAGATTACAATAAAATAAAAACAATACAATAAAATATCAGTATTATAAAATTCATATGTGTCATAATGTTGAGAACACCTAATTTCGCATAAATTTTATTCACGTGATCATAATGAGATAGAACGCATTAAACGCTATTTAAGTTCATTTTTTGCATGATTGTTAAGTAATTTTTCCGAATATATCATGCTAGTAAGTGACTTCATGTAGCAAAAGTACATAGCGCGTTATCAGAATTAAAAATTGCGAATATGAGATTTTACACGCTCGATTACAATTATATTTTCGAAGCGTTTGACGCTTAGGTTATTGTTATATAAAAATTTTTTTAGTCCATAAAATCATATCAAATAATCCAGAAGCCAATTGTCGTTTTTTTGTCACAAAAGTTAGTCGAACTTATTGAAAGACATAATTTCGAGAACTGTTCAAGAGTCAAAAAGAAAATATATATATAGTTCAATGTTTTCCAAATCTTGGATTCCACAACTCAATTTATTGTTAACACAGAATCTGGAAATTATGTGTTTCAATAAGTTCGACTAACTTTTGTGACAAAAAAAAACAACAATTGGCTTCTGGATTATTTGACATGATTTTATGGACTAAAAAAATTTTTGTATAACAATAACCTAAGCGTCAAGCGCTTCGAAAATTATAATCGAACGTGTAAAATGTTCTATCTCATTATGATAACGTGAATAAAATTTATGCGAAATTAGGTGTTCTCATTATGTAAGTCATAACACATATGAATTTTGTAATACTGATATTTTATTGTATTGTTTTTATTTTATCGTAATCTATTGTATTAAAATATAAATATTTCGCTGCTAATAGCTTGCGCTCGTGATGTATGCCTTTTTAATCACATTGTTTTGTTTTAGCCACGTTTTGACTTCTATTATTCTTACATTTTAAGTTTAAAGTTTAACTATTGCTCAAATTTTTAATCTACGTTTACTTCAAACAAAAATATAGTTTCCTGACGATATAAGTTCATATTTAAGTTCTTTTTTTGCATGATTATTAAGTAATGTTTTCGAATATATACCATACTTGTAAATGACTTCATGTAGCAAAAGTACGTAGCTCATTATCAGAATTAAAAATTGCGAATATTTCGTTCGCAAATATACGTTCCTAGTATCGTTCTTCTCTAACCAAGGGAAGATTCAATTTCCTCCGCAATGACATTTTTCGCGCAAATGCCGTCGGTCATCCTCGACGACTACAACGGTTCATCGAATTATCTCGTTAAATCCACGAGCCGCAATTCATCTAAGCAAAGGAATCTGCATTTTGAAATCGTTATTGTGATCTTTATCTTTATAAAAGCAAGACTTATCTTGTGAAGTTAACGTATAATCCAAAAGGATGCTGTAAGAAAATAATAATCTTGTAAATCTTGTTAATTTTACGAGAGGAAAAATACTTTCGAAAGTTAAGAAGACAGCATTTAAATGAACAAAGTTTCAATTCGTGACACGTATTAGAGTAAATTACCATGTTCACGCGCTTGGCATACATAATTAAATGCGCTGTATTAACATAATAACAATTTGCTCTTTAAACTATTTTTACAAATTTGAATATAAGTAATTAATATACAAGTAAGGGAAGGGGAAATAAATCTTTTTAATTAACATTATTATTTATTAATTACAAATGTTATGTGCATTACATTAATCATAATATAAATAATTATAATAGTAATACAGAGTTAGAGAGATATTAATAAAGATTGCACTCGAGCAAACTGTCGCGATTATTTTATAAATTTTATTTATTCGTATATACAAACATACATATATATATATATACACATACAAACACATCCACAATTGCACAATCCAAGACCTGGAACCAAACAGTTCCTCCAAGTGTTCCTCGTTACTTTCTACTGTTCTAGGAAAAGAGGAGGAAAGGATCATGTTCCAGCAAATGCAGTCGATGGCCCAGAAGCAGGTCCTTAAGCTATTTCTATCCGTCGCCATACATACTCATAATTATAAA
This sequence comes from Acromyrmex echinatior, assembly GCF_000204515.1. The sequence goes on along the minus strand of NW_011627648.1, from coordinate 143,975 downwards.
TTTATATATATGTATATATATATGTATATATACATTATGCATCGCGTACATATATGTATATACATATATATGTGTGTATCATTCTCATTTCGATCGACGCTCATTACGCATTTTCAATATACGCATATGTGTAACTACGTATTGACATTAATAATTCGCTTATTTTTATTAGTTTATTTTACAACGTCTACGTACGTACATATATGCGTTAACATTAATCGCTGCTCATTGTTCTGTATCGAGTAGTTGCTTGCAAGTAGCTTGCAGTTATTGCACCGCCAGTGGCTTACTTTTCGCCCCGTGTGCCGTGCTCACGCTTGAACTTTTGTGTCACCTGAGATCTGAGAAAAGAAAAAAAAAAGAGAGAAACAAAACGGACAAAAAAGAAAACGAAACAGGCGAGCGCCAGGGGATGAGTGGAGTTAGCCCTTAACACGGGCGATCCATTCTTGATTCAGGGACCACAACAGGGTTTTGCGAGCTTTCCCCGCCTGCCTCGTGCAACTCTACTCGATCGTTGTTCTCAAAATCGATCGGGTTCTCGCGAGCGACGGAAGGGTTTTTCGTTTTATGTTCCGCAATACAGGCGAGACTAAGGTACGGTATGCACATGCGAGATCGGGAGACAGCGATAGGCAACAGCCGATCGAAGCTACTAACGTGACACATCGGACAAGACTCGCGGAAAATCCGCAGATCGATAAATCTGCGTTAACGCAAAGGATCTGATCAATTGGCGATCCGATAAGAATATGATTTAAGGATCGTGAGATTTGCGGATGTGTGCAAATATTGAAAGATATAAAAATTTTAGAGTGGCAAAACTTAAAAATTTTCACAAAAGGTTTATTAAGAAGTCTTTTACAACAAGGCAAAGAAGGCAAAAGTTTTAAGTACACAACAAAATAAAATAAATATAAAAATTATTAAAGCGTCCGCGAATCCAATGATTATGATAGAGACAAGAAGCCGCGTACTTTACAAAGATTTCTATAATCCAGAAACTTTCGAAGTGATGTAATATCTCTAGTATAGGTTGTAATAATTGATTATCAAAAGAATTGTTTGCTTTGTTACAACTGAAATTTGAATTAGAATTTAATTTAGCAGCTCTGATCCTTTTTTGTGTGTGATTCTAATTTTGTATAATTATTTACAATAATGAAGATTCATACATAAAATAGAGAAACAATGTAGAAAAGGAAATTCGATTTTGGAGTATACGTTTATCTGAAGTGTAACTCTCTTTTTGTGATGTAACTTGTGCAATCGGAGCTATTCGCAGTTAAAATATTTCATGCGTTTCGAGAGCGATGTTGTATTTATTTCGATTTGACAGCGTTTCTCCTCCTAGAAAATGAAAATCAAATCAAAAGTAGAAAACCGACGGGATTCACTCAACGACTTTATACATGACATGTACACACACACATACACACACACACACACACGTCTTTCAGTACACATATTCGCATTCATGTCGCGCTCAGTGTGCACGCAAAATCGTGGGTTTACTCTCTCACAAGTATCTTGTACGCGCACTTTCCTTTGCGTCACCACCGCAAGTTTTCAAAAATTCACGCCTACAAATTCACGCGATTCTGTTGTTACATATTTTCGTTGCGAACAAAAGTTGCGGAAATCTGCGAGAAATGCGTCGAGGAAGTGTCAGGAGAAATTTACTGAGACGCTTGTCATTTATCGCGAGTATTGTTTTATCGTTTAGTTCATTTTTATGGAATTTTCGATATCCTACGGCGTCACGCGTACATTCCGACATGCCGTAAACTTATATGACAGAAGTAAAACGTGCTACGACAGAGTCAACAATTTACGTCGCCGAATAATGCCAAAAGGTGGCTATAGTATTTTACGCAGGTTACGCAAAAAAATAAAAAATCGTAGTTTGGCGAGAATTATACAAAATTGTATTACACATTCATTTATTTGTTAAAAATTGTCAAATATAAATACGTATCGCATTTGAATATTTCAAACAATTACTGACCATTTCATGTGGAAATTTATACTTCGTCTCTACGTATATTTATCGATTTTTCGATAAAATCACGAATAGTCAGGGCTTCGCATTAAATCTGATATCCAAGAATAGTTCAGGAATCCGTGAATTTTTGAAGCATCCCCCATCGCTTACTTTCACTCAGCAATTGTCGCTGCTCCGCTGTACTGTCACATAACGAAATGAGCATATTTAGACTGTTAGCCTCGTAAAGGAGTTTCTGAGCACCCGAGTATTGCGTGATTACATTGCCGTTACCATATCCACTCTGCCTTTTGCACAATCCGTGTGTTAGATAGTCTTTAGAGCAGACCTAGACCGTGTATTTTCCGAGATACATTGAGTTTATATTGCTCTCCTTTCGTTTATAGTTTCTCGGTACACGGAATGCGAAGTCGTTCGGAAAAGCCGTTATTATTTCGCCGTATATATTGTCGCCAACAAGCTTGTTTCTTTCATGCTTTTGACCCACTTTTGCCACGAGCCATATTCGCGTTTCCATTTAGTCACGATGGTCATCTCATACACGTAGCTTTTCATCCGCGTCATTTCTTTGCAAAATTCATACATTCCTTGTGTTCCTCTGCAGTTTTGCTGCGTTTGTATTTTGCAAAAGCACCCAAAATATTAATCAGAAATTTACGTCAAAGAAAATCGTTCAGAAGTTATCTGTTACTCTATTCAATTAAACGACAAATTCTTCGAGTATTAAATATTGATTTTATATAGATCATGAATTTCATTCCATGAATTTCAGTGAAATTTAAAGTGTAATTTATACGTAAATTAGGATTTTATTTAAAAAGGATTTTTATGAAACCAAGAGAAGATAAAAAGTATCATTTACAATTATAGTTCTATCGCGATAAATTAGTAACAATTAACGTTTTTCACGAACCACGTCGCATTCATTAACTCGCTCGGTCTCCTTGCACTTTCGTGTTCATGCCTGTTAGATTTAGAACTTAGAAGGAGTCTATGTAGCTTAAGTGGCACTCGAAGTCGAGAACGATTTGATAGAACAAAAAAATTGACAGATCCGTGGCGCTTGTACGAGTGCAGTTTTCGAGCACGAACTGATCGGAGCAAGTACGTCAAAATTGTCCATCAATCGCACGAGAAGTCATTCACTCCCTCCTCATTCTTTCTTTCTCTCGTTCTGTCACTGAAAAAAGTAACGCACAATGTCAATCTTCACTTATTCTCTCCTTTTCCTCTAAAAACTACTTTGAGCAAATTCTTGAGCGATCAGTTGCACCAGCACCAAAGCCTGTCTCGTTGTTCATTGACAACTTAGCAGCACGAGCATTGTATCATGTTATCACCAACCTCGATCCATGTATTTTGGCCCAATTTGTCTCAACCGATCCCCTGAAATCCTTCTATAAGTTCTTCGTGTTCTGTGCTGGGATTGAAATCGGCACAATCTTAGACAAGCTTAGAAAGTTAATACTAAACACGATTTGCTTTACAATAACGGAAACGTGATAATTTATATGTATTATTTTATTACTAAAATTGGTATTTATAGTGTTGATATTTAATTTTATTGAAATTTCAACAATTTTAATCGCTGGCTTCAATCTCTTAATTACCTGCTTTCGGATAAAATATGCGCGACCGAAATGCAGATGTTATCTCGAAATTCTCGGCTAAGAATACTCCAAATTCCCGATGACGATTTAACAGACGCCATGAGCGTGTAGAAGACATTTTCCGATTAGCTCGAGAAAGAGGGGCACATTCGACGCCGAGGAGAAACTACTCGGTCCAATTTCCTCTCTTTTCACGACAAATTTCTCCGGGCATAAGCCGATCTCGGCGCGACAAGCGGGCTGCAATTAATAGCTGCAATCTCGTTGCACGTAATTAATTGCCGTAATTCAGGTGAAGTCTTCGAAGTAATATACTTCGGTATCATTCAAGAAATAAAAGGAAATTAATTTTTTGAGTTGGAAAGGAAGGAAATTATTAAGGTGTCTATAGTTAAGATATCTGACACATACACATTAAATTATCTGAAACTATCAGTCGTACATAATAATTATTTTTACACTTAAATTTTATATATATATATAAATTCTCTTTTCATATCTTATACTAAGTTTTTAATATAATATAATTGAAATAATAATTGTTATGCTTATATGAAATACTGCAATTTACGTTTATATAATTTTATAATTTTATATAATTTTTCGCTATTATTTAAATTTTTCACCGTAAAGCAGGTAACTAAAAGTATGTAAAGAATCAGGTAATTATTCGTTAACAATGGAATACGAGTCTTTAAAAAGCATGCAATGAGCATGTGAATAAAGAAACAAGAACACGTAGCTCTATGTATATATTTTTCCAAATTAGTTCCATATGAAATCACGCGTTCTCCTCTACCTTTCTCTTTGCACCCTACATGTCGAATGATTCAAAAACGATTCGTCCACGATGTCTTTATTCGATGACCTCGGCAAAATAAGATAATTCATCTAACAATCAACTTGTACGTCATGTTATAAACTATCATGTATATATATATATATATACATATATATATTCTTCAAAAAATAAGAACTTTATTTTTGGACTTACGATGCATAATGAAGCTAAATTTGTTCCATCAGTCTAATTCGATAGATCGGACGTTAGATGAATTATTCAATTATACGATACGTCACCGAATCAGCAAATCATGGGACGAATCGTCTGCTACCGTTATTGTCGAACACGAACGGATATAAAGACGCAGACGAGAAAGCAGACGGCCGATCGCAAGGAACGAAGAAACAAACAGTGCGAAGAAAATAAATTCGAGAGGAAATATTGGATATAATAATAACAGCTGCGATTGGAATGCGTGGAATGAGCTGCTTTGGATGTGTAGGCGTTAAGATACGTTAGCCACCCTTCCTCTGTTCGCGCGGGGAAATATCACGCCCGCATATCCGCCTATCTCACATCATTCACTATCCATCACTAACCACAAGTACAATTACTATCACCACCACATGATCAGCCATCACCGTCATCATCACGGTCACCACGAGTCATCACCCATCGACTACAACACAACAACCACAACAACTACTACCACAACTACAAGTACAACATCACTACGTAGCTCGAAATTAGGGACTGGCGATACGCACGTGACTTCCCATCCCACGAGGCTCTGCCATGGAGGACCCAACAGGTACACTAATTGCACACGTTAATGCTAATTGGACCTGGTTTAGGTGCGAAGCTAATTATCTGAAATCGCTTCGGTCCACGGGAATTTCTCTTTTCTTCAATGAAGAATTTATGTGGGTAATAATATAATATCGGAGTAATAATATAATCTCTCTTAAAATCTCGAACAATCAACCGGTTTCTAATAGAATGTATTATACGTACATAAGTATACGCCTTAAAAAATATTTGCCTGCAAGAGAGCCACCGTATGCAAAAAGAGATCCTCGCGAAATGTCATTCGCGAATATTTTACAAAGTACAAATGTAAAAAATCAATATAATAGCACGAGTCACATTAAAAAATATATATATGTATGTACTTTATTATTACATTTTAATTTGTAGTTATGTAAAATTTACGTCCGATTTTTTACAATTAACTATTATTGCAAGTAAAAAGTCATTAATCTGCGCGTTAAATGTTTTTCAATGTTAAACGTTAGAATATCTCGAGATATGAGTCAAAATGTTCTTTAAGCACCAATTTGTTTAAAGATTTGACTGCATTCAACATTTATGCTTTCACGTTCACAAGTTCAAAACATAAATGTTAAATATGTTTAAAACGTGTATTTCTAGCTAAGAGATAGGAATTTCTTCGCGATGCCACTATTTCGAAATGAAATCACGTCGGCCGTAATATCGCCATTAGTATTTGTTCATCGTGATTTACGCACGCTCACGCATGCTGAATTAGAAGCCGAATTAAACGCCGTGCGCGAAATATAATCTGTCTAAGCTTCTCCCTTCTTACGTTCGTCGAGATTAATTGCACGTTCGTCATCTTCATCGTGTCGCTGCCTAAAATTCTCTTCGATACTTTATTCATCGTCGTGTACTATGTCTCTGCCTGTGTATGCCTGAATATAAGTGTACGCATCGTACAGTGGCTCTCGATCAGTGGTACATGCTAAATTCACGTAAGTTGTCGCTGTTAAACATGCACACGGATATGCTGCGACGTTGAGATAAGTGTAGGAAAGGTCGAAGGTATAGCATCGAATCTAATCGATATCTAATTTAACATACTTCCAGTGATATTGGCTAATAATATTTGAGAATGTATAAATTGTTTGCGAATTGTATCGTAATAAGAAAAGGGAGATAGAAAGAAACATAAAAGTTTTGATTTTTTTCTAGAAAAAATATATAAAGTGGTAAATTTTGAGATTTATAATTTCTACAGTATCAAAATGCACATGTAGAATTTTACGTTATTAAATTCCTTTATTTATAGATTATTCTATAGCTTATAAGGATTATTATCAATTTGCAAATGATACCCTCTTGAGAGAATTAATATTCAGCTAATTGTTGATCTTTATAAAGATTTAATTATTGTCCGAACATATTGTTGCAAATTTAATCCTTTTTATTAATATAATATATTCATGTGTAACTGTTATTTTAATAATAATTAATTTATCCATTTAATAATTATTTTTTAATAATCATAATGAATATTTTTTACATATATATATTAGGTGTACAAATAAGTTTCCGCCGTTTTTAATAAAAAATTAAGCATTTATTGTGAAAGAACGATACATTTTTATTGAAAGTATTGTCCATCGCTAGCCACTACTTTTTGCATTTGGCACGAATCTTCATTCAATAATGCTTCCAATTCCGCGTCTTCGTACACTTTCGGCCTTCCGCTACGTTCTTTGTCTTTGACGTCAAATTCACCGTTCTTAAATTTTTGAAACCATTCACGACAACTTCTCTCACTTAAGGCAGCCTCTCTATATGCTTCTACAAGCAATCGATGAGCCTCAGCTGCAGATTTCTTCAAATTAAAGAAGTAAATCAAAAGTTCCCGCAAATGACGCTTATTCGGCTCAAAACTCGGCATTTTCGCACAAAAAAAATATATGATGCTGATACAAAATCGCTAGTATTTCAAGATTATGTTGTTGACAGATGTCCAATCTTACGATATAATGTTTTACATCAAATAATTTTAATCATAGCTTGCTGGCGCCGTCTTTTGTCAAACGGCGGAAACTTATTTGTACACCTAATATATATATATATAAAATATGTAAATGTAATTGAATTATTTCCTCAGTAATTATGGATATTTTAAAAAATAGGAATCTATTTTTAAGTAATCATCTAACAAATACCAATATATTTTATTTAAAGCTCATAATATTTATCAAAATATCTTTTTTCAATAATCTTCCAACAATCTACCAATGTAATCGAATAAACTTGATCTTTCCTACGCTCGAGAGATTTTTGCTGTCGAGAGAAATTCCCGACAACTAAAATTCTCATTACTGGCTATAAGTGATTATTCGTTGTCGTGTGTCTACCAAAGAATTTTATCGTCGACCATTGCTCTTAAACAAAAGTCTCGGATAGAAAATACCTTACGACGTTAAAACTTGCCTCTCATAGCATCGCGCGACTAATCTGGAAACGCGCAAAGTAGCCTGAAGGAAAAAAATGAGAGATTGATCCTTTTCGCATACATACGCGAGAAAGAATAAAAGAAAAAACGAAAGTGGTTCTCAATGGCATTCATATTCCAAATGACATTTGGCCGAGTTTTGACGATCAGGAGGATGGACGGGATACGCCACGAAAAATCTGCGTCAGGCTGTACGAGATTTTTAACTCGTCCCGTAAGAAAACAACTTTCATATATTTTCTCTATATACTACACTTACTTCTCTTTTTTTGATATCTATATAAATATTTATATATATATATATCTATATATATTATCTTTTTCTATATTATCTATACTTAAATATATGCACCATCTCGTCATACGCACACGTACGCGACGAGCGCATTTCTCGCGTATATATGTGTGCATAAACGCTCGTGTTACAGATGTACATTCACATATATCCACACTACTTTTATGTATTTGTTCTGCCATCATCTCGGCTGTTGATTCACTGAATGTTAAAGCCCATTTATATATATACTCTCTCTTCTCGTTCTTGTACGCCTCAGACACGTTCTTGCCCATCACGACTTACCGCTATCATCGCCAATCGTCGTTATCGATGCACGAGCAGCGGGACGGTCCGAAAGTCGTCAAGTCGCGTCAAGGCGAGCCGATTCCAGGCCCAAGGGAGGACTTTGCGACTGTTTGGCACCGACCTGGTGCGAGATGCGATAATACGACGTCGTTCTCCTCGCGTAATCTTACTGTCTTTATCCTCTCTACCATAACATCATTCGTATCGATGATGGGAGTGTCGGCAGATCGACGCTTCTCGTGCCTACATGGGCTTAAATACTTTGATTAAGCGTTCGATTAAGATTCAAAATAGACTTCTCAAAGTGTAGATTCTTTTTTGCATTTTCAATTACCAATATTTAGATTTTTTATATATTTCTTTTTTTTACATTTTCACTTCCTGAATTCTACTCTCTAAATATTTCGAAGTAAAATCTCATTCCAAAAGATTGAAAATTGAATATGTTTTGAAAAAAAAAGTGAAAATATCATTCTAAAGACGATTAGTCATATTGAAAATAATACATACAGACAAATTTATGTCATTGATACATCAATATTTCACACACGCCACATATACACATAAATTTTCGTCTACATTTTAATTAGACATCTAAATCCAATTTCAAGAATTCCACGCTGTTTCTTCATGCAAATTACTAGTCTGTGAACTATTATTTCATAAGTACAGATTGCACAATTTTTATATGAAACAAATAGTGTCATGACGTGACAGTTCTGGAGCGCCATGGATAAAGAAATGATAAAGACCTCAATTTCTTTCGAAATTTTTTGTCGTTCTCAGCATATACTCTACCCCATAGATACATATTAATGCGTATACTTTAATCCTGGAAAAAGATTTTCAAATCAGTAAGAGAGGAAAAAAGTTATTATTACAAAAATTGTATGGTTTAGTTGATAATACAGATGACTTTATAATCCCCTTAAACAAGAGTTAAAGATTTTCACTCTTTAAGAGTGAGATTTCATTCTTTTAGAGTAAGATATTACTCTTTTGGGGGGAGAGTTATTCCAAGGAGTAAAATTTCATTCCTTTGTAATAAATCTCACTCCAAAAGATTGAAATCTTACTCCAAAAACAAGAGCGAAAATCGGCCACTCTTGTTCAAGAATGAAAAACGTTCACTCTTTTTTTTTCAAGATTGGCTAAATTTTTACTTAAAAAAACAAAAATTTTTCATTGCCTCATTTTGTTTTATTTTATTATTTTATTTTATATGTGCTTGCACATTGTTTTTTATTTTATTTCTATTTCTAGAGAATTGTACATCAAGACTTGAGAATAATAAAACTATATCATACTCTAGGGAGAAATTGTTCATTGCGTTATATTGAATGATATTTACTCGGGGAAATGCACCAATCTGCCCGCACTTCCACGACTCATACACGAACTCATCAAGATGCGTATCCGTGTTCGAGCGCTTATCTCGCAGACGATGAATAGCGAGTGTTCCCTCACTGGCTTATTGGTCGTTGCTATTTTCTTTTTTCATCGAGTCGATAAAACTCAAGCCCCCTTTACTCACACTCTTAGAACACCGATACGCATCCGCATTCAAAAGAGATCTTGTCCATACGACGTGGCTGCGTTTCGAGTTAGCGAAATTAGCCAAGAAATCGCAAATCGCTATTTCTTATTAATACGATAATTAATTCTCACGCATTTTTAAACAATTTCTTCGACAAAGATCGCACCTTTGATCGCGACGGAGAACGACGAGTTCTCCGGGGAAAAAAAAATTGAGTAAGAAGGAGTACGTGTTATTGTAGCGCAATAACAACCATCGAAACGCCGCGCGCAGAAAAATGGACAACGATGTCGGCCGTACGTCGCGGTGGGCGAAAGAACTGCGGCGGCGCCCGGCGTCCGGAAGAGGATCACCGTGAGAAAAATTAAATAAAAAAAGAAAGAAATTCAAACAACTATATATTGAAATGTTAAAGCGTGACCTTGCGACTGTGAGATCATCGAAAAGACTAAACGTGACGTTACCGATCGACGATCGTCGATCGTCGTCAGTGATCGGTGCGGTGTCAATTGAACTTCAGAATAGAAATCAGACAATAAAGACGCGAGTTCAGAATCAGACAGAGATCTGATACTAAAAGAGAGAGAGAGAGAGAGAGAGGGAGAGAGAGAGAGAGAGAGAGAGAGAGAGAGAGAGAGGGAGCGAGCGAAGAATGAATGTCGAGACGCGTAAGTGAGGAGGTTCTCGCCGTTTCTGTCGACGGTTGACTCCTCGATCGCATTTTTTTTCGGAGTGACAAGAATGCATTATTCGCTCGGAGAAGAGAACGAAGAAGATCGTTTTGGAAGAAGGAAGCTCGGCGGTACGTCGCTTTTCTTTCGTCAACCGAGACGCTGCCGGTGCCACTTCCGCTTCCTCGAGACTGTCCCGCGAACCGAGAGATTGGAAGATGAAAATTGCGTGCGCTATTCACAGCCAAAATGCGTGTGTATAAAAAAGAGAGAGATATTATTTCAGATTAAGATATTTATTAATTAAAGAACAAATAGTCCACCAACGTAAATCGACAATTTATGGCAAAATGAAAAATTATTGCTAAATTGATGAATAGCATTTTGTTGTTGTTTTTTTAATTTTTTACTTTTTTTTAATTTTCTGTATGTGAAAAGTGTAGAAACGAATACTGTATTTTTATGTTACAACTATTTTTTAGTTTCTAGTTTTTTTTTAGTTCTCATTGAAATTGGATAAAACGAGATTAAACTAGCGCGTAATATTACAGTCTTTTTTTACATTTTAAAACATTTATGTAATATGTTTTTTCAAATTTAATTTTTTGCTTATTGTAATAAACGAATATTTAAACGCGATACAGCAGTGAATGAATATTGTGCATATAGCAAATAAAACTATTTTAACAAAATCCAAAAAAAAACAGACGATAAATACGGGGGCAGTCTCATGTGTTAGCGAAGCCGCACCAACCAATCATCTTTATAGTCACATTTCTGAAACCGCACCATTGCATACTCCACATCCAAGAAAATATAAAAAAGAAATCAGACAACATCTCAACTACATCATCAAACAAACAATAAAAAAGATATTAGATCGCGAGATTGCGCTAGAGAGACACGAGACAGAGAAAAGAAACGGCGGCGCGAGAAAAAGTCGACGATCTGTAACCGTCTTCCCCATTTGTTGCTTCTGTTGTATCAGGAGCTCAAAGCAACGAACGAGAGCCTGAAGAGCCTGCAGACGCAGTTGGAGCTCGCGTACGCCTCAACCGCGTCTTCGGGACACCCAGTCGGCGGCATCAGCGGATTGGCGGGTGCATCGGTCATCGGACTAGGTAGCGTATCGGGGGGTGCAGGTGCTGGGGGCTGTGACGGCGGTACCGTCCTCGGAGGTAGCGTGGCGGTTCCAGGCGGCGTGCCCGGTAGCACCACCCTGACCGCCATCATGGAGACGAAAGACGCGCGCATAACGACTCTGGAGAAGGAGGTGGCATTGCTGGAGGCTGAACTACAGCGTATTAAGGAGTGCGGCGGTAGGCTGCGGGAACAACTGCTGAAGGCCATTGCTGTGCCAAACAGCGGCGGTACTATACAGCAACAGCAACAACTGGGTATCACGCAGCCGACCGGCCTGGGTGGTCAGCAACAGCCCGGCACGTTGCCCCTGGCCAGGGGACCGTCCATGATGACCTCACTGGTACCGTACGGTGGCCATGCATCGTCCGCTGCATTAACCAGTTCGTTGCTTGCCGGTTCGACAGGTGGGCCTACCACCGGGAGCGGCGGCGGGTTTGGCGTCGGTGGCGGTTCTTCGTGCCTAGCCGGCATCTCGTCGGGTACCACTACAGGCGTAGTCAACCCTTATACCGATCGTTACGCTACCGATCATCATCCCCATCAGTTGCATCATCACCAGCATCATCATCATCATCATCTTCACCAGCAGCAACAGCTGCAGCTGCAGCAGCAACAGCAGCAAATGCAGCAACACTTGAAACAAATAGAACCGGCGGCGGCTGGCGCCCTCGCGCTGCACGCTCACACCTTCAACAAGCACGACTTGAACTTCAAACGGCAAGTAAGTTTCTTCATCAACAACGTGCGCATCGAAAAGAACGACGTCGTCTAGGACGATACCTGGGACGGCGCGGGAGGACGGGAGTACTTTCTCCCGATCACAGGTACACGAGGATTACGATCGCATCGTCGTCTTCGTCGTCATCCTCGTTGTGTTCATCGTTGTCTTCATCGTCGTCGTCGTCGTCATGGTCGTCGTCGTCGTCATCATCTTCGTCAGCCTCGTCATTGTAGTTCTCGTCGGCTAGTTTTGAGAGCCATCGAGATCGGAAAGAACCGGGTTGATGTGGTCAGTTCGAGAAAAGAGAGAGTGACAGATAGAAAAATCTGTTATTCTCGTCGAGGGCGATCATCCGGAGGGAAAAAAAATGTGTGTCTTCGGAGAAGAGGCTAGATCGCCGCGAAGAAGCGATCTAGGTGACAGAAGGTCGAAGAAAGGGGCGTACATAATAGGATGACTTCTCTGTTGAAGGGGAGAGGAAGCTGAAGAGCTGGTGCAAGAGCGAGTCGTTGAGACGACGACTTCCGCGCTCAAGGATCTTTCGATTCCCTTCGTTTTTTTTTCCGAAATGTCGCGTATTATGTACGTACGAGCGGGAGTCCGTGAGAACTAAAATGACGGCGCGGAAGATGATTTCGGACTTCGCGCTATGCGATGTCCTTGCTGAACCTGTTGCGTTGTGAAAAATTAAACTTTCATTACTGGAAAATGGCTAGGAAATATATTTATGGTACTATTAAAGTTTTCCCTGGATATCTACATTATATTCATCTAAATATTACTTTAGACATTTTATTTACAGCGCAATAATCGAATTTCGATTCATTATATATATATATATATATATATATATATATATATACACTGTTTAAGTATTTCGTTATGTTAGGATACTTGAAAGTAAAGTCAAAGCTATAAAATTATAAAAGTTTATAATTAATTTAACATTGATTTGTCGAAATGTCTCAGATTTGTTGAAGATTCAGAAATATTCTCCAATAATGGCGTTTCAAATTTCATTGCTCAGTGTTGAAAACATTACAATATTATGAAAAAATTCTAGATGCAAGATACAATTATTTTGAAAAATGTCTTCGGATACAAATGAATCAGTAGTTCTTTCCTGACTTTCTTACGAATTATTTGTCTTCCTAATTGAATCATTGTATGATAAAAAAGAGAAATAAACAAATTTTATATAATAAGAAAATGAAATAAAAAAAATGTTGAGCATCAGGAACGATGATCAAACACAGCGATGTGATAAAAAATAGGAACACTTTCTGTGAAATCAATTAAGTAGTAATAAAATAAATTATGTTAATCTTTAGACTGAATTCAGTACCAAGTCGAACTCAGCAGGCATTATACAAATTGTAGAATATATGGAACGGTGGCGCGAACGTTTAGTCGGAAATAGAACCTTTAGCTGTAAATAGAGATCACTTAGGCAGACTTTGTCGCACGAACGTTTCCCTGAACGAAGTAGTGTGTTTCTCCTTAGTGTATGTCGCTCTCACGCAAGTACGGGAATAGGCGAGCTCGAAAGACGTCTACACACGCGTTAATTTAAATGAACGAATTTGCAAACTTCGGATTCGAACTTTGCAAATTGCGTTCCGTTTGACACGAGCAAATTATTATCTACACAGGCGAAAATGTCTCGTCGTGAGCGATCGGCCTAAGACGTTATTCCGATCTTCGCATTATCAATCGCCGTTACTAACTTTCTTGTCTTCCTTCCTGGAGGAACCCTAGGAGTCATTAGTGTGGATTCAGAATAACGTAAAATAAGCGATATCACCATAAGTGTGTCCCATAGTGTCGACTTCGCGAAACCGATCAAGGTCGTTTTACTTCTCACTGACTCTCGTCGATCGCACGTGCACCACCATACGACACTTTAAACCGTACCTGTTTTTCTTTACCATTTTCGATATCTTTTTTTGTCGTCACGCGACATCCCGAAACGCAGAGTTCTCTATTTTTTTATTCAATTGTACTTAGATATCGTAGGTATACAGGGTGAATCCTAAGTGATAGGTGTAAGTGCAGAGCGTTACATGAGACGACTCGCGATGGAAAAGTATGCGCGTTTCGCGGATGAAACGGAATTTCGACGGAATTCAAGAATAACGTCAGTAACGGAATTTTTAATAATAAGAATTTTTAATAATTAAAAGTTACCGAACCATCACCAGCCAAAGTAATCTAACATTACAATCTTAAAACGGAATCTTAAAATCAAAGTTATATATAAGTATACTGCATTAATATATTTTCATATTTTATAAGGTTTTAAGTCGCGAGATTTCAGAAGTTCCGAGGAGCTCAGCCCAATATTTCTGTCGATAAAAACTCGCTTGCGCACAATATTGACGTAGATATTTCATGACAGCTAATAATTCTTAAGTCAATGAAAGGCTATTAAAACTTAAGAAATTTACTGAAGAATTAAATAGCTTCGCTGAAAGAACAGACGCAATCTCGTGCGTGTTAGATCTGAAGTTATCACTTCCTCGAAGTAAAGTTTTCTTCGGCGAACTCTGTTTCGAGACCGCGCAACACGCGATTCATTTCTAATGCGAGGAATTCCCAGGTTGCACCCTGCAGATGCACAGACATTCATGCGTCGTTCGAAAAATCCCTCTGTGTTTATAGCGTGATAAGCTTTCGGACGATCTTTGATCTTCCGCTAACTTTCAGTAATAGTCCTCCAGAGGGCAATAAAAAAGAAAGCTAGTTGCTCCCGCGACGCGGATCGCGGAGAAAGTGGAATAGGACATGTGTAGTCAGACATGTTCTTGGATATCAAGACCAGCGATATTCAGATTTCTTTGCTTCCTTGAATATAAAACATGAATAAAAGCGTTGCTAATAATTCAAGTAACGTTAAAGTAACATTTTTAAATAGAAATATCTCAAAAAAGAAAATTACATAATTCATTTAATAGAGTTTTAAATCGTGTCTTTCAAAATTCTGAAGAAAGTAGTATAAAGTAATATGAATTATATAATAATTTTTACATTATTATTTTTGATACAGTAAAAGAGAGCAAATAACAGTTATGTTATAGTGAACATTCAAAATTCTAGTTATTGCAAGATATCATATCGGAAATATTCTAATGGATATTTTGGATACTTTTTCTTTTAAATTTACCCAAATATCCAAAGAACTAATTATTCTTGTTATCCAAGAACATTTATCAGATGCTGATGATGTATGGAAAAGCGTTGAAGAAGCGCGAGACAAGAGGGAGACTTGTCGCGAGGATTCTGGATTTCGCACTGAGAAAGTCAATGAGAAAGTCGTATGTTTCGATAGCTTCTATTACGACGCGGTTAAAAAAACCATGCGTACTCCTAAAATTCTTATAGGCCTTAGATCGTGAATTTATGAGAACACTGTTGAAATCTTAAAATGTCTATTATATGAATGTTGATCTTGTTTGCGAACGCGCAGCGAGAAATCGAAGATGAAAGAAGAGATTATCAAAAAAGAGAGAAATTATTCGAATGGCACGCAGAAAGATCTATCATATATAAATATATATATTAATATGCATACACATGCATCTGTAAATATATATGTATGTGAAGATCCTGTATTCCCATATGCATATATATATATATATATATATGTGTGTATGTGTGCGTGTGTGAAGATGCGTATGCGTGTACAATGCGTGTGTAGGTAAGAAGAAAAAGAAAAGTATACCTGAAGCTTCCGCCGAAAATAATATTTTCGTAGCTCACAGCGATTTAATCCCAAGCACTCCTTTCTCCAATCAATCTCCTCTTTTCCTCCCGACATGTTTGGGGATGTTATAGATTATACCCGGCTTAACCATAGCATAATATATCAGATGATCGAGTTCAGTGCTTCAAAACGCAGATGATTGTCGAGAAGTTCTCATTCTATTCCGAACATATCACGCTCAAAATGTTTTCAACGATCCTTCCGCTCGCCGAGGCTGTGCGCGCGTTCTAAGGTTGTGACAATCCTTATTTTTCTATTCTCTGTGTATACTAGATCGTAAGACGTGTCGCGATACATCCGGGTGTAATACGCGAAAGTCCGACACACAACGATCGCCACGTCCGCGCGGGGATGAGAATACCAGGACGTCGATTAATTAATCGCAATTCGGTCGAACTCGAATTGGAATGATTGCGAAATGCACTTACAGTGGTCAAGCTGGGTATGATCGATCCGTTCTTCATCTCTTCTAGGAAGATTTTCTACAATAAACCATTACCTAAGCTTTAAGTCTTAAGCCGTAAGAAATTGACCATCGAATGTGAGAAGAATAATCGATTAGTCTCTGACTATTTGATTAGTCAATTTCTTACAGCTTAAAACTTAAGGTTGAAGTAATGACTTATTGTGGAAAGTCTATTGTCTCTATTCTATTGTATCGAGAATAAAACCGCGACGACCGGTATCCGGGAAGACAGTATCGAGGGGAACCGATCCTCTTTTTTCGACAATTCAGATATGTTATCCGGTGCCTCGGCGACGTTCGCGATTTCATTCGTGCGAAAGACGAACGTCCTGAATTTCACACGCTCGCAAGGTCAGCCTCATCTTTAAAGCTTTAAACGAACGATCCTCTTCGGACTGCGCCTCCTAAACTGAAGAGACGAGCGAGATACGTTCTCGTGGCAATGAAAAACCGGCATTATAATATTGAAAACTGTTATAACCATGCTGCTGCTGCTGCTGATGATGATAATAATAATAATGTGATGAAGAAAAAACTTAAGGAGGAGAGTTTGTTTTCGCGCGTTGCCAACCTCTGTTTTCGCGGTGCGTGCCGTGAAGCCGATCCTCCTTAAAATCTTCAGCAGATTCGACACCCTGGTGACTGATACGAGGATTCATCGGATTCGCAATAGATCTCGCACAGAGGAGAAGAGAGATCATTGATTTTTTTTTGTTTTTTTTTCTTTTTTTTTGGCCAATTTATTTTGGCCATTACAACAATGCATCCATCGCAGCTCGTTTTATTCTAAATCGACCTTAATTAAAATTTGTAAAAAATAATATAATGTAATTGGTATTACACTAAACTCTTTCGGACGAACGGCGGTTTTCTTCTAAAGACGTTTTGCGTTATGTAAAAATATTATAAGTGCGTATATTTATTTTACAAACATTAATTTATTTTAGAATATAATTTTAATCGGGATTATGTAATTCCCATCTTATGGCTTTGCTAGCAACATGATGATTTCAAGATGGCAGTTTAGAAATGGGATTATAGCAAACGCTTTTGCGCTCAAAGGACATTTTTCTTTGCTTACATTCGTCTCGAGAGGACGAAGAAAATTAAATTAAATTTATAAAAGAGTTAAATGGTGGATGTGAATTTGTTTGCGCAGGTTGACTTCTCGCGGATGAGACGACTGCATTTTGCATACCAAACGCAAAAATCTCAACATACGAGTCGAATATTGGTAAACCATTTTCGTCGCAAGTTTATATTTTTATTTTATTGGCATCACATCTTCAGACGATCAAATCATGTCGGCGAAATTATCGGACATTCAAATTATTTTTATATTTTTTTAATAACTTTTAATCAAAATTATAACAACGACGATAATTATGTTACCATAAATAATCAATCATGACAAAAAAAAAGAAGAGAGAAAGAAAGAAAATCACATTTTCCTATGTTTTTCCGCAGCTCACAATTTACATATGAGTATTCTTTCCTCATCCTTCCCTTGTGTTCAATAATTTCCTATTTCAAAAGAAGAATTTACAATTTCATATGCATACCTGCCACGCGACACAAAACGATCAATCAAATATCAATCATTGTGTCACGCATTTCACATTCTTTGCTTCATCTTCGTTCCACAAAATTGAATAATTGCAATTCTCAACTACGCAGTCAATCTTATACAAAAGTATAGTCATTAGTAATTTCATCAATTTCGCGATTGTCATGTCATTAGATCGAATATGGATCTTCGAGTCGTTACAAATCATTCTCTCTGATCATCGCGGGTTCGTGCTCATCTCTTCACAATCATTGAATCACAAATTAGTCGAAGCAGACTTGTACATGAAACACATACGCGCAAAAATCATCGCACGAGATAGATTGTTCGGTAGCTCTCATGATGATCATCGTCTCTCTTCGAGTCGTGCAACTCGCATGGGGACTTAGGTCCAGCATGTTGCATGCATCGATAGGAATTACGTGGTTGTAGTGTACGTCATCGTAGCAGACGTTCATTATCGTTCACGTCGTCATCGTCGTCATCCTCATCATCGACATTTTACGGGCTACTCATTGAGGCTCCTTGCGATGCTGTTTTTTCATGACGTTAATCAAGTCATAGGAATTAATCTCTTTAATTATTTTTTGATCGTAAATTATTGTAAAAGATACTTGAAATAAAATTATAAAAATCTTCTATTAAATACATATTAATCGTGATATAAATTCAGGTTTTTTTTTATTAATTAAGAGAGGAGAGAGAGAGAGACAGTCGCGAGGAGCCGCCATAAGCTCGCTCGTCCAACATCGCTTTTATCGTCGTTGAACGATCGTCTAAGCTCTCCCGGTGAGATCGCGTCATCTTTTCTCGTTTCATTTGTTTGCTCGCGGTGTCGTGATTGTTTTGATCATCGTCGTCAATTACGCGAAGATCTGAAAAAGTGGTCGCGCTAAGAGAGCGCGCCATTTTAATGCGAGGGCGATCACGCGTTGATCACGTGCGATTTGCCTCGCGCTCGTCATTGGCAAGTATACGAAATTATCCGCCGTCATTGTTTCGTAATCCCTCTCTTGCATTATCTCCTTTAATTCTTGTTCATCCCGTCCATAGAGACCTTGGTGTCGCAATTAGAAAAACGCATGCTATCCCTCCCCCAATTATCAAACTCTTTAACACCCCCGCCGGCCTCACTCTTGAGGCGCTATATGCATGCTGCACGCGCGCGCAGAGAATCTGCATCTGTCATCTAGCTGTCGTCCCGTTCAGCGAATAAGACATACGTGGACATAAGGATGATCATTGTCCGCGAAGGTCCATGAACGTCGGATTACCTATCGGGAGAGCCCGCTAATTCGGCATTTCGTCTACGAGAGTGAGACGGAGAGGATCATTTAGTTTATCTACGAGTCCTGTCACGTTTAAAAATTTTCTCAGTCGAAAGAAAGTATTTTTTATGACTGCAGTCCTTTAGTTTGTGTCCAAATGTTTAGGGTCTTGAGAATGTGCATAGAGAATTTAAAACTTAAATTTATCATAAAAGATGTAATAAATGTAGTCTTGATTGATTGTTGAAGAAATGCAAGAAAATTTAACTGTAATCTAAAGTCCAAGTAAGAAATTGTTGTTGCAAATAGAATTATTATCCATAGTATCGATTTTATCTATTTGCATTATTACATAGGAATTCAAAATAGTTTCATGCTATTGTTAGATATAAAATAGATGTATTGTTCTATAAGGATCTGCTCTCATTTCGTGCATGCATCAATAACTGAACTATATTAATTGAAAACGAAATTGACGTAGATTAATTTTGCGCAGAGCTTTTCGATACAAGTTTGCTTTCATTATAGAATATAAGTGATAAGAAAAGCAAAGTAACGAATTTAATCGCGTGACTCGTAGATGAAATAAATGTCACCTCTTGTCCAATAGAGCTTAAGGTACAACTAACAATTAAGATAGAGCTAAGTTAGCGATAAGTCAGCAATGGATGGCAGTCCCCAATTCCGCAGAACTCTTCTGACAGTCGGAATGAATATTTTCTTATCGCCAACAATATTACTAAAATAATTAAATACAGATTAAAAAATTTAATTAAAATAAAAAATAATAAGCTCACTATGGTCTTTAATTAATTAAGATATTGAATTATAATATGGGTATGTCCCAAAACCTTCGATCTTAATTTTAACAACAGACTCATTGACTAATTCGAAGCAGATTTTTTTCTTGGAATGAGTCATGTAACATTAAATATAAAAAGATAAAAAATTTTTCTCAAAATAAATTTCTGGACTTTATATAATAAAAGTCCATTTCACATTTAAATTCAAGTGAGCTTAACTGTCTCAATGCCCTAATTTAATTACTTAATTATTCGATAAAAATATTAAAACACATTGCATATAAAAGTATATACTTTGAAATTTTCGTCGTATGAAAAATTGACTCCGAATTCGCTGAGGAGTCTGTCATTATAATTAAGCTCGTAGATTTCGGGACATCTAAGATATAAGGACATAAAAACGAGCGGACGTACGTTCAGAAGAGGGACGGCGGAGTTGGACGGCCTTCGTGGTGAGCGAAGCATTATTAAACGTGGTGCCCCAATATTCCCCCCGCCCAAGAACCTCTTCCGAGCCACCATCATCATCACCGCCACCACAATCACCACCATCCTTCCCTCTCTGTTTCCATCTACATGATTACCGTATTACGTAACGGAGTGTTTCGATGTATATCGTAGCCACTGTACTTGTTACTCTGTATATCTTTTTCTGTCTCTGTCTCTTTCTCAAACTCTGTCTTCCTATTGGCGTGAATCGTTGACCGACTGTCTCGCAATCATCATTTCACGCATCTCACGTAAAAAGAAAAAAAAAAAGCTTACACACCGGTCTCTAGACAATGATTTCTTAGAGGAAGACCGTTACTCTCCCAGACTCGTCATCATTCAAACTCATCCATCCCATATCGGTCAGAAGAGCGAAAGAAAGGACTTTCGTTCATCTTCGTCAACATCATTCGACAGAATCGTTGTGTGCGTGTGCGTGCGTGTGTGCGACCTAGTGACACCGTAGATAATCATCGTAGATAATTATCAACGTCATCGTCATCGGAGCGAGGGAGTACGCACCTCTCCGTCATTTCGATGACTTTGAGGATTGATGCAGGGCGATATTGCCGCCGTCGTGATAGCTGCTGTCGATTAAATCGATAGCTGACGTTGGATGAGAGCGAACTTACGTCTCGAATTTCTTCTCTCAAGTGCAGACGCAGATTTCTCAAATGTCTTCGCATCTGAGAAAGGAAATACGATAACGATTCGCTCGTTTCTCATCTGGTGTCTTGACTAGATATAGTATGAGACGCATGACAGAGGTCCTCTATCCTTGCTACGCGCGAATCAGATGATTCTCGTAATTAATTTGGATACTTTCTTACGTTTGAAATCATCTTCATGCAAAATGAAGGAATTATTAATAATAACTCTATATTTATATTATATGTATGACATTTGGCTAAAAAAATTAGAGCATATATTGAAAAGCTACTAATACAATGATATATTGCAGTGATATATTATTTATTGCACGGAAAACAAATTTCTCTGTCATAGCTAATCTTGGTTTGTCAAAATATATTTGCTGTCATTATTATAAATTTATTACAGCAATTTTACATTTAGCTACCATTCAGTTACCACACAATTTTTAGTTACGGTAGCTACTTTCCTTTTCCGTGTGTAAAAATTACAATCTAAAAAATCATTCATAATATTCTTGAGGCTTCCACGGGTGCTTTCTATATAAAGCATAGAATAATTTTTCGCGGATTTCCTCCGCGAAACGCATAATCTTTATACTAAAAAATCATTTTTTAGAAAGCAAAGCTGACATTAAATTTCGCATATAAGGGAATTAGAATTTAAGTTTTCAAGCACTAATTATTCTCTAATTAAGCCAACATTTTTTTTGACTCGAAGTCGAAACTTCGA
Organism: Acromyrmex echinatior; assembly: GCF_000204515.1. The sequence continues at coordinate 121,911 of NW_011627648.1, read as the reverse complement.
AGCTATGCAATTCCCAGGGAGGACCTCGTGGAATCGCGATCTCGTTCGCATCGCGTTTACGTACGTAGTGATTAGTCAGTAGTAGCTGTGTTGCGTTTATCACGACTCTGCTTTAAGATCGTCGCGAGATCTCGCATTCTGACGATATGTCGCGACGAGTCTTTTCACGCGGCCTGCCGGCAACCCAGAGTAGACGAGCGTAGGTACGTACACGAAAATAAAAGAGACATATCCTGAATATCTCTATCCTTTCCCAAGCGTGCGCGTGAGATTACACCTCTTTTTGTCTTTATGTCTCCAGCACACTTCGCTGTGTGTACACACGTGTGTGCATATATATTTACTTATATACGAATGTGCATAATCCATACGTATAAATAAATATATATATACATGTGCATCTTTTACACTCCCAAGAAACACTGTTTGTAATTTTGTATCGCTGGCCTCAATTACGCTGCATGCTTCGTGTAAATCCTATCCGAGTACGACGACGACGTTTTTTTCCTCCTTGACTTTTTTATTACTTTTATACTAGATTCTCTTAATAATTATTACAATAAGAAAGTTTATGATCCGGGCAGTCAGTTTGGTTAATGGAAACGATCATTTCCAGTGGGTTAACTAACTCAGCCCGAGACTTCATCCCTCTTTAGATTAGTTTAACTGTGTAGCTAGAAAGGGAAGTTAGTTAACTGCGATTAACATGACAATGCTGTAAAAAGTTTAAGAATTTATTAATAGATTTTGAATTTGAGCTCAAAGTTCAAGAGATCGGATTGTTCTTATAAATTTAGGTTTGACCGAAACTGGCTCGCACACGTAGTTTCTTGTTTGACTTTGTAATTAGGTCATGATTGTAATAGAACTCGAATGTCAGCCTTCTTTATTAATCCGTTCAGGAATCAAGAAGGGCGCATAAATGAACTAAAAATAGCAATGGAGCAGGACGACAATGCGACTTGATTTTTAATTCTCGATGTAAAAACCTTTTGCAGAGTCGATCTACGTCAACGTAATTTTAATTAAAGTAATCTCGATCTTTCTCAAGAGCGGCTCGTGTCAAAGTCCAACGGCAATTAAGTAACTCCGTGGTTATATCCCGCAAGGCTGTTCGCTCGGAAACCAATTTCGCGCGCAATTTGGATCAGGAATAATTTAAGAAATGCGGCACGATGCAGGCGCGAAAAGCGTGTTGTATAAGTGCATAAAAGATCTTTTTTAAAGTTATTGTAATATCGTCGAAAAATTGGAGAATACTATCTACTATTTCATTGAATTTAGGAATAAATTAGATTTACAATTTTTTTTCAATTAACTCTCGGAGTTAAAGGACTTGATAAATCGAAAATATTTAAATCTTAATAAAAAAAAACTCATAAATTACGATTACTCGTTTCGATAGTTTTCGATATTTTTTTGTTTTGAAAGTTGTCGCCTTTGCTAAATTAGAACTCATTGTCATCAACTAAGTTAGAAATATCCAAACGAGCCTATAGCCACGGTTTCGCATTAAAAGAAGACATTTGTGCGCGCATCCTTGCCTGATCTTTATTAGATGAGGTTATCATCGTCGTCGTACTCGGTCATGGTGAAGAGCCTACAGACGGTTTCAATACCGCTGTCGCTCGTCGCCATCATCGTTACGTCGTCTGTTGTTGTCGTCGTCGTCATCGCCAACACGGACGGAGCTCAGGGACTGATCCTCGCCTGGACGACGAATCTTTTCGCAGCTGGACGAGCTCCGGACGGAGGTACAGCGACGAGACCAAGAACTGCTGGCAATGTCGGCGAAGATGAAGACACTCGAGGAGCAACATCAGGATTACCAGAGACACATCGCCGTACTCAAGGAATCTCTCTGCGCCAAGGAGGAACATTATAATATGCTGCAAGCTGATGTAAGTGTAACTTTGATTTTTTTGTTTTATTTAAAAAATGTAGTGTCATAAATTCTTATATGTATATTTTTTATGTAGTTAAATTTTGTAATTTATTGCAAAAGAGATTTAAAGACATATTTAAGACAAATAATTATAATGTTATTAAGAAAATAATTTTCTCTTAAGTGTAGGAAATAGTTTGTTTAATTATGCTGATGTAATTCTATTTGTTATGCTTAGATATTTGAATTTAGAAATAAATTTGCTAGTTTGTTAATCATTTCTCGTTGCTTTCAGAAACAAAAAAATTTTCAATACTATGATAAAAAATATAAGCGAATTTACAGAAATTTGCCAAATATGTTTTCGGTAAACAAGTTTATCGCAGGTTTTGTTATTCACACTGATGCGAAACTGGAACACAACTGAGACTCAAAATCGATACCAAATTTCTAACCGCATCTCTAAAATCCGGGTATTTGTCGAATACATTCTCTAGCATGTGGTTGCAACAAAGTTGCTTAATCATTCTAATGCTGTTATTCGGAAACTCGGATGAAGGATCATTATCTCAAATAAAGAAGTCGTTGGTTTAATTTTCCCAGTCTTTATACGCCCCTTTAATACTTTTAAGAGTTAAAAGATAGCTCGGAGAGCTAAGAAATTTCTTTGAAAGTCTAACATCGAATAAAACTAGGACAAAGCTGCGAAATCGAATTTGAATGATGTGATCAGAAATGTTGACTCATATTTCACGCAAACCCTATGAATTCTAAAATGATCATTGAACAAGAAAAATTCTTAATGCAAACTTTATTTCAATTCAAATTCATCCCTGTTTTCAATTCGCAAAGCAAATTCTTGATTTTCAATGTTCCAGCATCTTACAAGATGTAAGATGCTGGTTGTAGGATGCTTAAAATTACGAAGAGAGAAAACTAAATTTTTAGTATGAAAATTATAAAAATTTCGCGTTCTTATTTTATATTTTCAATTAAAAATTTTTAACTTTTTATTTTTATTTTATATTTAAAATTAAAAATTTGTAAAAACTAAGAAATATTTGAGGAACAGACTTTCAAAATGCGTTTTGTTCAAAATGTAATTTTTAGAAAATGAGAAAAAAAGAAATTCCGCACACAAGAAAATTACGCACTTACAGAAAATACGAGATAAAACGATAAAATGTTTAATCAATAGGATGTAAAATATTAAACAAAATTGCTAAACAATTGCTAAAAATGTTAATGCATTTTTGTTTTTAGTTAAAAAACATAATGCATTTCAAAATGTCAATGTTTTTTTAACACATAAATCAATGATGAAAAAATGCTTTCTGAACACGGACTTCTATAAATGGATGACTTCGTCTCCATATTTGAAGACAGTGCTGGGCAGCGCCATATTTGTGTTCGCTCACTCTCCATAGATAAATCACATGAATGATAACGTTTTCACATAAATTTACGCGATACTTACAGACAGGATGCATACATATGGAAATTAAAACAAGAAGTTTTCTTAAAACAAGGAAAAGCTCGGAATCAGGTTCATCTCTTTCTATTACATTGAGTCAGCAGTCTATTTATATAAAGTGTGTGTCTCTGAACATCTTAGGTAGCTTATAATGAATTTTCCAATACTGAACACTACGCCACCTCTAACTAAAAAAATGAAATTTTGGACAAAATGCATTTTGGAATTTTGCTCTTCATTTAATAATGAAAAACTGAACATCTGTTTTTCATTCCAAATTGTATATCTTTTATACATCCAGGATTGGGAAAGTTACTTTTTAAAAATAACGCGTTATTTGTAAAAAGTAACTTATTATCGTTACTCATTATCGATTCTAAAAAGTGACGCGGTACCGTTACTTAAAAGTAACGATAAAAAAATCATTACTTTTTGTTATTACTTATTTTGTAATTATACAGGAGCCTATCAATTTTGATGAAATTAGGATCATTCAACGTGTTTTTGAACGAATTTGGCAGAAAAATAAGTATCGCTCTGCCCGAACTGAGATGGTTGATGACTATTGAAGGAAATCTGTCAGATTCGTTCATTTCATGCAAAAATGCATCAAATGACTCTAATTTCATCAAAATCGATAAATAAACTTTTCTGCATAACTACACTTTTTTTAATGTTAAAACAAGCTTCTAAGACAGAATGCTAAGACAGAATATTATAAATTAAATGAGATTTTAGAAAGATATTTATCTTTGAACATTTTTATCTTTTATTAATATTTTACATACTTATGTTTAATTCTTTGGTGTTTTACAATAAATCACTCTGTGATATTTTATTATATAAGATATTTTAGTTTTTAGCGTTCTTATGCTAAAGCGCGGATAGTGAATGAAACAAAAATAAGCAAGAAGTTTTTTGTTTATGTAGCTATATAATCTTATTGTCCGTGATCTATAAAAAATAACGATACAAGAGTACGAAGTCAATTTCGTTACTAAAGAAAATGTAACGTCATTACTTTTCTGTTACTAATAAAAAAAGAATTAACAATGTTACCAAATCGTTATAAAAAAAAAGTAACGAAAATGTAACGTCGTTACAAGCAACGTTACTTCCAACCCTACATCATGATGTTAATTGCTAAATACTGTATACAAAAAGATATCAAAAAAGATCCTCTTCAAATTAACTTATCAAAGCAAACTCAAAGAGACGAAGGAGAGAGTTATACACTCTGTAGTTTTTTTAACCCTTGAAAGAACCCTTCGAGAAGGGTTCTTCCCAAATGAGTTAAGTAACGATGACACGTGACGACAATCATATCTATTTGACAAATCGGTCCGACGACTAGGAGTTCAGTTAAAACTACGGCAAATCACGTGTTCCTGGAAGAGGCCACCGACGAAGAGAAGAAGGCCAAGCTATCGTGCAAAACTGGGTCAAGCTCTCTCCTCTCCTCTCCTCTCCTTCCTTTCTTCCTCACTTATGTCGCTTCGTGTTCCGTCGCGTGTACGTGCGTAGTACGTATTGCGCGCTAAATATTCACGATTTGGACTCGCCTGGAGGTTTCTCTCGTCGACCGGTCCTCAGTGACATTTCCTTTTTATCGCTCCGCTCCGAAATGTGCAGGTCGAGGAGATGCGACAGCGACTCGAGGAGAAGAACCGGATGATCGAGAAGAAAACGCAGGCGGCAATGCAGGCGCAACAGGAGCGCAATCGCATGAACACCGAACTGACGGAAATCAAGGATCACATGGACATCAAGGATCGCAAGATCAATGTTCTGCAGCGAAAGGTGAGTTCTCTCCTTCATTTATTCAACTTCCAGTTCTTCACTGAGAAATTTTCTTTCTCAAGACTCTGTCAAAAGGCTCCGTTCATTTTCATTCCACTATCTATTCTCAACTATTTTCTACACTTTTACCATTTTCGCGCGAATTCGTAAGATTTGCATCAAGAGCCATATCGCAGCGCGAAGAATTATCTCATTATGATTCATAACTCGGAACAAGTAAGTATTATGCGAGGATGGCCGGTTCGAAGCAGATAACTTCTGCGAAATGAAATTCCTTATCCCGCATCGCATTTAGTTCTTCGTCTAAGGAAAGATGCAAATGCAAAAGCGACAAGTCCAACAAAATGCTTTCTCTTATCGCGCAGAGGAAATTAGCGCTTAAGAAAATATTTGTGTTAGTACAGATTGTAAAATTAATCATTTGTCATTTTAAGGGAAAGTGTTGCAAGATACGAAGAGAAGCTTTTCATATTATTGTATATCTTTCTCTTTCTTCATTATCTTCCTTAAAATTATAGAAACCTTATGCTTGCAATGTGCTCATGCATAATAGCGACGTTATTATTGTCCGATTCCTGCATGTGAAGAAAAGTCAGCGTTAAAAATGAAAAGTAAAATAATAAGATATCTCCTCGTGTTTTGAAAATTTTTAAAATATTTAGATTTTTAGAAGAAGCGATTGGCGAATAAATGACACATATATGTAGCATGGCATAAATTCAACACGACACACTTACATATTGAGAATAAAAAAAAATGAAATCACAGATAATTAAATGATACGTAAATACAATAAACACATTGTTACTTTTTATCGACAGAGTAGTGTCTATAATTTTAACGTATAACAATAATTAATATAACAAGGCCAAGAGTGCAAACACAGGTCGTTACGCGCAATAAAAATACTTTTAAAACAATTATAATTATAAGGTTGAGAAGTTATAATTATAAAATAATGATTCACGTCCCTCGTAGAACAGAAATCTACGAGTGACTAATCATTTAACTGTTCTACGATAGATATGAATCATTATTTTATAATTATAACTTCTCAACCTTATAATTATAATTGTTTTAAAAGTATTTTTATTACGCGTAACAACTTCTGTTTGTACTTTTATTGACCTGTCCTTGTTATTTATTTTTGAGTGTCTATTATTTGTATATTACAATAATAATGTGAAGCGAAAGGATTGAATTAGTGGGAGAGTTAAATAATACACCCCACGTCACAGACTCCCACACACAGAGGAAGAATGGAATGCGCATGAGTACGAGTACGAAATTCAATCAATCGCCTCGTGAATTGCAATCGGCTCTTTGAGAAAATTCCGGGAGCTGATCCCACAACGGGTGACGTACGTGCTGACACTGCGAAAACTCGGTATCGGTATTGATCGCACGTGTGACGGCCATAATCCCAAGACAAAAATTACGATTGTCGAGGATAAATTTTTAATGTCGTTCTTCGACAACGCGGAAGATTTAAGCGGAAAGTATTTGCGATTGCATTTAATTGGAGATGATTTGCATAAATGTAGCATAAAGTAAAAAGGAAAATCATATATGGTGTGTAATAAGAATAAAAATGTACAAAATGTCATACGTTACATATAATTGTGCAGTTTGAATAGTCTGGGTCTGCCATTACTGTTCTCCTATTAAAAAAAAAAACACCTGCAATAAAACACGGTGATAAAAATGCGCTACAGTTATCTGTTGGCTCTTTGTTCGCGACGGTGATTTTGATCGTGCTTTGATAGTGTCTCTGCCTTTGATTATCGCTTCATCAGCTTCATGAACACGACAAAGGTCTTCCCTTTCCTTCTCATGTTCGACGGAACAGATGGGAGATCCTTTAGGATTAGAGCCGCATATCGTGCACTTACACAAAGTATCGAGCACTAATTATCGCAGCGGCTGAAAAAGATCGATGTGATGGGATGCATTCGACGTGTCACATCCCCGTGATATTGCAATGCCAGAAAAGGAGAATGGGCATGAATGTCAGTAGTTCCATCGTCGATTAGAACATGTTGAGTGTGTGTGTGTGTGTGTGTGTGTGTGTGTGTTTGTGCGCATACTCGCCTTTATATGACGTTTCTTGCAATGTTTTTGCGTTTATTAATCGATGTACAGTCGCGGATGTAAATTGCGAAGACGCAGTTGACGAAGACGTTACGTTCAGTTGCACTGTGTTCGCATCCATAGCGTATTTTTTATCACGTACCTCGTTTCTTGTTAATTTGCATTTCCTTTTTCTTTAAGTTAAGTTCTCTACAAGCGATAAAGTGTTATTCGCAGGATTATTATGTTTCTGTCTTAGTTTTCGTTGTCATTGAACTACTATACACTCGATTCTTACGCGTAGAACCTTTCCTTTATTGCAATTGATTGCTAGAGATAGAAATTTATAGAAAAAAGAAGGTAAATTTATTCTGTGGTTTCGTATAGTATTATTTTCGTCTATCATTTCTGTAATGGGTTATGGTGTTTATATTTCTACGTAAATATGAAATTAATGTTATTAATTGATTTGTTGTTCTGCGTTGATTATGTTTACATCATACATATATAAGAAAACATGTTAATTTGTCAAATATGAAATGTCCTACTCTCCTTATACGTTCATTATTGTATTTGTTTAATAAAAAATTGTAAGTTAATTATTTTATTATGTATGCTAATTGTCTAATTTATGTAATATTATATCTAATTGGTTTCTGTACATATAATTTATATTAATTTCTACATCTATTATAATTTAAATATTTAATTTGATTATCGCCATTATTAGGCATTATATTATGTTATGCTATTTATAGAATCTATTATTTGCTTTCACACAAGCACCGTATTTATTTTTATATTAGCGTGCCTGTCATGACAATGATGTCTGATAATTATGTGATAAAAGAAGGTCTACGAAAGAGAAAGAAAGAAAGAGTGCATTGGCAGGTAGGTGGTTACGATAATTTACAATCCCATATTGATATCTTAGGGGGATTGCATGATACAATGTTTCTGACTGCGAATGCGCCGAATTTATAATATGATTTGCGTGAAGATTACATGAAAAGAACTCATTCTGAGTTTAATTTCCTAAATGTAGCATAATTTTAATGTGTACTAATTTATCTTTCCATGCCTTCCTTTCTCTTTATCTATTTACAAAATATGTAACAGTTCAGTAACTTGTATTGTTTAACGCGATATTAAACATAAAGTAAGATTTTCTATTATATCTGTTAAGTGTTATGATTATATCGGTGTTATGATTATATTTTAGGAATGAATTAAAGAATATACTATACTAAAACAGAGATTTATTACATAAAACTATATAAAACAGAGAAAGACATCGGTTTCTTACTTTAAACAACTTTGTGACAATAAATTATTTTTCAACTTAACAGAAATACGCCAGTACAATACAGATTACATTTTTTGAGTCTCACTTTAGAAATAAAGTAACGATATCGTTTTTAAATGAAAAAAATTAATATTCTCGCTTGTTTCTGTACTAACATCGATTGATGAATGAGCTAACGCTCCTCGCCTTTTGCAATTATTGTTGAGTCTGCTGTTGACTTTAGATTGAGAATCTGGAGGACCTGCTGAAGGAGAAAGATAATCAAGTCGACATGGCCAGGGCCAGGCTGACGGCAATGCAAGCGCACCATTGCAGCAGCGAAGGTGCACTTAGTAGTCTCGAGGAGGCGATTGGGGATAAAGAGAAGCAAATGGCACAATTACGTGAGCAAAGGGATCGAGCAGAGCAGGAGAAACAGGAGGAGAGGGAATTGCACGAAAGAGAAATTGCCGAATACAAAATGAAAATACATACTTTAGAATCCGAGGTGAGCAAGGCTAGATAAACGAATTTTTTTTTAATTTCTCATCCTTTATCCTCTATTAAAGTACATAAAATAAGTAATTAATAAAATAAATGATAAATTTGTTAAACATCTTTTTGTAAAGAGAGAGATTAAATAACAAGATATTATGATATAACTGTAAAGCAACAAAACAAAATTTTTGTATTATTTTTTTTCATGTATAAATCGCCAGGTCGAGAAATTAGGCGCACGTTTGGAACGAGCGCAGGCGGAAAAGGACCGGTTAGAAGCAAAACTCGAGAGCTCACAATCCGAGCTTGGCAAGAGCAAGGCTGAGTTGGATAAGGCCGCCTCCGAGGTCGGACGTAGCGGCGCAGACTGGGAGGCGGCAAAGCAGCGGTTAGCCAGATTGGAACTAGAGAACGAAAGGCTGCGGCATGACATGGAACGATCGCAAGGTTATGGTAGAAGCACACTGAACTCGTCCCAGGAGATGGAGCGCGTTCAGGAACGGGCCGACAAAACGGCCACAGAATTAAGGAGAGCCCAGGCCGAGCTGAGGGTCACGCAAGCGGACAATGAGAGAGCACGTGCCGAAGCTGCAACCCTTCAAGAAAAGGTAAATTTCTTATTTTTTCCATCGTTTGCGATACATGAGCTTTAATAGTAAATTACAATAAATTCAAAATGTGTGTGTGTGTTAATAATAAATTCATTAAAAAAATTTTTTATTTCTCTGACTTTTTCGACTCACGAAGATTGATGAGTTTGATTTGTCAAATATAATATAATTTGTTAAATATAATATATTATAAATAAACGGAAAAATAATCTCTTTGCCGTAGCTAATCTGGATTTAAAATATATTTGCACTGTGATAACTATAAATTTATAAACTATGGAGAAATAATTTGTTACCATAGTATAGGTATCACGGCTAAGACATTAACTGTGATATTTATATTTTAATTGTCCATATTTTATCATTTAGGACATTTAGTTACCACACGTAGTTTTTAGTTATGATAGCTGCTCTCTTTTTTCCGTGTATGTTAATTTCGACTAAAGTAATTTTATTATATTTTTTGATATATCATTTATGTGTTAGCTGGATGGTACTTTATATATATCTCAGAATTGTTATTTAAAGACTTATGAAAGTATCACTTGTCCTAATTCACGAAAGAGATAAAAACCCCGATTCAGAGCTTTCGATCTCACAACGACTTATCTCATCTTCTTTGTTTCTGTAGCGGGAGTGCTATTTATACATCAATTACAGTGCTATCGATTGATCAAAAGTAACCTGAACTATTTTGCTGGAGCATATGATCTGTATACATACGTTGCCACTCTATTAATGGACGACTGAAGATCCATCTCGGACTGCAACTCGGCAGTTCCATTTCGACGAGCACTTTCCTAGGATCGTGCTTGAATCGGTCACGTATCTTCGCAAATGATTTTAATCGCGATCAATTTACAAGAGTTTTCAATATTTACCTGGACGACTCTTTCTCATCTTTGTCTCGTTTCTTCTCGAACTTCTTCTCCTTTGTCACGCTTTTCTGCTGTCACCTACATCATTGCCTACATCTTTGTCCAATAAGATCTTTGTCGCAATAAGATCCAATTTTCAATCACACCTTCGTCCTGCACCCGGTGTCTGCAACCAGCAGCGAAGTAACGATCCTGCCACCTAAGTGACTGAAAAATTACTCGCGTACATTACTATATCGTCCGTTTCTGAAAGAGCATGGTTAAACTGTGCTTAAGTTCGCATTTGTCCTGCTTACCATTTGAGTTGGCTTCACGCGGAGACAAGTTAATGACGGAAAATAAAAGACCGTGAAAACAAATAAATCTTTCTTGCGCGGAAAATCGCGTTTACGTTCGGTCTTGTGTTACAAGTAATATCTTCTTAATTGAGAGGTTTACTTTGCAAAGAGCGTACTTGTGAAAAAAACATTTCTCTACAATGTTGGAAGTATGCGTAAACTTTCATTATTCCTACAATAATATTTATAACTGACAGCATTGCAAAAAAAAATTACAGTTTCTACTTATGCGATTATTATTGCACTTATGATAATTTTAAGGATTCTTAAAGAAACAGTGGAATTCATAATAAAAAAAGTAATAATTGCAGTTTGTTCAATTAACTGCAAAAAAGCGTTAAGTTTACATGTAATTTGGAGTTAATTAGATTTATAAGGCATCAGATAGAAATCCTTTTCTTTTCAAGGTGGAGAAAAGTCAAGGCGAAGTGTACAGGCTCAAAGCGAGACTCGAGAATGCTCAAGGCGAACAGGAAAGCCTGCGAGAGGAGTACGATCGAGCACAGGCATCTGTTGCCCGTCTTCACTCTGAGAGGGATAAGGCGATCGGCGAACTCGAAAAATCGCAAGAAGAACTCGAGCGCACACAGGCCACCCTCGGTAAGGCGCAAC
>NW_011627648.1:75872-110400 GCF_000204515.1 Acromyrmex echinatior | reverse complement strand
GCAGGACAAGCTGCAGAATTTATTGGACAAGACGCAAAGTGAGGTCGACAAGCTGCAGGAAAAGCTCGATAAGACGCAGACGGAAGTTCGTAGAGTAAGTAAACTCGAAAGAATCAAAAGTTGTGTATGGAAAGATAATTTATTGTTATAAATATGTCTATCAGCTTTAAAACGTGTATATATTTTAGTTCGGAATTATTTCATTAATTTGAAAGTTATTAAATAAATAACATCAATTTTAATCCTTTGTTACCTCCCCCTTTGTTGTATCCCTGCTCTTAATAATTATATAGGTTATTGATTTATTAAAATACGGTTAACATACGCTATATGATAATTGTATAGATGCAAATGGAAAGAGAAAAACAGAACTACGATTTCGAGAATCTGCAGAGCCAGCTTGACAAAGCATTAGGACAGTCAACGAGAATGCAGAAAGAGCGGGAGGCGATTCAGCTTGATGTGGATCGATTACAGGACAAGTACGAAAAAGCTCAGGTGAGCGCAATTAGCTTAAAATGATTTTAATCGAGATTTAAATTTAACAATAATTCAATAACCCCTTCATAATTGTTTGTCAGATTATAATGCAACGACTACAGAAGGAACGAGATAGCTTCCAGGAAGAGATGGAGAAGATGCACGAGAGGATAGAATTCCAGCAGAATCAGATAGCCAAGATGCAACGCGAGAAAGAGAATGTACTCTCAGAACTCGACTTGGTAAAGGAGAGATGGGAGAAAGCGCACAATACTCATCAGAAATTAACGGTGAGTTGAATTAGCTTCTAAGTGTTTCAGTAATAAATGATATTATCTCTTAATCTTTATAAACTGTTTTAAAATAATTTGGATATATGAATGAAACAGATTCCATTTCATTAGCCAATATTGATGTTATTCTGCATAAAAATTACATTATAAGAAAATTGAAGTTTCTTTCTGGTTCTTTCTCAATTACGATGAAACAGTTGGAGCGAGATGATGCGCTGACTGAAATCCAAATCCTAAAGGAGAAACTGGAGAAGGCACAATATTCTATGAACAAAGCTCACGAAGAGCGAGAAAACACTACCAAAGAATTTGAAAAAATGTTGGAAAAATATGATAGGTAATACTGGCTATTTAAATTGTAAAGATTTAATTGTTTCGAGTATAATATAACATGACTTAATATAACTGACTTATAACAATATTATAGTAGATATAAAGAATAAAGATATTTAAAACAATTTTAACTTCAAGCATTATCGATGAAATTTTCACAAATTATTTATGTAGATAAATTATTTATGTAGTTAAACAGAACAAAGACTAAATATTTTATGGCCATATGACAGGTCGCAGAGCGAAGTGTATCGCCTTCAGAATCGTATCGATGTTATGGAGGCGGATAAGGATCGACTCGAGCTGGAGACGGAGAAGCAGCAGATGTTGGCGACCAAATCACGTGAGGAATCGCGTAAGGCCCAGGAGGAACTAGCTCGAGTACAGGAAATGTACGATCGCGCGGCGCTGCAACTCGGTCGTACGAAAGAGCATGAGGAGAAGTCAAAGGAGAACATCGATCGGCTGAGTGTAGATCTCGAAATGGTGCGCGAACGCTACGAAAAGTCGCAGATCGAGCTGCGACGATTGCAAAACGAGCGTGAAAAGTTGGTGGCCGACAACGAGCGCATCAGCTTCGAGCTGGAGCGCGCGCACTCCCAGCTTAACAAAGCGCAGGCGGCGACGGAGAAGACACAGGAGGAGCTTGCGCGTATGCAACTTGAGATCGAGAAGATGTACGAGAAGCACGATCGTCAGCAGGCGGAGGTGAGGAAGGCGCAGGGCGAGGCGGAACGACTGCGTTCCGAAGCGGAGAACGCGCGCGAGGAGGTCGAGAGGTATGCAACACGCTTCGGCAAGTACCAGGAGAGCCAGGAACGGCAGAAGGAGGAGCACGAGTGGGCGAAGCTGGAGGTGGAGCGGCTACGCGACCGTTTGGAGAAGGCGCTGGCGGAACTCGAACGCGCGCGGAAGGCTGAGCAGGACGCCTCGAGGCTGCGCGCCGATCTGGAGCGTGCGGAAGGCGTGCGAGGTAAATACCAGTACGAGCAAGAAAAGTGGCAAAGCGAGGGTAGTAGGCTACAACAGGAGGTGGACAAACTACGCGAGCGATTGGAAGGCCGTGAGGCCGAGCTGAAGAGGACGCAGTCGAACTACGCCGAGTTCGAGGCGAAGCTGCATGAGGCGCAGCTTCAGCTCGAGCGGGCGCGCGATGAGACCAACAAAGCTACGACGCAGCAGGAACGCAATCGTTCGGAGATCGAGCGTGCGCGAATCGAAGCCGAGAAGATTCGCGATCGACATGACAAGGTGAAGATACGAGCTGATGCGCTCGAGGCAGACAACGAAAAATTACGTGTCGAAATTGTGCGGCTGGAGCGGCTGATGCAGACCGAGGGTAAGACGAGATCTGAGAGCGCAAGTATTGAAGTAGAACGTCTACGAGCCAGTCTGGACAAGGCAATCGTGTCGCGTGATCAGGTCGAACTTGAGGCTGGCAGACTCGCGAAAGAGCTCGAAAAGGCACATCTGCAAACTGCTAAATATCAGGAAGCTACTGAAGCTAGTAAGAAGGAGCTCGAACGTCTCGCCGCAGATGTGCAACTGCTGCGGGACGAACGCGATGCACTACGCCAGGAATTGCGCCGCGTGCAACAACAACAACAGCAGCAACAGCAACAGCAGCAACTCGCTGGTAACGAAGAACTTGCCCGGATGCAGTACGAGCTGCAGCTGGCGCAACGTGAACGCGACAAGATGGCAGCAATCTTGGAGAACCGGGAGAAACACTCGGAAAAGATGAAGGAGAAGTGGGAAGCAGACGCAAAGCAGTTGCAGGTAGAGCGCGATCAACTGGTTATACAACTGGAGAAGTCGCAGGAAATGCTGGTCAACTTCCAGCAGGAGCTTAGCGCGAACGAGGCTGAGCTCGAGCGTCAGCGCGAAGAGGCCCGCCGTCTCCAACAGCGTGCCCACGCGCAGACACCCGATCGCGCCGCCAAGGAGGCGCTTGACGCGCAAATGCGCGAAGTACAACGGCTGCAGCAGCAGGTACAGAGTGTACAGCAGGCGCAGCAGAAGGAGCGACAGCGCGCCGAACAGGCAGAGAAGCGAGTGCAGGAGCTGCAGAAGCAGCTGGCGTCGCGCGGCACCGAGACGGTTCAGGCTGACGCGGCTCAGCTTGAGCAATGGCGGAAGTTGTGCGAGACGGAGCGGCAGCGGGCAGACACCGCCGAGCGTGAGGCCGGTGACTTGCAGAAGCGGATACAGACGACGGAACGACAGTTGCACGCTCATCAACAGCAGATCCAACAGATGCAGATCACTATGCAACAACAACAGCAACAGCTGCAGCAGCAACAGCAACAGCAGCCCGCACAACAGAACGGTCAAGAGGTCGTCAGGCTGAGAAAGGAGCTGGATCGCGCGCGCGAGGAGATTCAACAGGCGACAGTGGAGCGCGAGCGGTTCCAGGCACAGCTCGAGATGCTGTGCCAGGAACTGGAGAAGAATCAGGTTAGCAGCCGCAGCGGCGGCGGTTCCGACGCACGTGTCGGCTTCACGCCGTGCTCGCTCGCGCTGCTGACGACAGTTCACAATTCAGCCATTCACATCACCAATCATCACCATAATAAGCACCATCACTATCTCCATCAGTACCTCAACTGTTATCACTATCATTACTATCCTGCGCACTCTGCCCGCATTCTATAAAAAAAAATATCCCCCGATGTGCAATCGAGTCGATTGTTGAAAAAGCAGAACGATAAATCTCGTCTCTTCTTCTTCGATTCGAAGACAAACGCGTCCAATAGACTGTCACACACGCCGCCAGAAAAAAAAATATGTAACAAACAAATATATACATATATATATGTGTGTGTTAATATGCGTGATTCGGGACCAACCAGACACGCTACACCATTCACGTGCGCACATATCACTTATCGTACATGTGCGCAAGCAGATATCCGCAGCACAGTGCAACGTCCCTTCATCAGAAGATCATTATTCCAACGACGATCTCTCTTTCCTTAATTCCTTTCTTCCAAACAATATTTCCAAGCACTATTATTTGTCGCTCATTGCTATCAAAATATGTTCAAAGTTTTTATTGTTATGATTACATTACATACATCTCTGTTGTTTTTTATCGTTATTGTTATTATTACTGTCAGCATTAATATTATATTATTATTATTAATTATTATTATCGTTGTTGTATTTTTAGTTGCCCAGTGGCACTGTGATTATTACTGTTATATGATAAAGAAAGCGAACGCAAAAAAATATATAGAACAGATGATAATTGGCACACAGATAAAAGGATTGATTGTCTGAACACAGACATTAGAAATGAAATGAGTCAATGAAATAAATAAGTCAATGAAAAAATAAAATGATTGATTATAGTTTGTTCGCTCGCTTTCTCTCTCTCTCTCTCTCTCTCTCTCTCTCTCTCTCTCTTCCCCGATTATTATTATATTTAGTCATATTATTATTATGGCTGCGCTTATGTCACGTTTAAACGTGGCAGCAAGGAGTAATCGTGAAAAAATTTATGTTGAAAAGCATGCTCTGCATCAATAAGATGAGGAAATATCGTTTCATATTTTCATGATTTCTCTGATTTCTAAAATTATCTTCTGTGTAAGAAGCATGCGAGGATGTAAACCTTTATAAAAGTATGTCAGAGAACTCTCAAAGAAACGGTATCCTCCTCTCTCTGATTGGTGCACATCTCGAGCGGTTTGCTCATGTACATATATATTGTATTTCTCATTGTAGGTATATACGTTGTTTTATATTATACTCGCCACGTTTTTATTACAATTAATACATCTCTCTGTATGTATATACATATCTCGCTATATATTATATAATAATTAGATATGGAAGAGTATTTGTGTCGCGTTCGATTTGTTTGATTATTATTACTATTATTATTGTTACTATTATTATTGTTATTATTATTATTGTTGTTGTTATTATTATTATTATTATTATTATTATTATTTACCTTCATGCATTCACAATTTTGTCACGTCGACCAGTTGGTCGCAGAACGCAGCTCTCAATCTTTCCATAAAATCTATTTTACGTGCAATAATCTATAATCAGTAGAAGAAATAAAAATATCAATCGATTTTTTCATTCATAAAAATGGGAATACTGAGAGTTAGTGTGTAGCTTTATGATCTAATTGCACTTTGGACATTGAGGTTTATACACAAACAAGTTAAGGCAGAGCACATTAAGCCAAAGCGCAAGTAGATAGTCGTCGGTTTTGCATTTTGGAATGGTCATTATCATAGCTCTTACAGCACACATCAGCTTCTCTTTCTCTCTTTGTCTCGCAATTGATTTTCTGGCTAATCCAGAAAAAATTAATAAGTCGTGCATGCGACGAAAGTACGAGGGATGCGCTACAATTGATTTCTTTCTAAATGCAGGTGGATTTGCACGAGGCGAACAAGAAACTCCAAGCTGGCGCTGCGAAAGCTGGCGCCGATACTATTCAAGAGAGGAAACAGATGGAGGATCAAAGACGACAATTGGACGAGCAGAGAAGACAGATGGAAGAACGAGCGAAGACCGTAGATCAGAAAGTTAGGACGATAGAGGAAAAGGAGAGGACGCTCCAAAATCTCGACCAAGACCTCAAAAAGAGAAAGGCGAGAATGGATCAACTGGAGCAACAATTACAAAAGGTAATTATATTTGTCAAAACGTTCTTTCTATAGCTATATTATAGTTTTAGTTGTATATATATATATATATAATTATTACAAATATTTATAATGACCATATTATACTGTAATTTATTTAATTGAAAAGCGGAAATCATGACGATTAACATTAAAAGTTTTAATTTCGGATTTGAGAAAATTTATTTACTAAGCTTATTTAATTTTTAGTAAAAATTACTACTTTATTATTTAAAAAATAAGTCATTCTCTTATTAATAACACTGTATGATTTTACTAAATATATTTGTTAAACATGAACGAATTCATAGATTTTTTTTCATTAAATTTAATAGAGTGGCGGAGCGCCGGACAAGAGATTAGCAGAAATGCAAAAGACTCTCGAAATTGCCGAGAGGGATTTGGAAAAAGCGAAAAAAGAATCAGACAAGAGTGCCGCCGAGACCGAAAGGCTATTGCATCTCGTGCAGATGACACAGGAGGAACAAAACTCAAAGGAAAAACAGATCAGAGATCTTCAAGAGTGAGTATATCAAACATGATGACGAAAATACATCTAAATTAAAGCCAAATACAAGGTGAACGTGTAATTAAATTTTATTAGTATAGTAAGTTATAGACATTTCGACCCAACATCCCTTTTAATTTGTAATACCGACTCTGTATTCATTTTATATTATGTTATATTTCAAAAATATAAAACAGTAATTCTTTGTTTGTCTATGTATGTACAATTTCATATGATATTTTTAATTAAAAATCTGAAGATACGGTAGTATCTCGGCGCTAAGCATGGCGTGAGATAAGCATAACATAATGTGAAATAAATTGCTTATAGATATTTTCTATGTTATAACAAAATAGTTATACAGAAAATAATAAATTTATTAATAAGAATAATTTATATGAACTATTTATTGATTTTTTAAAAATATATATTTTGAAATAAATTAAAATAATTTCACTACTAATTCTCTTAATTTCTTCATCGCAGTGCACTCAAAACCGCACAAGCCAAGTTGAAACAAGCTACAACTGCACAGCAAGAGGTCAGTATATTTCATACTTATTTGCGGAGTATTGATAATAGAAAAATATAAATTAATTAATTTATATTAACACATTCTTCTTCCGTTTTATTAATCTACTAACTACTTGTCTTCTGACATTTTTCACGCTGCTTTTGGATATATACATGACATTCACATATGCTTCACATATCACCGCTTATCCTCTGTGCGTATTTCTTTTTGGTTTTGCATTCACAATACAACGAACATAATAAAACAAAAATATTACAAATTTTTTTCTCGAAACGACTAATAGGCGGGACCCGCCGGATTCCTAAAAAGCTTGTTTTAAGATCGATTTTTGTTGGGGACGCCTTCTCCGTTCTTTTTAGTACAATTTGCATATTATAAGCGAGACTTTACGAGTATAGACGTATATACGAGGGACTTAAATGAAGGATTGATGTCGATCCGCCAATGGACAAAACCCATGTCGAGACATATAATTATTTTACGTAAAATGCTACGACCATTGTTAACGTATTCAATAATTATAGCGAAAGGATAATAATGATAATAACACAACAATAACTTGATATAAATATAAATATTGAGAATATATAAATATTGAAGATAAAATTATTAATATAAATATATAAATATAAATTTAATGCAGAGGATAACTTATAAATACATATTAATGCGACGACGCGAGAGAAGACAACGGAAACAATAACGTTAATTAATTATTACTAAAAAGAATCCGGAATATATATACATATATATAAATATATATATACATATATATATGAATATATATAAATATACATACTTACATACCGTATACACAAGAGATATACGCGCATCCATCTGTATATACATACTATAACTTACACAGCCGCGGAAGATATACGTATGTAGATGTATATATGCACACACGTAAATATAAATATAAATACGAGTTTAAATCGAGAGAAAAAAGAAAGAACGAAGGAAAATCAGATGGCGAACGGCAGACGCGAAGAAAAAGAAGGAGACAACAAAGAATCGCAAAGAGATAATTTAACGAATGATTATTTAAATATATTGAGATAGAAGGAAGAATGAAGATTAAAAATAATATCTCATCACTTGAAGATGCACTTTCGCGTTCTTCGCATCACTCGATGCATGTATACAGATAAAAAAATGCACATACATATACACACATACATATACATTCACTTTGATCTGTTTCCTTCTCTGTGCTTCCGCCTTTGTTTTCGTTATCGTCATTCCGTACACTTTGCCAATGAACGTCGCTTCGGCACGCATATCGCACGCTAGTCTCAGGATAACAAGGACGAGTCTTCTTGCCGAAAAGCACTAGAGGCGAAGAACCGTGCCATATTCGAGCTGGAAAGAACGATGGAGAATCTTCAGATGGAGCACGACAAGTATAAAGACCTGTTGGGTGACGCGAAAGACATTGAATCTTGGAAGGAAGAAACGGAGACGATGAATCAACACATCGTCCAGCTGGAACAACAATTGAAATGCTGTGAGGGTCTAAAGGACATTAATGGGCACGACAAAATATCAAACAAGGATATTGAAACGCAACAGAAGGCATGCGAAAATTCTAGTCTAAACGCAAAGGATCGGCGTATCTTTGCACTGGAGCGGCAAGTGACAGCCTTAAAAAATTCCTTGAAGAATTACACGAGCACAACGAAATCCTCAGGAAAGGATAACAGCGATGAGAAAACGAACATGAAAGTGGAGGAGTCCTGGAAACAGGAGATCGAGGCAAAGAATCGGCACATCATCGAGCTGAAGCAGAAAGTAGTGTTGCTAGAAAATTTCTTACGGAAAAACGTGGACGCGCAGAAAATGCGTGATCTTGAGAAAAGGATCAACAGGAAATCCAAACGGATCGTGGAACTGGAGAATACCGTAGGAGAACTCGAGGACTTCCTCAAGGAAGATGTGAAAGAGATGCGTGATCTGCGGTATCAGATATCGCTCGATAAAGAACATATTATGAAAATGGAAAAGTGGATCCAGAAGAACAATTTCACGAATGCAGGGATTGATAAAGCGAGAATTATAGAGCTGGAGGAAATGGTTACAAATTTGGAGGATTACGTCAAAGAGCACGACATCGACGGCCTTAAACGAAATTTGCAGGATCGAGAATGCAGAATTGTTCAGCTAGAGAATCAAATTTTTGAGTTGAGAAAATTGTCAAAATGTGAAGAAAATAAACCAGGTAAGTGAAATCTTCTAAATTTGCTATGTTTGAAAATTTTTAATCACACATTGTTTTTATTTTGTTTTTAGTCAGAGACATGCCGAAGGTGAACTTTCTATCTAATAATGAAGTAGCTTGTGAGCTAGAAGAAAAAAAACAAAAGACAAAGGAAATAATGCACGCCGTTTTGGAAGAAGTTAATAAAATTCAAGAGTATGAACAGGAAGAGAGCCTGAAAATAAAGTTGCAAGAAAAAGAGCAAAAGATGAAGGAAATGGAACATGATATTTCGGAAAAAGATAACAGAATTCAAAGATATGAACAGCAAATCATCGAGCAGCAAAATAAGATTTTGAAAATGGAAAAAGAGATGGTCAAAATTGAAGAAGGATTTTACGAAACGGAAATTATTAGTGCGCTGAAAAAAGAAATTAGACTGAAAAATGAGAGGGTGCAGGAGCTAGAAATAGAGGTCAATTCTTTGGAGACATCGCTCGGCGAGAGAATTGATGTCGCGATTGAAGAGCTCATCGCCACTCTAAAGGAAAAGGAGGAGATAGAGCTTCAATTGAAAAAGAACCTCGTGGATAAAGAGAATAAATTGGAAGAATTGGACGCGGCTCTTCGTCAGAGCATTGCAATTACGGATGAGATTGAGGCGAAGTTAAAGAACGAGAAGAAGCTTAGAAAAGAATCCGACCGAAGAGTAAGTTGGAAACCTTTACAATATATTAAACTTATTTTATACATATTGTTTTAGTCATATTAGATTCATATTATTATAAAATAAGCATAACACACATTTATAATATAATACAATTATTTCAAATAAAATTTATTTATTTTACAATGTAATTATTAATAACATCATAGCAACAATAAATAAAATAAAAAATACATTTGCAGAAAATCTATAAATAATTATACATTGTGGATATTATACCGTTTGAATATCTGTGCTTGCCAATACATATTGCCATTAATTGCGTTAATTCCATAATTTATTTTTTATTTTTAATTAATTACTTGAAAAATCGATACAGTCATTGGAACGTTTTTTAAAAAATTACTTATTATCTTATCAGATTGCCGAGATAGAGGAAAAAATCACAGTCATGCAAGCTGCTTCAGCAACGAAATGCATCACGTGCAAGTCACTTCTTTACGAGATATTTAAGACCGAAGGGAAACTCGATCAGTCGACTCAGGAAAAGACTGTTCAATTTCAAGAGTTGCATCAAATTAAGTAGGTGTTTCAATATACAAATAAAAAAACAGTTGCGTATTACGTGTACAAATATAATATACTTTTAATAGTTTATTTTAATATTGCTGACTCCTTTACAGGCGTGATGTTTTAAAAGCTGCCCTTTCCGAGAAGGATGCTCATTTAGCTTTGTTGGAACATTCAGGTATCCAAACTCCGACACAAGCGGATCAGGCGGCGAAACTAAAAGCCGATAAGAAAATATTACTCGATAGATTGAGGGAAGAGGTAATTTAAGAAATTTAAAAAATCTTCGGTTCTTATATGTACAACACAAAAACAAAATCGTCGTTATTAATATTTTCCAGGATGAGAAAAGTATCAAGTTAGACTTGCGGGAAACAACATCACACTTATTTCAAAAAATATTCAAGATATCCGATGACAGTGAGGACAGTAGCGATAATAATAATAATAATAATAACTTTTTTGATGATCGCTTTAGCAGGATCAATTCATCGAAATCAGTTGCTGTGAATGATGACAGCTCGCCGACATCAGCTACTACGAGTTGCAAATATTCGTAAGTTGTCAATAATATTTTTTAATGCAATAAAAATAAATAATTAATGTTAGAAGATATTTTACAGAACAAGGACGTCGCTGGTGTCCGATATGAAAGACGAAGATCACTCATAGATTCATCATCAGGATACCAGATAAGTACTCGAGTACCACTCATGGTATTTCGGAGTATCGGTTCCTTCGTTATCTCGATGTTGTCATACGCACACACACTCGCGAATGTAGAGGCAGTGTATAGAACATCTAGTAGCAAAAAAAAAAACGAAACAAACAACAGCAAAAAACTCTATAATACACCACTAATATCAGCAATACAGCAACAGCCAACACCTCTGCCTGTGCCGCTCATCACGCATCATGCATCTATCTTCATCACCATCATCATCTTCAACATTTATTCGACATCTCTCATCATTAATCGACATTTTATCATCCATGTAATATATAGTGATAGAAAAAATTCCAAAGTCAAAATCAAGAAATCAGAGGCTTCTGCAGTTCGCTGATAATCCAAATAGATAGCATATATTCATTTTACCATGAATGAAATATAACAACAATAGATGACATACGATGGTTTCGGATAATTTATCCTGATATATATTAGATATCTTTTTCTCCTTTCGATCAGCGACATTTGAATCGTTATAGACATGATAATTTGTTATTATTGCAATAATGTATCGAAATATGAATTGTTGTTTATTATATATAGTTTCTTACAGCCCGCAGCGTACGATTGTTAAAAAATCGATAATTGATTAGAAGAGCAATGTTTTATATTTATTTCTTTAATATATTTAATTTTAGGTGTATAATTAAATTAGCGCTGCAATAAAATAAAAATTAAATTAGCAGAGAATTAAAAAAAATGATTAGCATGGACTGGAGTTTTCTTAGATTTTTAAACAGTTCGAACATTTTAGAATATCCAAATATTTATAAATAAAATTTCTACTTATTTACATATAATTATTTATAATTTAATTTGTTTGAAGAATTTAGCTTAAATTGATGAGTTTACATATACCAACATTACTTTATAAATAAAATTATAATTGGAATAAATTATATAATCCCTGCCGTTTTCGTCCTGCAAAGAAAAAAAATAAGTGAATTAAAAAAAATTTAATATAAGAATTTACATCATGCTGTGTTTGTAATCAGAAAAATTAGCTTTACTATTAAATTATTTCTTTATTTTTTTTATTTCTGTAACTTAATATCTACGAAAATTATTCGAGAAACTATCAATTTTGGAAACAATGTCTGTGATTTGTGAAAATTAATATTTAAAAAATCAAAAATTCAGAAATATTTCTGAATATATCACCAGAAGATCATATTAAATCACTGCAATCGTCACGCTAATAATAAAGATGGGAATATATAGAAGAAATACACCGTTGTAAGTACCAAACGATGTGCACGCGCTCTTTAGAACACACTTTGTGGAAGATCGCGGAAAGCCAAAAGAATGTAGCCGAGGCACTAAAAACTATCTCTTGTACATAATATTTACATTATTTCTCCCATATAATTGTCCTGAAAGTAGTGTAAACAATTTCTTAGAAACTTCTATTTAAAAATCTATGTTTGTTTCCAAGATACACCATTATAGAATAGGAATCTATTATGTGTACATGCATATCTCGCTAAACGAAATCCACGATTTACTCGAGACTGTCCTATCGGAGAATGCACGATCATTATGCATATGTATATCGCACGAGGGGATTACAGATCGTAATATAAAATATTGCAAGGAAGAGACGATGCGTTTTAAAATCTCGATCATTGAGTTTAAATAACATAAACTTGAAAATATTTTTTTTTAAGGCATTGGTAGAAATTTGTGACAAATTATATTTAAATTAAATTAATAAAATGAGACTACTGTTGCATATTAAACTTCGAGATACGTTGTCACAGAACGTATCTCACAAAACGTCAATGATACTCATTTGCGATATTTCATTGCGGTCTCCTTTTTCTCTTTATACCAGTTGGCGACTTACCGTCAAAATTTAATAGAAACGACATAAGACATTATAAAAAGCTTGAAATGTTATTTTTTGAGACAAGCTGGCGAGCGATATGAGATGCTGCGACGTGTGATGCAATATTTACAACGCGAGTACGTTGCTACGTTTTTGAATAATATATACATCGGTTTCTTGCGAGAACTATAACGTATTACAAAAAGAAAATGATCTATGAAGGAACATCCTATCATGACACGTTCTTTGATCATTTGATCTCGCTCGCCGCTAATATCATCGCGTCTGCCATTGCGGTGGGTTAAACTGCAAAACGTTGAAAGTGTAAAATTTTATCGTTAATACTTGAAGATAGCTCCTCTGTGAATTCCACGGATACAGTACTTCTATTGTTGCTGGTTTATCCATTCGTTTATTCGTTTAACTACGCCTCTTTGCATCTTGACGAAACGTCTACGAACCACTTAGAAAAAGACTTATTAACTCGACTTTAATATATCTAAACGTTAGGATAATTATAAACTGGAATCAAAGTGCGTGTTGTGTGTGACGCGGATATTTATTGCAGCGAAGCATCGCGAGCCGTGCTTAAAATATATATTTGAAAATTCGGAAGTATCAGTTTTTTAACCTAAATTGTTATTTCTTGGAATTAATAATTAAAATCATTATTATTATTTTTTATTTATTGACAATGATATTTAATTAGTAATTATATTCTTACTTTAATTTAATAATATATTTTTTATTTAATAATATATTTTCAATGAAAAAAATTGCGATACTTGGCCGTAATCCTCAGAATATATATAAATGACTACAAAATAGCTTCCTCTCTTACTTCTGACCTCCAATCTCATGTAGATGCACGTGCAAAGATGAGATAATTTCAATTAATGTCATCAGAACCGCATGAATAAAATAAAGTGTAAAGAGTGAAAGCGAAAATTATATTTACATTAAGTTCAAATTTTTCACAAGAATCAAAGACTGTAGACAATCTAATAGTTATTGATAATTGCCCGGACCATCTAAATATATTTTCTCTGTCTGGAATCAATAAGAGTTTATAGAACACGTTCTCTTATTGTTCATATTTATATAAAGATGTTAAAGAGATGGTAAAATTTTATTAATGACATTACAAATTGTTGAGACGTTCTAAGTTTCATAAAAATAATAGCTGTTGTTATTTAATTTTTGTTATCTTCAACACGTTTTACATCTTGTAATTTTCGTATTTGTTTACAAGAGTTACTGTCAATTCTAGAAGGCTATGTATAGTGTGATCGTTAAATATCTCTTTCGCGTCGATCGAGTCGAGAGATCGAAGGTGAGATGGAGAGGAAGGACGATGGAGAGAGAAATGAGAAGAAACAATTAGTTAACGTGTGCCACTGTCATATCAAGCCTATATCATCGTGTTACATCATATGTAGCAAAGCAAAAAAAATATTATCGTTAATTGACACAATTGTTAACACAGAACGAGTGATCGAAGCATGAATGTGCTGTGTGTCTGATGAATCAATTCTTTAAAAATTAGTAATATTATTTTTCCAGGGTAGAATTTTTTACCAAAATCGTATAACTCCGGATACTTATCTCTCTTTTACAATCTCATTTGTACACAATATTCGATCTTTCTAAAATTCTCGACTTTTACCCATCTTGATTAACATTGTGAATACAAATCTAATCACTTTCGATATTTCAACTCTTTGAAAGCTATTTAATTTGATAATAATTTTAATTTGCAATTTCTGTTTCATGAAAAACCGCAAGGAATATATGATTATATGCACGAACGGGGAATGCGATAGACACAGACAAAGTATCAAATCGAATTTCTTGTTGACATATTAGATTCTACTAACATAATATAACAATATAATATATAATAGTAACATATTATCCGATCACTCCACAAAGATCCTTTCGATACAATTGATGTCGTAGA
Source organism: Acromyrmex echinatior (assembly GCF_000204515.1). The sequence goes on along the minus strand of NW_011627648.1, from coordinate 95,650 downwards.
ATTTTTGTCGTCCGCATTGAAACGGTGAAAAGAGTTCAGGTGATGGAATGAACGAGGAGGAGGATGCGATTGTATTTCGCAACAGATCGCGCCTAAATTATTAGAAGCATAATAAGCGGTAGGATTATAAGCACTCCTTAAACTTTAGGTCCAATTTCATTTATCCTTGAGATCATTAGCTGTGTTTAGCAGAGAAAACTAATTAGTTAACGCTTAGTAATGTTCTTTAATATTATTAGTTTCTACACTTAGATCCAGCAAAGAAAAGAACCAATCATATTATTAAGGAATCACTAAGTTCTAACTGATTATTATAATATTCTCTGCTGAATGTAGCCATTGTTACTTGATTTACATCCGTTAATCGATACCGCGTTTGGATTTAAAATCGATCATTTTTATGAAGAGTATCTGTAAATTATTAATTATTGATTATTAATAATTAATACGTAATTACTAAACTATGCCCCCTTATGCCTAAAGAAATTTTTCAAAAAGTATCACTCGAGAAGATACAAGGCTTAATCGCGCATTATCATTATAGACTGTTCATTGTAATAATTCATTGATTTATCGATTATCATCGAAATCCTCCCCTTGAACCTCATCAATTTATATGGCACTCAAGGTGATCCTAAGGCGAGACTGCAGAGTGAGACGAGAGTGAGAGAATGAAAGAAAGCGAAAGAGAAGCGGTCCTAATATTTTTTGACTCGTGACTGTTAAGTGTCCACGATAATAGAAAATACCAAAAAAAGAAATACGATTTTTATGTAAATATTGTAAGGAACGCCGTACTGACGTTACTGTAATCCTTATTGGATGCTATTTCGAGATAAAATTTTAAAAAAAGATATTAAAACTCATGGTTGAAAAATTAATAAAAATTGAAATAATACGATATATAAATTAAATTAAAAAGTAATTATTCATACTTCAATGAAAACATAAGTACAAATAGTATACAAGTATAACAAGTCCAATTCGCAGATATCGGCGTTTCTACTTTTCATTACTGTTTTCTTGTTTTTTTACTGGTAATAATACGATAACAATATTGAAAATAAAAATATTCCTATGAAAAAAAATGCTTCAAAGTCCATTGCATCCGATAAGGCTCGACAACGGTACGACGTGATTTCAACTCGCTCCTTTTCTATTCTCCAATTTCTACGTGTTTAATCGTTAAATGAACAATTGACAAGTCTTGACGAAGAGGAAACGCGATAGAAAGGGAGAGACGCTTCAATTTATTGTGCAACGTTTATCGTTAATAACCTCGAAGAATCTCGACGCAATACAATTTTCAATCGCGTGTATATATCTAAGCGAATGATAATAATATAATAACTGGAATATAAGTCAAAAGTGTGAGAGTATGCGTGAAAGAGAGAAAGAATGAAAGAGAAGGAGAGAAAAGGGAAGATAAAGAGGACAAGAATACGAGTGAGATAGATCTTGTTTCGCCTAGTCCTTGCGACGTTTAATTAATTAAGCGTCGTTTATATCTCGAGTGTTGCGCTTAATTCGCCGGAAATCAGCGAAATCGCTTTCACGTTCGTTTTTTTATAATTTTTTTCTCGCGCTTCGGTGATTTCCGGTTTCCGGATAGAAGTTAATGATGATCGTAAGCGAGAAAGAACGGCAGATTATAATGAAAAGTGTGACGAAGCTAGAACTATAAGGTTACCGAAGTAAGTTAAGAGATAAGCTAATTAAAGTAACAGTTTATTGAAAATTAAGTACATTGTTGCAACTGCCATGCTGTGTGCCATTATATAACAAGTCACGTTTGTCGTAAAAAGTAAAAAGAATAAAAAAAAAAAGAGAGAAGAAGAGCTGAAGATGAAGATGAAGAGAAGAAGACGTTAGTGGACATACGAAGTAAAATAGTATGTCTGTGAAATATTTTTTGCGCGTTCTCTGTCTGATAAAAAAACTTCTTGGTTTACAATGCTTCGAAATCGTGGAATTACACCGTCGTCCTCGCACACGTCGCATTAAAATCCCTCCTGATAATGCAGTATTTTGTTATACAATTTACTATACTATTATGAGAACGACTATTTTTATCGAACAACGGTGGCAGAATTTTTTAAATGGTACGTAATGCAAGGAGAAAATTTACGGGCCTTTTCTTAATGCGTATCGACTATTAGCTTTGAAGATATGATTTGTAAGTAAATATATCATTCGATGGAAAAAAGGAAACGCGTCGAGAGAATTATGAAAGAATACGGAAAGGACGACGGGGTAAATACCCAACAGCCCAGATATCGTGCACGATTTCGCTTGAGCTCGCGGAACTCGCGTGTACCTGCTTGCCCAAATTACGCGTGTGGACATAAAATATATGGTAATAATATCGTATTTAACATACGCGAAACGTACATGTACGTTAGTACACGTGCAGGCATATGCGCGACACTTTGCACGTGAGGAACGAGGCTCCGAATCGAAATTCACGACGAAATTCAGCGCAACGATCCGTTTCTGCAATGGCAAGACACGATCGCTGAAAGTAAAAAAAAAAGTCTTACACTTTGTGAAAATATTTTTGGTCGTATTTATTTCGACGGATGCGGCGATTATGATAAGATTTTCTGTATAGATACAAAGATATATACACATATACATATATATAACATCTGTTAATAATAATAATTTATTACGTGCGCTAAATCGTTTCGTTACATCGCGTTACGTAGAAAATTTATCGACGTTGTTAACGATTGTCTTCCTTTGATAATCGATAGCCTGTATAATGGCCACATCCGTCACTGTTAATAAATCATTGTTATTCCATGAAATAATTACTTGAACGAGTAAGCATTCAGAGATCTTTTTAATTCTTTAAGATATTTATTTTAATATGGACTTAATGATTTGATTTATTTAAAAAATCTAATGCAATATTTTAGACATATTTAATAATGTATCAGGCGTATATGTATATACACTTAGATATATATTAAACGTATATTAAATATTTCGACTTTTATTTAAAATAAACTGATTAAAATTGATATTAAAAAAATTATGCATATATATATATATATATATATATGAGGAACAATAATTTTATTTTCACGAAAAATGCAGAGAATTAAAAACATAAAAATGTTTAATGTTTTTATGGCGATTCGTCGATGACCAAGTAGCAACGGATCGCTACGATTGCACGAATCGATTTCGTGTAACGCGATGTCTTACAATAGCGAGTATAATCTACTCTCATTAGTTGACAACCGGCGGTGTATTGTGAGATAATAAGGAAAGATTTAATAAGTAATTACGTAAAGAAAGAGAGAGGGGAAGAGGGGAAGGGAAGAAGCGAGAGGGAGAGAAGGAGGGGAAGGGGAGGAGAGAGAGAGAGAGAGAGAGAGACAAGGTAACGTCGACCCGTCGTAGATTCAAGCACAATAAGGACTAGTAGGGCCAGGCACAATAAAATTCGGCCGTCACGTTGTAGGCAGCGATTTGTTAGAGCGACAATTCGTATAAGTATCCATATAGCAAGGCTATTAAATAAACACATATTGTCTATTGTCCGACAAGTGTATTTATTGTTGATGCTGATCGTTCCCTTCTGCAAGCCTCTAAGCAATCTGATATTGAAATAAATATTTCACAGAGGAAAAGACTAACATTTACTCTACACTCATTAACTCCCTAGTTTCCATTCTTGAAAATTTTTAATCATATTTTATATTATTTATATAGTATAGTTTGTGTAATACAATATGTACAAAAATGTAAACAATATAAAGCGACTTCAAAATATACATATATATATATACAATAAAAATGTATATATCATAATACATATTGATTAAGACTGGCGAAGTTAAATTCCATACCAAATTAAACAAATAATATTAATTCTAATAATATCATTTGTATATTATTCATATAAAAGATTTGATATCAATAACTGGCGCCAAGTTAAATTTCATATCAAATTAAATAATACAATTCAAAATTGCGTTACTTTGTCCATTTAAGTATTATCACAAAAAGTTAAAGAAGTAAAACACTTGGTGCTGCTAGATCGAATAATAAAAAACGATGTGTATAAAAACAATTAAAATATATACAATTATAATAATAGCAAATTATAATACAATATAAATAATAAAATATAATTACAATTTTAATGTAATAATGAATTTAGTCTGAATGTTTTTTTTATATTGAATAAAAATAAAGTTTACTGTTTATTTCTTTTTTCTTTTTCATAATATAAGTTTTATAAGTACGAGTTTATTTATCTTAGACTTAAACCTAACAGCTTGAGTAACTTTCGTTACTTATACTATTTAACCCAATCGAATATATACCTACGTTGGGTATTTTTGCTCTCGTAGAAATGTCTTATTTTTCTTACTTTACATTACATTCATGTTTTTAGCAATATATTAGCTATCGTGATTTAGCAGCGTCAAGTATTTACTACTTTAATTTTTTGTGGTAATATTTGAATGAACAAGGCAACGCACTTATGAATTGTACTATTTAATTAATTTGATGTAGGATTTAAGTTGGCGCCAGTTGTTGATATCAAATCTTTTATGCGAATGATATATATTATTACAATTAATATTATATATATATATATACATATATATATAAGAACAACATCTATTTCGAGGCGACGTAAATAAACAATATTAAACATTGAATCTCATTAGAGTACATGTGAGAATGCAATCAATAGAGATAGATGCCTTTAAATCATTTCGGCGCGCAGTTTAAAAGACTACGTATGTAGTATATAAATTCAGACAGAATTATACTAGCACTTAAGCTTAGACCGTTAAAGACATCTATCTCTATTATGTTCTCACATGTATAGTCAAATGAGATTTAATATTTGACATTGTTTTATAATAACGTCTTAATTTTTTACATATTCACTTGAAGATAGAAATTATTTGTTTCAATTAGATTTTACAATTTATATTGCAAATAAAACAGAGAGATGTAAAATTTGAAATGGGACTTTTTTACTTTGGATATAATTTCGTTTACTGGATACATCCTACATATATTGAATAAAAGTCCTTCATGCATTAAATAAGTATATAACAGAATGCAATAATAGACAATCACGTATTCAATATTTCATATAGGGATGCGCCGGACATATCCGGAAAGTATCCAATGTCCGGTATAATTCGGTATGTTTTTACTATTCAATCGGATAGTCAGATATCTGGAAATATATCCGGTTGAAATTTGATATCATTAAATTGTTGATTTTTTTCTTATACAAATATTCTAGAAATAAGTATGCATATTCATGATGCTATAATATCTTATACATTGTTACAAAATTACAATCTTTTTCTTATAGGCTTTTTTTTTAGAAGACACTTTCTCGGAATCCGGTCGGATATCCGGAAAATATCGGATATCCGACTCGAATAAATTGCGTTCTCGGATATCCGATGTTACATTTTGTCCGGATATCTGATATACGGTAATTTTATCCAGTGCATCCTTAATTCCGCAAATTACATAAATATCTAAATAACATCACAATATCTAAATTATTTTTCTCATTTAACTGCATTTATATATTTTTCGTTGTTATTTGATATATTCAAGATCTTTTACCTTTTGTTTTCAATTCAACATAATTATTTTCGTTAAGTACAATATAATGAAAGCATTGTACTTTTTCGGTACATAATCTTTTTTATAACCTTTTTTATAAACTTTTTTTGTAAATCTACAACGATGGATGAAATAGTGTTATTACTAATGTTAAAATTATTGCGAGAAGCAGAAATATGCCAAGTGCTATTCCGGTAAGAGTGTGCGAAAATTTTATTTTGATTATAACGTTCTATTGCAACAGCAGAAATATACAAGAAAATGAAAATTTCGTATATAGTCAGTTACATAAAAAATGAGACGTCTCCAAGATGCGCAAGTGACAATTTATTATTGGAATGTAAACGACCGCTCGTGAAAAGTTCTTCAATTATTTCAGAATGACGAAATTATTTGAAGAATTGCTGGCATTAGTTGGATTATATATAAAACAAGAGTATGTCGTATTGAAAAATAAGAATTATTATTAATTTTCTTTTTCGAAGTTGTCAAATTCTCAATCATCAACAATAGTTGAATCGACTAGCCTGCAATCGACATGACATTCTGTTGATTATCGTATCGTCTCTATACCATTCCGGTGATTCCGATACAGTAGAGAAACTTCTTACGGAATGGAATGCTAGTGAACTCATTTCTAGCAAGAAATCCGTTCCGTCGATCCAATTCCGTGTATATGGATCGACACCCTTAACGTTTCAAGACGAAAAATAATTTCAGAAAAATCATTTCAAAGGACTACATACGTAGTATATAAATTTACACAAAATCATATAAGCATTTTAAGATCCAGCTAGACAGTTTAAGGTTTTGATTTCTGCAGTTTATGTTATCACATATATGGTCCTATAATATATTATATTGTTTACTTACTTATATAATATTTTACTAATTCTGCACAAATTTCTTCCTTTTTTTTTATGTATTATGTATACATATTATAACAGGTGACGGCAGAATGACAGCAAGGAGCCATATTGCTTTTCGTAAAATGACGCATTCTATTGGTTGAACAAATTGACTATTGCGCATCATAGATTTGAAGTATGGTAATTCCACCATGGATTTGAAGTATCTTAGAATCTGAAGTCTGTTTCCGAAACATTTTTTTTTATTTTAGCTAGGAGTACATGATAATTATTTAATCGTTATTTAGTAGTAATATCCAGATTACGAGTTGCATGATAATAATAAAGAAAGGGTAACAAATATGTTAAGGAATATTTCAGTAACAAAAAGTAAGCTAATGCAGTAAAATTAGATTACGATTGGGTTATATTAAATGTAACTTAATATATATCATATAATTTTATTTATCAATAATTATTATTTTTATAAATTTACAATGCCAATTTTGTATTTCAGTATAAAGATTTTTTGTATTAACACAATATAAAATCTTAAACTTGTGTCAACTATAACAAAATGCTCATATAAGATCATAATTTTAAATAAATTAAATTAAATATCAATATTTATCCGAGAAAATGTCTCATTTTTGTATCCAATATACCATTGATATATCACTGATAGGTTGGGTATCAAAAATACCCAATAATTCTACGCGACAATTTGCCTGATAATTAACATGAGAAACGTTAATGTTTTATCTAAAATCTTCACAATTTAATAAAGATTATTCATATATTATTATTTCAATTGGTAGTCTACAATTCAGAGCGATCGTTGCGTGCTAGAGTGGAGCAACATACCAAAATATTTGCGTCTATGTGTCCTGATGAAATCCTCGATTATTATGACAATTACGAGACCAGAGAATATGACACAACGTTGCTGCTCGGTGATATTTCAGGTTAGAGATATTTGTTGAATTATTAAATATCAATTATTATCATGACGAATTACAAATTGTAATGTGTAATTGTAATTAATGCAGGCTTCACAGATCTCACAGAAAAATATACGAAGACTGGTGTTGGTGGTCCATCTAAGTTATCGGAAACTTTGAACAGCTATATCGGCGCAATGGTGCAGGAAATTCTTTCTCATAATGGAGACGTTGTGAAATTTTCCGGCGATGCGTTTATAGTAATGTGGAAGCTCCAAGATGGGATGCTAATGCGTGATATCGCCACGGAGGCAATGCAAACTGCATGCATCATACAGAAACATTTTGGAATCTATAACACTGATGTTGGTGTATTACTCAGAGGTACAATTGTACCAATAATGCATCAATATGTCAAAGTGCTAAATTCTAGCGTTTTTAAAAGTCAACATTAATAAATCTACAAATCAAAATTTACAAGCATATAATAATCGACAGATTTATATTTTTTAAAAACATTATACAATCCCAGCAACCGAGAATGGATTGAAATGAATTGAAATGGATTCAGATTTTCAGAAATATTGATTCGAATGTTAAAATAAATGCTTTTCAATCCTGAATGCATTTTTATTCATTTATAGGAATTGCATGGAGCATATCTCTATGCCTTTCAATCTAAAAATAATATTAACTTTTTCTGTGCATTGTGAATACTGTTCAATTCAAAATTTTGAATAGAAAATACAGTTTTTCAATCCAATTGCATCCAATTGAATCTAATTAAATCCAATTAAATCCAAAAAAAAGTATTTGCTATTTAAAATATGCATTCGGATAGAAAAAAATTTCAATCTAATTTAATTCATTCTCGTTTGGATAGATTGCAGAATCTTCGATACGACGGTAGTTAAAAAAAGTTAATTCAATAATATCCTTGACAGTAAAACTTGCCATTGCTTCCGGAATAACGTACTTCACGTCTATTGGTGATCCAGACACGATGTCTTATTATGTCATTACTGGAAAACCTGTTTGGGATGTAAAGTTTGCCGAAGGATTATGCAAGTATAGTGAAATATTATCTATCATTTTAACTTATTTATTACAATGTAAGTAGATATAAATTATGCAATAATATATAAGTTTAAAGTGAAACAAATGAAAAAGGAAAGAACAAAGATAGAAATTCATCTATTTATATAATCTATTCATTAATTATAAATAATTAGTATAAATTTATAAGTTGTCATTATAAATATAAATTAATACAATCAATAGAATCAATGTCTTTAACAGTCTTAGCTGGATCTTAAGTGCTTATTTAATTCTGTGTGAATTTATATACTACGTATGTAATCTTCTAAACTGTGCGCTGATATGATTTTTCGGTCTTGAAACGTAAACTCTACTAAACTACTGTATTAATATCACGAATTAAATTGATTAGCAATTTAACAATTTGATACTTTTTCGCATCTTAGAACGATTTTAAAAATGTTGACGTATTAAAATTTAAAAAAATTGAATTAAAATTACATTTAAATAATTGATTCTTATTGCGAAAAATATTACCTCGGCCAAGAGTCGAACCCAGATTTCTTGCATTTAAGGTTTAGAACGCTCGCACGGAATGCAAGAGATTTAGGTTCGACTTCTTAGAATTAATTATTTACAGATTTTAATGTGTCACTCAGCTAAGATTTAGTATGTCACTCATTATTAAGATTGTTCTAAAATGCGAAAAAATATCAAATTGTTAAATTGTTAGTCAATTTAACTCGTGATATTACAGTAGTTTAGTAGAGTTTGCGTTTCAAGACCGAAAAAGCACAGTTTAAAGGATTACATACATAGTATATAAATTTACACAGAATTAAATAAGCACTGAAGATTCAGCTAAGACCGTTAAAAACATTGATTCTATTAGTTGTGTTTTCACATGTATGATCGAATAAGGTTCAATATTTAATAATATAAATTAATAAATATTAATTTATTTATACATTTATAAGTAAAAAAATGCTAAAGAGAATAAAATGTATTCCGCTAATTTTATTTATTAAAATTATTTTTTGTTAATTTTATGAGAGACGAACAAATCAAATATATATATAGAGTGATACAATAAATTCTATCTAGAGGTGGCGATATTCTTGTGGCGCCCAGTAGTTGGCAATGGGCAAATCCTAGCGATTATATTTATGAAAAGTTGCCGGATGGTATACATACTTTGATCACAGCTTGTTCAGCAATGTGGTATCAATCTAGAATTTACGATATTTACAATGGTATTGTTGGAATCAGTATATGATTTTATATTGTTAAAATAAGAAACTTGAAAATGAATACTAGTTCTTTGTGAGATTAATTTGTAGTTGTTTAGTTTTGTTATAATATTTAAAATAATTATTTAATTGGCCTCGCTGGCAAATCTAAGGACTTTTTTGTATCATGTATTAATTTACTTTCTCTCTCTCTCTCTCTCTCTCTCTCTCTCTCTCTCTCTCTCTTTGTTTTTTACAATAATTTATATAAATGTTCTTCAACCTTATTATGAGATGACTAATGTATAAATGTTTTTTCAATCTTATTTCATGATATATTTGTTTTACAAATTAATACTTCGAATTCTTTCGCAGTGTAACACCTTATTCGAGATATCAATAATAAATTTTTAACTACGTAAATAAATGTAGCTGTAAAGTCAATTTGACAAACTCTAATTTTAATAATAATATTGCAAAAATTAATAGTCACATATACAATCTTAATATAATTATATAGCTGATTAATTATATATATCAAAATATATATTTCTGTCAATGGCAAACGTTAAGTCTAATAATATATTATTGAATACAATATACTTATAGCCTTTTATCAACCTTTATGCAAAAAAAAATGCAACTTATTTGAATTATATAATATTATAAACGCAAATCTATTCTCATCTGTGAGCTCATCGCGCGGAGAGCGTCGGAAAAAAAGAAGATCGGAACAAAATCACTTAGCAATTTGTTGTTTGCGTAGGTCTAATCAGTAAATCTACTTACTACGAGAATTGAACTTATCAAACTCAAAACGCAATTATTTTCAACACTTGCGGATTAGCTTTTGAACACTTTTTCTTTTTATTGCAGGAATCGCTTGTTCCTTAAACAGTCGTGATCATTTTTGGATGAGATTCTGTGCAACTCACATTTCACAACGTACCTTTTGATAAGTCAGATTAGTTTGTTCTCTCCTGATCATTAAACACTGAAAAAATGTATACTAATAAAATATCGACGAACATGGTTCATCGATACACAGACATAGAAGATCGGAAAATTCTATGCAAAAATGACCACGTTCGTCTAATGAACAAGCGACTCCTGCAATAAAAAAAATAAAAATAGTTCCAAAGCTAATCCGCAAGTACATTATAAAATAAAATTAAAGAATATATATATTAATCATAAGGTTGAAGAACACTAATAATAAGGTTGAAGAACATTTATATAAATCATCGTAAAAGACACATATAGTAAATTAACGAATATATGATGCGGAAAAGTCCTTAGACATTTGCCAGCGAGGCCAATAAAATAATTATTTTATAAATATTATAACGTTAAATTTATTTATTTATAAAATAACATAAATATATACATGTAAATTAACAACATAATATAACGACTACAAATTAATTATACAAAGATCTAGCGTTGATTTTCAAGCTTCTCATTTTAATAATTTGATTTAATCACAAAGTCATATTATTAATTATTACGATTTTATAATGCAAAAATGTAAAGTCTTATTCTAAGTAATAAAACGTATTGCAATTAATAAAATAGGTAACAGAAATACTGAACACGATTTACTGAACAGAAATTTTCTTGATTCATTGCGTAATGACAAAGCGCCAAATAATGCAACCTTAACGAATTGGATCAATATGGTTACTGCTCCAGAATATTACGAGGAAGTTGATTATAGTTGTGAGTAAAAACGTACAATCTGCATTAATATACATTATATTAATGTATATTAATATATTATGTAAGTAATTTATTTTTATGTTACGTCCTGATGACTTCATGATTTTTTTTTTCGTGGAGAATTTTTTTTTCTCTTTCTTTTAATGCAAATAACTTGCGATCATCTCCAGGATAGAATCAGTAAGATGGCCGATCAAATATCGACTTTCAGATAGATTGATTAATTAAAAAAATAATAAATTACTACTTATCGATAAAATAATTAATAATAAATTAAAAGATATTCGGCGTTGTACAATATTTCTTCTAATTTTGTTCAAATAATTTTAACATTTAAAAAACATTTTTTTAACATTAAAAAAATGTTATATCCAACCATTTTATAGTCATTATACATGCTATCAAAAGTTGTTTTAAAAATGAGTACATTACATCAACCTCAACATTAAATAAAATAATAAATATATTTGTCCTCAAAAATATTTTTAACAAATGTTTAACCCTTTATCTACGAGAAATCATGTATAATTATTTTATATTATTCACTGATCTACAATCCGTTAAAAGTAAAATAATAATGATTACAAATTTCTTTACTAAAAAATAGGAAATGAATTACCTGCAACATATTTTCGGAAACTTTACCCAATAATCCAAAGATGCAGCAAATAGATCTTATTAATCACTCTTATTTTTCAAATATTCCCAAAGGATGGATCATAATAATCAAATCAAAATCAAATACCGAAATAAAAACAAAAAATGCATCGTTTATGATATAAAATTTATATAAGAGATATACAGAGTGAGTAAAAAGTCTCGGACTAAAGAGTGACTAAAAGTCTCGGTGGTAAAATGTCTCGTAAACTAAACATTTCCGAAAGAAATGTTTCTTACAAAAGTTGTAAAATTTTAAATGATCCATTCAGAGATCTGATCAGTTTGACATGATCTTGACGACATCGCTAAGGTCAAATCAAGTCACAACGATTTTTTTTTTAATTGAACATTCCATTTTTTATTCCAGAATCTAATAGTTGGTGTCAAGAACTTTCCAAAACACTAGAATAAATTATTATTTTTTGTTGAGTAATTTTTGAGTTATAAGTCTTGAAAGTTACAATATCGCCGACATTAGCATGACGCGAAGTGTTTGACCGACAACTAAAACCTTTTGAATATTGTTCAGAATTATGTCCTAGATAATATTTGTCAAAATCAAAGCCATTGGAGGTTGTATCTCTTATTCTAAACCATTCTCCTGGTTATTGAAGACTGATCGATTCCTCCACCTTCCCTGCCCCTTACAATACTCTTTTTTCCCCCTTACCACTTCAACAAGTAGCATAATATAAAAAAGGAATGATCAGGAGGAACAGCTCAGTTCAGAGCTGTTGTATCAGGCTGTTCCTCGCCCTGATGAAGGATTGTAAGGTTCACGAAACGTTGGCATTCCAAGAATGGATTTGGACATGGAGGAAACCCGCGAAACGCATAATTTTTATATATCTCTTACTTTTATTTGTACGTAAAAATGAATTTTTAATGCAAAAATGAAAATAAGAGGAATAATCTTCAATGGCCAAATATTTGCAGTTAAATAAATCATTATATCACGTGTTTTCCTATCAATACGATCTTACTCTATCACTGTATGCAGATTTTATTACTCAATATTTATTTTGATACAGTAAAACAAGAGTTAAAGATTAACCTCATTAAAATTTGACAACATCTGGTTTCACAAATCTTTTTTTAAAAAATAATATTGAGAATATATTGGGCACATAAAAAATCTTTTTTTGCTACGACTACACACATGATTTAATAATGAATTTTCTGAACCACAGGATTCATTCTAAGAATAAAAAGTTCGATAGAACCATATAAGCTTATTAGTTTAGTAGAAACTCCGCTATCACATACTAGAAGCCCATAATAAGCGATCTTATCTTATTGAATCAACATGTATTCCAAATAATAAATTTCTAAAATAATTAATCCGAGAAATTATAGTTAGTTTGGCTGCTCTCGATTTCATCTCCTCAATCCCAAGATCGCACGAGATCCTTTCTCAAAAGGATTGAGTTCCTCTCAAAATAGAGAATCAACGGTTGCACTCTCTCGAGCGACGTAATAACACTTTGTATTTGCGTTGACCCGTACCAAAGATTTACTCGACCTCTGACTTGTGGTACGCACCCACAGAGCGATAAGTCATAACAACGGTATCAGTTATGTCCTTCCATTCCTCTTCCTAACTCCCTCGACTTCCCATGAAATCGAAAGAATCTTGTGGTCTGGACGTAACATTTACATTATTTCGAATTAATTAGATTGCAAATTGCATTTATAAATGTTTAATTTTGTAGTGAGGCCCAAAGTTATAAAGGCAGCTAAAGAAGGATTGAAAGATTTATTGAGATGCTATATGCTTAGACAGGAAAAAGGGGGGGAGCCATTAGAATATCTTACAGAAATGAGGCAAGTGGTCATACTCTTTATAAACATCATCACAACGGTTATGGATAACAAACAATTGGTCTCGCTCGTTGACAGGGCTTATAAATTAGTTTGCGGGTAAATATCCAAATTTATATTTTTATCTAGCTTTTTTTATTACCTAGAATTGTATTAATAATTATATTTATATTAACGCAGTAAACTGAAAATAACGGTTTTTTTTATATCAAATATTACGATAATTAATTTAAAAAGGACTTATCCATATAAAAATATATATATATATATACATATAATGTTATACCGTTATGATTATTTTTTTAATAAGTATAAATAATGAGTTTTTATTTTTCAAGGGTAGTTAGTGAGATGCACGGATGCGTGAACAAGACATCTCTTTTCGACAAAGACCTAATATTTCTTTGCATATTTGGACTACGGGGCGAGAAACACGTGTTGGAATCACAGATCGGATTGAGATGCGCCAGTACGGTGCGGCAAAAGCTTCTAGCAATAAAAAACGTAGAATCTGTGACAATCGCTGTTACCACTGGAATGACATATTGCGGTGTAGTTGGTCATATTTTACGGAGGGAGTATACTGTGATTGGAATGGCAGTAAACAAAGCAGCCCGTTTAATGGTCGCATACAATAACAAAGTAATTTAAATCTGAAAAAAATAATTATTTAACTTTTGCTCATATTCTGTTTGTTGTCATTTTAGATGTAGGCAAATAAACTCTTTTTCGCAAATATGTTATTAAATTGAAAAATAAGTTACCATCGACATTAAATTTTAATGTCTTTTTATAATTAAAACATAACAAATATTTTACTTTTATTTTATGCAGCAGTGTAATTCTTATCTTTAAGGTAATATGCGATCGAGAAAGTTTTTTGCGCTCTCGTCTTGAAGCGAGACACTTTATACTGCAAGAGCCAAGACATTTGAAAGGAATCACAAATGTCGGTCCAATTTATGAGTTTCAAGAACAGATAAAGTATTTTGCAATTTTTTAATGTTGTAATCTTCTAGAAATTCTCGTTTATTTTTATAAAGTGTTATTAAAATTACATGAATTTATATTCGATTGTAGATTTATTACGCCTGAATTAATACAGAAAAAGTATCCTTTGCTTGGACGACAAGAGGAAATCAAAATTTTTCAACAAATGTTATCAAATTTGATAACACATTTCACTTTGGATGTAACAACGGATCATGTGCAGCTTGAACACAATACGCTAATTATAAAGTGGGTGAAATATAATATTCCATTGAAACTTTAATTTAATTTCTTAATTTTCTTAATTATTAATTTGCAAATTATTTTTATAATATTTATTAATATTTTTGTATTAATCTTACCTGTCTTCTGTTTATAATCTTATTATCTATTTTCTTATTTATAATCTGGTTATTTTTAATATCTTCTTTTTTAGAGGTGAACCGAGAATTGGCAAGACGAGATTGTTGGATGAAATTGCACGGAATATACCTGCAAATATACCACGCAACTATATTCCCTTGAGCATGGGCGATGCTAAGGTTGACTGCAAGATTTTTTTTAACACATATTTAATTTAATCGATGTTAGAAGTAGCATACACAAAATCGAAATCTTATCTTATTATCCTTCTCATCATATTTTAATTAGAAATTATTATTATTTCAATAAATATGCATTTTAAGTTATACTTCACCGATTTCAATGTCCTTTAGATATGTTGTAGGGGAGAGTGTCCTGAGTGATTTCCCACAAGAATTAAGTGAGGGACGACATTGGTTTAGAAGATATAATAAATTAAAGTTTCATAATAAAGTCATAGCATACAATTTTCC
Source organism: Acromyrmex echinatior (assembly GCF_000204515.1). The sequence goes on along the minus strand of NW_011627648.1, from coordinate 79,949 downwards.
ACGCGAAGCGACTTTCACCCCCCTGCTCAGGGCACATAACTTTCCAAAGAAATATAGTAATCTCGGAAAGTTGTGCACTCCAAAACAGGGAGGATGGGGGGTGAAAATCATTTCGCGTCAAAGTCGTGCGCCCTTAAGCAGGGGAATTTTATTATACAATAGAACTTTAATTTATTATATCTTCTAAACCAATGCCATCTCCCACTTAATTCTTGTGAGGAATCACTCAGAACACTGAATCTCCACTGCAATATATCTAAAAAGGACATTGAAATCGGTAAGGCGTAACTTAAAATGCATATTTATCATTATTTTAATAAAGCACTTATCTGTTAAATAATTATTAATTAAATTTTTTATTTTTTTCAATTACAGATTAGATTAAGAGTCCGAACTGAGTTAAAAAATAAATGGTTTTTTTTTAACATAGACTTCTTACAGTTTGATCCACCTGATATTTTCCGTACCGTTGGGCTTCAGTGCCGTCACTACCCCGAGAGAGCGCGAAGAAATACTGATGTCACGATTAGGCTATATACGCGATCCAAAATTTCTTTGTGCCCTTAATCAGCTCTTCAATGTGGATTTCAAGATGCATTCAGACTACATAGCGCTATCTAGAAAGCAAAAGTACAATGTGTTGCGCAAGCTTTTACTCAAATTAATGAGAAACTGTTTCAAGGAACTATGGGTGATAATTATTGACGACACTCAGCATAGTGACAATGATTCTATGAAATTGTTTCGTACGATAATCAAACAAAATACAATCTTCTTCGTCCTCAGCTTTGGACGTACGTTCAATGGCGATTACGAAATACACCCCGATATTTCGAAGAGAGCACGAGTACGAACATTGAAATCGATAATTAAAGTGATTTCTTCAATACCGTCAATAACGTGTCTTCCTTATTTTTCATAATTAATATTTTATAATAAAAAATAAAAATGTTGCATTAAATTTGCATGTACGATATATTCTTCTACATTTAACTTTATTGCTATACTACGCAGAGATATACGCAAAACTATAAATTATTTTTTATTATTAATAGATCATCGAATTGGGTTGCATAGACAAATGGTATCACGCAGGGCTTGCATGTCAGTTCCTTGATGCAAACGGAATTCCTCCGGAACTCGAGAGGTTGGCCATTCTAAATACGCAAATAACTTTTATAAACAATCACAATATACATATAGATTTCTCTATATTTTGTGTATTTGCACTTCATACTTTTAGATTGATTCAAGAAAAAAGTTTTGGTAATCCAGGATGGATAGAAAGTTATTTGCTGAGTCTCATGCAATCTGGTAGTCTTGTAATAGAGCATATCAGCAAAATGATTGCCGAGGAAATGGGTTATGTACTTCCTCCCATTTATATGCTAAAAAGGTCTTATTATTTTATTTATGATTCTAATTTGTCTTATCTTTATCTTCTCTTAAATATATATAATTTTGTAAATTAAATTATGTAAAAAGAAGAAATGTTTCAAACAAATCAAAAAAATTAATTCAAATCTTTTCAAATATCTTTTCATTGTAGATAATAATTTTAATAGGTAATAAGCTATGAAACATTTTTTCTTACTTGCACTTAATATTATCTTGATATTAATATTATCAATAACAATGATTAAAATTATTACAAATACATAATGATCAATAAATGTTTAGATCTGAAGATATCCCAGAAGATATCTTTCCAAATAACGAAGAAGAACGTTCAGACAAGTGGAAAATGTACAGGACAAGCTATCGTGTAGATTTCCTCTCTTTTGTTTTATTAATTATTTCATAAGTTTGTTTTATTAATTATTTCTAATTAAGAAAAGACGAAATATTCATTTTAATTTTAGAACAATTCAATATCTCCAAAGATGTTGCAAACTATCATTCACAAAACGGGAATGCCAATTTATGATGAGGAAACAATTGCCATTTGCAAATTTACAGAAAGTTTTGTAGAAGAGGGAGAGACTGAAGTGACAATGGACGGTAATTAAGATTATTTTCAATAAATATTCAGATAGAGGGAGCCAGTGCCAATGACCTTGACGTACGTTGTCAAGGTTATGAACTTAAACAACCTCCAACAAGTTTTAGCCATCGTTTATTATTTGGTAAAATATTAACAAAAAAATTTGAAAAATAACGTCTCATTTTTGCTACATATAAGTAATATTATTAAGAATTATCCCTATACTCTCTTCTGCTTATCTATAATGACTTTCCATGCGAAGCGAGATCCACTTCCTTACCTCCTGCCAAGGAGCGCATGATCTTTCACGCGAATCTTTCCAACCCCATATTCACTCCTCAACAGATATATTATTTTTTATGGAGATAGATTTTACTATTCCGCCATTAACATTATGCAAGATGTCCGACCGACGCTAAAATCTTTTGAATATTATTCAGGATCATGTCCTGAATAACATTTATTAAGATCAAGGCTATTTGAGATTGTACTTATTATTTTTATTTTTGCACAAGAATTCATTTTTACATAAAAATGAAAATAAGAGGTACAACCTCCAATGACTTTAATCTTGGCAAATGTTATCTAAGACATAATCCTGAACAATATATTCAAGAAGTTTTAACCATCGATCGGATATCTTTCGTAATGCTAATGTCGGCGGTACTGTAACTTTCAAGCTTTATAACTAGAAAAATACTTAATGAAAAATAACTTTATTATAGTATTTTGAAAAGCTTTTGACATCAACTATTAAATTCTTGCATCAAAAATAGGTGTTCTATTTAAAAAAATTAGTTTGACCTTGATTTGATCTGGACAAGCGGATGTGATCAATGAATAGATCATTTTAAATCCTACAACTTTTGTTTGAAACATTTTTCTTAAAAATACTTTGCTTCCGAGATATTTGACTGTTTCGAGACTTTTAATATACCTTGTATACTAGAAATAAGTACAATATTTCTTAAAAACTTCTTTTATTAATAACTTTTTAATACTGACTGAAATCTGTTGGAGGTTACTCAGGATCATGATCTTAACAACATGTCAAGATCAAGATCATCGGCGCTGGCTCGATCTCTTTATCTGAACATTTACCATATGTTTTTATAAATTAATATTTATTTCTGTTTATATAGTATAATATTTTAAAATATATATTTAGTAATTTGCACAATATTTTTATTTTTTTGTGTCGTATAATTTTGTAATTATCATATATTATATCGGCAGCAATGATTTTAAAAATTTTTGACTCTTTAACACCATTGGATCAAATACTATTAAAATGCGCTTCAGTATTGGGAGAAATTATTAATAGAAACATGTTACAATACTTAATGGAAGATAAATCTACGATAGAAATTGGACTCGGTAAAGAGATATCTAGGACAATGCAAATGTTGTAATAACAACCCTCTACAATTCTTGGAGAATGAATAATTTAAATAATTATATAACTTTGTTGTTATTAAATATTGTTCAAAGTACTTATTATTATCGTAGCTGTCAAGAAACTCTTTGAGATTCGAATTTTTGGATGCGCACGAGGTGATTTTACTATGAGCGGTAGTCCGCTGGTATTTAATAGAAATAGAAATATAAAGGAACCTTTTCTCGAGACACAAATTGCGTGCGAATGTGTGAATCTTATGATACCAGGTGTAGTGAAGCAAACATTTGAATATAAAATACAAAATTATGCCATTATGTTCGTTTAAAATTTTTAATAAGAGCCAAATTTATTTAGAAGAACTAACTGATCTACCACAGTACACGTCTTGTGGTTTGATGTATTTCAAAATGTCAATGTTCCGCGAAACTACTTATAGGTAATAGATAATTTTACTATTCAGATATAATAATAATAGAACAATAGATATGTATATATGTATATAATATGTATATATATATAATATTTAAAATATTTTATATTAAATTCTATTATAGGATTTAAGATTCAAATATTATATATAATAAAATTGATCGTGTCTTTTTATATTTTTATATATAAAGATCACTCACAGAACATCAAAAAATGGAATTACATAGCAAAGCGTTAAAATATCTTCGGCAACATACTAAACGAT
>NW_011627648.1:45608-69643 GCF_000204515.1 Acromyrmex echinatior | reverse complement strand
GGACTCTTGGGGGTCTCGTCCTTGGGGACGGGTCCCCAGTTTGCCGGTAGGGGTTGGCGGCCCTGACTTCAATCGCCCGGTGGCACGGCACCGTCAGAGGGAGCTCTCTGGTGTAAACTATGTAAGCAATCTGCGCAATCTGCTCTGAGGACCGGCGAGATCGAAGCATTTATTACTTCCGGTACGGGCTTTCTTCTTGGGAGAAATCCAATTAAATTTTGCCACAATCGTAATTATCACGTGGCATTGGTTGTACAAAATTGATTGGCGCTTTCGATTCTTTTCTAGCGACGTTCAACGTAACAGTCATGCGCGACAGAAAATCCGTACGCGGGATTGGTGACAGCGCGTGACGTATTCGTCGGAGCGCGGCGCTCGCGTGCGCGAATCGAATTGTTCTAGAACTTTCGATGTTCCGTTGCCGGTGCCTGTTTGCGTGTACCGAATTGTTTTGAAAAGGCTAAAGAACAATGAATCTCTGACTTTGATGAGGTTTAAAGCCAGGCTCGAGATGAAATCACGAGCTCGCCTTGTGCGTGCGTTCAATAACAATTACTGTCGGTCGACCGAAGGAATTCTTACCTTTTTTTTGAATTACCGATCTCGAACACAGGTTGTTCCTGATGAAGTGGACTGCAAGGTTCACGAAACATTGGCATTCCAAGAATGAATCTGGATACGGAGAAAACTTGCGAAAGCATAATCTTTAAGATTGAAAAATTTGTACTTGACGTACTCCTAAAGTGAATTTCCATAACAATTCCTTTAAGTTTTTTAATATTTTTTTACTCTAATACTCATTTATTATATTTAAGGTCAAAATATCGTTAACCATCCATCTTATTAACTGGTTATGGGGATGTTGGAATATAACCATAGGATGAAGATTTTTATGCATTTTGAGTAATACTCTTACTGATGAAGACTAGAAGTTAACTGAAATGTTTGACAAATATATTATTTATAGAGTATTGTCAATCGAAATAAATGCCTATTATTGCAGCGCCGATTCCTAAACGCCCATTTGTTAATTGTTACTTTTTCTATTCGGTAACGAGTAACTATAACTTGTTATTTTTTAGAGTGACTTTCCATTCCATAGAAATAAAATGTTTGATAAGTAACGATAAATCTTCTGCACGTGGACAGAATGAACCAAACTGAGAAGAAAAATTTTCTATCATTTTGTAATATTCGCAATAGTTAATAAGATATTAATTGTTAAATTTGCCGAGAATTAGTCTTCAATAACTTTTTAGTCAAATACTATTAGGCTAGTCATTAAAGATTTTAAAAAAGAAGAAATTATTTACTACTTTATTGTTTTAATCGATAGTTCGAGGTATAAAAAGATTAAATTTGAAAGTATATAACATTAAAAGGGACACTTGGAAGATATAATGTTTTTCTTTTGACTTTCCAATTAAATTTGAAAACGAAAAAAGATCGAAAAATAACAAGAGAGTTTTTTTGATGTTGCTGAAATTTTCTACAAAATGAGTTTCTAACGAGCTTTGTATTATGAATAGAATCGGAGGTACAGAGGTTTGAAAATTAATGAAATTTCTTGAAAAAATGATAAAAATAGGTACTTTTCAGTTATTGCCTTTTACGTAATTTTGCGTTCATCTGAGAGTAAAAAGTGACATGAGATAATTTAAAATAGACATTTTACCGAAAAAAATGAGCTTAAATTGGACTCAATACGGTTAACACTTCCAGAGATATCGAGCTCCAGAGTAGGTACTTTTTTGGCAAAATTTGTCCATTTTGTATGTTACTTGTTTTTTTTTCTTATATATAATGTTTTTCGCAAAGAATCATTCGGGCCGGTTTCACTAACGCAAATTACTTAATTGGCCGTGGAACTGACTAATTGATGTTTAGTAGAATCAGTACAAAATTATCTTTTAACAAAGAGACGCTAAAAAAATGTGCTTTTCGAATAAAATTTAAATATCCAACCTAATTAATAGTAGTTTTAATTTTTCTTCAAAGATATTCTTATTGAAGATATTATTATTCTCTATTGAAGATCTTTTTATTTCAACCCAAGTAATAGCAATTTTAATTCTTTGTCAGAAATTACTATTCGAAAAAAATTAATGTATCAAATGAAAAATTAAAATCCAGATACTACAATCTTAATTAATCAAGTTATATTCTATCAAATTAAAAAGTAAAACGCAAGTGGTACTATCTTTTGTTACTTAACTCTAATGATATGTATTAGGTGTTGGAATTAATTCGTAGCGTTTTTTAATGAAAGAATGTTATTTATTTCACATGAGCATTAAAAAATACATTAATGAAAGTACTTCCCATCACTTGTAAAACGCTACGAATTAATTCCAACACCTAATATCATTTGTATAAAAGATTTTATATCAACGAAACTGGCACCAAATTAAATTCCACATAATTTTATAAATATCATTCGTAAAAAAGATTTGATATCAATAATTGGCGATAAGTTAAATCCCATGTAATTCGGATAGTAAATTAAATAAATATAATAATATCAATTTTAATGATATATATTATTCCTATAAAAGATTTGATATTAACAATTAGCGCCAACTTAAATCTCATATCAAATAAAGTAAAGAATACAATTCATAATTGCGTTCTCTTACGAATAAAAATCCTCAATTTATTGTGTTAACACTCAAATTTAGGTGTTTACTATCAAAGTTGAGTGTTGACCGTTAACATTGGGTGTTACTTAAGCGTTGAGCATTAACGGTTGGGTGTTAGTTGAGTGAGACCATGAATATTCGGTGTTGCCTTGGTATAAACACTCAATATTAAGTGTCAGTTAAGCGTTGAGCATCAATGTTGAATGTCAGTTGGGACCATTAAATTCGATGAATAGTTTGGTGTATACACCATACTATACACCGAATTTGATGGTAACACTCAATCACGGTTTACTCATGACACTCAATAGATGTGTAAATCATAAACGGCTTAATAACCTTCTAAATATCATTTTCAAAATTGAATGCAAGTGTCACTTGAATGTTAATTTTTATAATTGAAAATTAACGTTGAAATGTCGAATATAGATGCGCCGCCAGATTCATTTATGAAAAAAATATATTTTAATATTATACGCATGAAATATCTTTTTGACAAACTTTATCTACGCTGCGATCGAAAACATCATTCGAGTGCCTCCGAGTGTATCGTTTTATCCTTGTTATCCAATGTGAAATAAAGATAATATAAAACACAGGGGCATACAGATGATGTTTCCAAACGCAGCCTAGATAAAGTTTGCCAAAAAGATGTTTCACGCAGTCCTAAAGATGTTGAAGCTCTATTGAGATATATACAGTTATATATACTAACAGTCAGTGTTTTTGGATCATTAAAGCAGCAGTTCCCATACGATTGCAGTAGTCAAGCACCGTTGGATGGGATACGATATTGGATGGGTGATCACTTAGAAAAGTAAGGAAATTAATTTCAAAATAAGAGAGGGAGCGTGATTTTTTAATTATAATTTTCTCGTGTGTATTTCGGAAAATATTGCAAATTAATAATATTATTTTAGGAATAAAACAGATTTAATTAATTTTATATAATAAAGCCATTTATTTTGATGGTTTTCTTTGAGATGGTTTTCTTAATCTTTAATTAGATATAACCTTCAATTGATGGTCTGAAATTGCACCCAAAATTGAGCGTTTCTTAAAAAATTTGTTCGCGTCGCATACTTCAAATTAACCCAGAGAACACTTGGATCACAGGTAAGGTGGTGGTTGGAGTAGTTACATTCATGTGCTCCAATGTTCAGTGACACGAACGGATTTAGGACAAGTAAGCCTGTCACCTAACTTAATCCGTGAGCCTACTTAAACTGGTCGAACATGTGTCTTATTACTTTTGGTTATTTTGTGTTACTTCGATTATTTGAAAAGCGTTTTAATAAATATAAAAGTTGTATGATATTTTTATATTATATTATATTATATTTTATTGTATTGAATCCATGGAGGGCACCTTGATGCACTATCAAGAAAGATTCAGTTGTCATTGAACTTTCTTAAGAAAATCACATTAAGCGCCATAAGTACCAAATACGCATCACGCTATGAAGCTGTGTTCCTCTGCATTCACCCGAAAGGTCCAAAAATGTCACAATTAGAGGTTGCTAAATATATGAAAAAGTCGAAATCATTCGTACAGAAGTGAGTGCAGCGATATAATGTGGCAAAAAATGTCGATGATTTACCGGAACATGGCTCAATATGCAAAGTGACAAAAAAGACGATAAAAAATAGTGAATCTGTTTTCGCGGAATCCTGGCTTAACACTGCGTCAAGAACAAGCAAATTGAAGCAAAAAAATTTAGATATATCGTACGAAACTATTCGAACCTATCTCAAGGCTAATAACATGAAATGGTGCAACACAGTAAAAAAACCTCTGTTGAATGAAAAACATGTGACGAAGCGACTCGCTTGGGCGCGCGAGAACATTGATAGAGACTTTAGCAACGTAATTTTTATTGAGGAATGTTCCATATGGGCACATTGTCAAACGAGCCTGATCAACTTCCAGAAATAAAATTGTCGAGCGGACCGTTAAACATGGAGTAAAGATGCATCTTTGGGGCTGCTTTTCAAAGCAGGGTTTCGGCATTTTGTACTTGTTTACTTGCAACCTGAACGCCGAGAAAATGCTCGAAATCTACAAAAAGGCTTTGTTACCGTCTGCCGAACGTTGGTTCATCAACAAAAATGAGGATTGGATTCTGCAAGAGGACAACGATCCCAAACACCGCAGCAAGCTCTGTACCGAATGGAAATAGCAATCTGGCATAATTACACTGGATTGGCCGTCGCAATCGTCCGACGCAAATCCTATCGAAAATGTGTGGGCATACATTAAGCACAAGCTTCGTGGAAAACGCACTTACACTTTAAAGCAGCTATCTCGTGAGATTCGACGAATTTGGAGAACCTTATCATTAGAATATGCCGTTAATTTGGTCGAAAGCATGCCTCGAAGATGCCAGGCAATTATCGATGCCGATGGTGACTGGTCGCATTACTAATGTAATTGCATCTTTGATTTGATCGAGTACTATACATATATGCATATAAAAATTTTATTTAATACATTTTTTTATAAATTAACTCGACCACGCTCTTACTTGACTTACTGTACTTATCACACAAGTCTCGAAACATTTTTTTAGCAGGATTCTCCTCACGGTCGTAGTATGGCATCACTAACTTGTCCGTTATCATCACTTCAACGCACTTCTCACCATCCGCGAGAATCTTAATATTAGCCTGCAACTATATTGAATCTTTTGTTTACTTTTCATTGAGTGATAACACTGTTCTTTTATTAAACCAAAAACTTTGTACAAAATCTCTTTTTGAAATCAATGTGCACCGTTTCGTCTCCTAACCGTCCGAACCAATATTCCTTTTTATCAACGTCATTGATGATGACTCCCTGTTTCACACTACGTGTACCTGTTTCTCGATCGCGTAGGAACTGCACCGGCAATATTCGCACATCTTTGTCTCTCCTCCGCGGAGGATCACAGTTTTCAGGTTTTTGCATTCATTTTTTTTTTAATGTGTGCAAAGTGGGCACATGCTGCACGAGAATGTACAAAGGCAGTCTGCAATTCGTGCACGACCTGCCGTCTAGCTTACCAAAAAAACTCATGCTCCTTGACGTGATACATTCCATCGTTAATGTCAGCTATACGAATCATGCATGATGTACATATGGTTAAAGAATCACCTGTTATATAATAATTGTAGATCACACAGTACTTAATACGAGCGTTCAATGTATGAATTTCTGGAGACGACACGAATTTTTCTACGCGATCCATTTCATATTCGCTCATATCACTAGCACATCCATTATCGTCGGACGACTCTTGATCCATTATATTCTCAAAGTCTACTTCCATTTCATCAAATACTTCAAACACTTCGTCTCTAATATTCGCGAACTGTTCCTCATCCACATTTCTAATATATTTTGCTACGTCGATTCTGTCCTCAATGTTTCCGATATTCTCGAACTCTATATCGTCCATTATGTCCTCAAATTTTATTTCCATTGCTTCAAATAACTTGTCTGCATTACACCATCCATGTCCTCAACGTATGCACGATAGTCAGCCATACTTTTCACATTACACTTATTGCGATCAATTCGATAATCTTTAAAAGCACCAACTGGTGCCGCGCGCTTATGATCCATTATATATTCCATTTGCGACTTCTTTGTCCCTTTGTCTACCTTCCCTATTGAATCGCATCGACGACGTATCACCGATCTCTTCTTAGAAAAAATATCGTTATCGGCGTCTCTCTCTCTTAACGCGTTGAGACGTGTCACCGATCTCGCGGTTCTTTCTAGATAAATATCATTATCGACGCTTCTGACCTTGAAAAAAAGAACTGTGAGAATGCAATATGATTTCATCATCTACCTCTCATTGATTGGCGCTTTGTGTAACAGCCGACATCAATGATATGCGACCGATCTCCTAGACAAAAGTTCATATTATAATACCGAAACGCACTTTGGGGTGGACGCGGGGTCCACGGCGAAGGCGGAGGTGGCGCTGGTGGCAGTCCCCAATGATACGTGACGTCACAACATGGCGGCATGTATCATCAGTAAACACCGATAGCGCCGGGATTTCCCGCGCCTCCCCTCCCTTACCCCATACCTTTCCCTCCGCGTCTATAAGTACCTCTCGAGCTCCGCACCCTCCTCAGAGGGTTAGAACTGCCACTATTATATTACTGAATATATTGCAAATTAATAATATTATTTTAGGAATAAAACAGATTTAATTAATTTTATAAAACCATTTATTTTGATGATTTTCTTTGACCGTTAACCTTTAATTGAGTGTAACCTTCAGTTGATGAAATTACACCCAAATTTAAACGTTCTTAAAGTGTTTAACACCCAAATTTGAATGTTCTTTTTGTGTGTTTAACGCCCAAAATTGAGGGTATTTTTTAATCCTTTCCAACATGTTCAAAACGCTTCAATATGTTCGCATCACTGGAATCAATATGGCGCTTAGATGTTCGCGTCGCGTTAGAGCATATTCCATGGACTTAAGAGCATCCTCCATTTGCCTCACCTCAGAAGGTGATACGATTGGGGCATGTTACGCACGCATGTAATGGAAAACGTATTGTATCGAAAAAAGTATTTCAGATTCATTTTATATAAAAACGCATTTAATAAATTTTTGATATAATAATATAAAAATATAATATAACAATATAATATAAAAACGCTAACTTCACTAAACTTCACTAAACTACTAATATCACGAGTTAAATTGATTAGCAATTTAACAAATTTTTTATGTTTATTCGCATCTGCGAAACGATCTTAATAATGTTGAATGATATATTAAAATCTGTAAATAATTAATTAATAATTAAAAATATAAATAAATAAAATAAAATAAATAAATAAAATAAATAAAATTAAAAAAATTAAAAAAATTAAATAAAATAATATTAGATTTAGAGCGATATCTTTTATTAGCTTTTGAGTAAGGCCGACTGCTCTCTTACTTGACTTACTGTATATGCGTAATAAATTATGCTACTCCTGTAAAGAGTGCACTTTAGTAGACGAACATAATACCAAGGTGATAAAACATTATGACATTCTAGAATGTAAAATAGAAGCTGCAACGTGTGTGAACAAGTCACGTGCAAGTGCTCCGTGTAAGAATGTATGATCTAAAGACTGTGAAAAAAAGACATGGAAAACCACGAGCGAGTGGAACACGAACTGCTGGAACAGTGCGGCCAGGTCGTTACTCTAGTGGAGTGTTTCGCGTGGCTGTAGCGATGCGACGAGTGCATCGAGCAGCTCGAAGAACTTTGTCGTGCTAAGCGTCCACACCTCGCCATTGGATACAGACAATCCGCGGTGGCGAGGACTCGCGGGTGCAAAATTGCAATTGGAGCGACGTTTCGTGCACATTGGTGGCGAATATGCGAGTGGCAACGAATGATCTCTTGTCTGGCAAAAAATCGACGCCGCGTTCGAGAATCGTACAGGTGCGGTGATAAACTCTAATCACATCGACCCGCGGCGGTTTTTAGAAGGCGCTGGCGATGTAGTGCTCGAGCGAGTGCGAGACGCTGTAGAAAGACACGGCAGTGTAAAAGTGAACACCGCGATCAACGGCGAGTTTGCGACGAAGGATAAACGTGCTAATAAGAGCATAATTACAAAGAACAGTGAGATCGTTGCACTGATATGCGCGAGTGGTACAAGCGACACGTCGTCGCGCCTATCCTAGCATCGCTCGAAGAATTTCAGCAACGCGACAGCGCGTGGGCATTGTCGCGAATCTTCAATTTGGTAGTGAATGTGAATAAGCATAATCCAATGGATGCGGGATGTCACATCGAAGTGCCGCGAGAAATAGCAACAAAACGAGCGGTGATCAATGTTTGTTCAACGGACAATGCATGTTTCGCGTGGTCAATGGTCGCCGCTCTGTAGCCCGCAGAAAGACACGAGAGCAGGAAATATTTTTGTGATCGGTAAGTATAATAAAAATAAGCCAATAAAAAACAGTAAAAAGAAATAGAAAAATAATTTCTTTATTATTTGCAGGTGCCTTTATTACTTCAGTTCGTGCGAAAAATTGCAGTCACGAAGTGGACTGCTAGAAGATCAACAACTGCGCCATCCGACTGCCGAGCGAGGATGACAGATGGCTCGAATTCGGCAACTATAACAACTGGAAACGAGTGCCGTTCATCGTCTACGCCGATCTGGAATGCGTCATATGGAAGATGGAATCCGAAGGAAGACGCGTCGTCGTACGCGTATCAACAGCATGAAGCCTTTAACATAGGCTACTATGCTAATAGTGCGATGCGCGTATGACGACATTATCGTCGTATCATTTCCGTCGCGATGAAGACTGTATGGCGTGGTTCGAGCGGCAACTCAATGATTTGGCGCATCGCGTGAAAAATATCGTATACGCCAACGTGCCCATGAAAATGTTATCTAAACAGCAATGGGAGGCTTATCGTAGCGCGACGCGTTGTCACATCTGCGAGAAACCGTTCGCGCCGGACAATACGCGGGTCCACGATCATTGTCATCTCACCAGTAGATACCGCGGTCCAGCGTATTCAAGAGAATTGTAATTTAAATTATAAAAATTCATTTTATATTCCAGTCGTATTTCACAATTTATCAGGCTACGATGCGCATTTTATAATTAAGGAAATTGCTACCGCGTACGATGGACATGTAGATGTACTACTGATAACCAAAGAAAAATATATTTTGTTTACTAAACATGTCGGTAGCACCAAAGACAAAAATGAAAAGAATTTTCAGAAGAATTGTGTAAAATTAAGGTTCACTGATTCTTTCAAATTTTTAAATGCAAGCCTTGATAAATTGGCGTCGTATCTCGAAAGATAAATTAAAAATTGTACGTTCTGAATTTCCAACATTATCAGACGAAGAATTTGAATTACTCATACGAAAAGGTGTCTTTCCGTACGAGTACATTGATTGCGTCGAAAAATTGCAAGACACGCGCTTACCACCGCGCGAATTATTTTTCGGTTCATTGATAGGCGACACAATATCCGAGAGCGATTACGCTTACGCCGTGAACATCTGGAAACGATTCTCCATCCGAACGCTCGACAAGTACATCTGTACTTGAAAACGAATGTCTTGTTATTAGCCGACATTTTCGAAAATTTCTGCAATAGTTGCATTGCGAGTTACTGTTTCAATCCCGCGCATTATTATACATTACCAGGTTTCATGTGGGACATCATGTTGAAATATACACGCGTAAGATTCCAGTTGCTCATCGACATTGATATGGTCATGTTCATCGAGCGCGGTATACGTGACGACTTCAATCAAAATAGCAAATACGTACAAGCTAATAACAAGTACATGTATTCGTTCGATCCATAGAAACCGTCGTCGTACTTGATGTATTACTATGTGTTGGAAACGCGCCCTCAGTACCGTTGACATAGAGGGAGAGACGCGTGTTACCGGCCGAGGAGTGACTTTGAGGAAGATAGCCGGAAGTAGTCGCGTGTGAACGGAAGAAGACGAGATCGCGAGCAGAGAGAGTGCCCGCCATTATATATTTCCCGCCATTATAGCCGTTCGCCTCTTTTTACTGCCATTGTTACTACGTTTAATCCGAGTCGTATGCTCTCACTGTTTTATAATAAAGTAGCGTGTTCGTGTAAAAATAAGAAGAAGTGTCTAATATTATTGAGAACCTTACGATCCCGAAACCGCGGCTGCAACACTATGTGAATAATCTGTACGGATGGGTGATGTGTTATCATATGCCGAATTTTGATGGGTCGAAGACGCTGCGAACTTTGATGTGAGCGCGATCGCTCCGAATTCACCTATCGGTTATATTCTCGAGGTTGATCTCGAGTATCCGCAGCATGTACACGACCGACACACTGACTTATCTTTCTGTCCAACGCGCGATGAATCGCCCGGCAAGCGCGAAAATAAACTTCTAGCGATAGTTGTACGATAAGCAGCATTACGTCTACTATCGCAACCTGCAGCTTGTACTCGTCACGGTCTTCGCGTAATAAAGATCCACTGGGTGCTACAATTCGCTCATTCTCCATGGCTCTGCAATTACATTGAACTCAATACACAATTTAGAACGCTCGGGAAAAACGATTTCGAAAAAAATTTCTATAAACTAATGAACAACGCGATATTCGGTAAGATCATGGAGAACGTGCGCAACAACGTTGATGTAAAATTAATAACAAAATGGGACGGACGGTATGGCGCGGAAGCAATGATCGCGAAACCGAATTTTCACAGTCGCAGCGTCTGCGGAAAATTTCCCATCGAAATGCGCAAACTCGAGGTGAAGTTCAACAATCTGATTTACGTGAGTATGTGCATACTCGACATATCGAAAGTCTGCTACGAATTTCACCACGAGTACATATCACCGATGTATCGCGACAAATGCAAGATCATCGACACGGACAGTCTCATTTACTATATAGAATGCGACGATGTTTACGAAACGCGATATCGCTAGATTCGACACGAGCGATTATCTGGCAGACAATATGTACGGTATGCCTCTCGCGAACAAAAAAATATTCGGCCTGATAAAGAATGAGAATAACGGTTTTATTAATTACCGAATATGTTGGACTCAGAGCGAAGATGTAAGCGGTGAGAGTGAATGGCAAGAACATTAAAAAGGCGAAAGGCATAAAGAATAACGTCGTAGCGTGAATGATAATGTTCGATAATTACACGTAGTGTTTAAACGAAGACATTGACGAAATGACTCGCCGTCAATCGTGTATACGATCTAAATTATACGAGGTGTACACGATATCCGAATCGAAAATCGCTCTAAATCCATACGATGACAAACGATACCGTACCGGACTCGATGGAGACATTACCGTGGCATTGGCGAATATCTTTGTAATATATGTATTATATATGTAGTATATATTGCTATTATGTATTACTTGCAATTTACACTTTTTTTTTTTACATTTATGCAAGTATTATTAGTATGTTTTATGTATTACGATTTTACTTTCATATAATACATATCGTATGTTTTTAACATTTATATATGTATTATATACTAGTATTCTAATTTACATTTTATGTCTCATGTTTTTATCATTTATGCGTATTACTATTCCTTTGAATTACACTTTACGTATGTTTTTTACATGTAAATAAGTATTACTATTATGTATTACTACATATATATGTATTCTCTATACATAAATTATTACAAATAATTTTATATTTTGTATACTCCAAAACGAAGATGATGATGAATGGGGAGTAATAAAAAAAAATATAAAACGTTTATATACTTATATTGACATATATTTTTATTTGTAGAAAAAATACAAAAATCAAAATTTTATCAAATGACATTGTTTTTGTGTATCCATGAATTGTTCGATCCATTGAATCCCAGCCACTTGACATACACCTTGTCTCCCTTCCTGCGCAGTACTTTCTCCACGAGATACACGTCCGGATGCGTAACGCGATGCAACTCGTAGAACGCACCAGCGACGGATTTTCCGCGATAGTCCTCGAGTAAATAGATTACGGGATTGGTATGCTGCACCTTAACGATCTTAAACATCACGCGTACCGAATCGCCCACTTTGAATTTTGCTGGACCAGCGATTTTTATCACGTTGTACATCATGTCCAAGAGTTTTTCGGCGATCGCGAGAATTACGGGCGGGCCGCATGCCGATAATGCGATGCTTGCGCGCGTTGTAATGTTGCGGGTTGTCTGATACGAGACGCGACAGCTAGTCGATCCACTTGTAATTGCCATTGAGTGTAAATATCTTCCACATCGTCGTTTTTGAGCGTGCGATTGAAACGCTCGATTATTAACACTTTCAACATCGAATACGTGGAATACTGATTAACATCGTATTTTTTCAGGATTTTTTCTACACATTGGCATTGTAAAACTGCTTCCCCATATCCGTTTGTAAATTTTTAGGACATCTTCCACTCGCTCGAATTATTTCAACATAACGTCAGCCGTCTCGCTTCCACCCTTGCTCTTGAGCGGTACGGCCTACTTGCTCAACACATCGATGACGGTGAGTATATAGTGGTGACCTGTGTTGAAGCTCGAGTATGGACGCATCTCGACGATCAGTCTGCCATAGATTGTCGTATCCTCGAACTATGACGCATCTTCGTGGAAAATTTCTTCTCGTCGGAGCGTGCAATTTCTCGACAAGTTGACGTTTCTCGGAACTAATTTGTATCTTTTGGCTGGATCTCTTTTTCATGATTCGACGTGTAATATAAAGGGCAAAATTATTTTTTCTCGCTGACGCCACTCGACTGACTCGTTTCGTCGATATACGATTTAATTTATAATAAGACCGACTTCGCGAAATTCCTCGATAATCGACAGCATCTCGTTGTCGTGAGCGTTGTTGCTCGCTCGATGTGAAGCGTCGAGCAATCAATAGACAATCCACCAGCTCTTTGGGATCGTCCCAGTACAGGTAATCAATTGTGTTGTCGTACAATATCATTGCGTGAGGTAATCCCTTTCCAAATTTCTTCTTCTGTTTCTTGGATGTGACCAACATCAATGGCGCGATTACGTATTTGTACTTGTATCCCCTGTTGCTCAATAATCGGCCCTGCGAATGATGCTCGTGTTTGTGCGCGTTCGTCGCCAGCATGCTTTCGTTCATATCGTCTTCCGTGTAAAGGAGATTCTCGGGAATTCTCTTGAAAATTAACTCGTAAAAACTAGGTATATCGGCATATCGTGCGCCATCGATAATTATGTTGTCCGCATCATCCATGTCGAAACGATTATTACCAAACATCAATCCATCCTTGTGTAAGTAAACGCCATATACATAACTCTTCTGTTTATCTCGCGCCCCCCTCAGGACAGCCTCGATGTACTTTTGACTCAGTGAGCCCAAGCCGGCTGCAACGCCTCTCGACCTCCCGACGTTAGCAACCGATTTTGAACCTTTGTTGCTAGCGAGTTGTCCGTCGAAAATGTTCTCCAACGATTCTATCGTCAGTACGATCATCATACGAGGAGGTTATCGGCTGTACATGATCGTGCGATCGATCATCGGATTTACGCGGGGTCGCGGAACGCTCGAACGTCTCACTCGCTTTCTCTCTCTCTTCCTCCTCCTCCTCCTCCTCTTCTTCTTCCTTTCTCTCGTACTTGGAGGTAGACGCTGCGTCATTATTGCGCGACTTTCTCTTTATCGCGCACACACCGGGGCTGTCACGATCTGTCGCAGTGATTTGATAATAGGCTTAAAATGTCTGTCCATGTCCTCCTCGATTCTACCGGTTTTCAGAGCGATGTTTCTTGCGGATCGACTCGCTCGTCTTCTCGATCTCTCTCGCGATTTTTTCACGCTCGCGCACATCAGCTATGTTCGTCTCTGGCGAAATATCGACAACGATTAGTCAAGTTACAGTATCGCGAACTCGTTAAATCCCTTTCTATATCTCTCGTCTTTAAGTGCATTATCCTTGTCTATTATTAAAAATCCATATTTTTTTGACAATAGTCATGGCACAACACGCAAAATTCGTCGTATGACATGTCGGTATTCACGTGATTGTTGTAAACGTGTTTCAAGTTGGTACAATCCTGTTTGAACAGGATCAGTAAGTTCGCGTTGTCGCGTATCAAATGTTTAGGTATTTTCGCGTACGTCTGACAGAGATAGGAGCAGTTCGTGTGGCGACCCATCGAAAAGTAGTCTCTCATCGCATTCTGCTTGTAGCACGTCATCAAAGATAAAAATTTGGGCCCGCCTCGTTCGGTGGAACGACGTCGCTGTTGTTGGAAAACGTAAAGTAGCCGATTTCATCGATAGACGTAAATAAATTTTTGAGATATTGATATTTTGGCTGTTGCAGTGATTTTGAGTAGACGTACACGGTCTCGAAACGTACGCCGTTTGGACTCTCGAGCAAACTTATGAGAACATTGGTTTTACCACAATTCGACGGACCGCAAATGATCGTGCGTATAGTATTCGGCAGCATTTCGCCGTGCTTGCGCTTCTCCGCGCTGCCTTTCATCATTTGCACAATTTGTGACGCGTATCGTCAGCGGTTGCAGCACGAATTTCATGCTCACATTAAAGGCTACGCGCTCTCGAATTATTGTTTAAAGACGCGCGAATCCGCGAATCGCGCAGTAGCAAAATGTATCTCGCGCTGTGTCATCCTTCCGATATTCGAGACTTGAACGCCGAGCAGTTGCAATATATATACCGAAGGTCGTACTCTTACATGTGCACGGTGACTACATCGAGTACGTCTGGGACAAGCTTCCAGAACACGTGAAGGCAGATTCGGAGGTTCGAACTTATCGTCGCTGCGACGAATACTACAATCAGCCGTGGCAGTGGATGCATATCGACGGTCCTACACCGAAAATAAAGGACTGTAGCGAATGTCGGCGTCCCGCGGCAGGTCTGCTGAATTGAGCGATAAACTCGCTTCCTTTCGAGTTACATATTCCGGGCTACCAGTTTTGCGGTCTGGGTACTCGGCTTACGAAGCGATTAGCCAGAGGTAACGCGTGCATAAATCCATTGGACGCGGCGTGCCGAGAATACGACATTGCGTATTCTCGGAGTAACGATCTCACCGATAGACACACGGTGGACAAGGTACCCGCCGATAAAGCGCTAGGACGCATCGTCGCGAGAGATTCGGTTCTGAGCGAGAGAGCCGCCGCAGCTGCCAAGACCAAGATCGGCACGGGCATGAAATCGAAGAAGAAGACGACGAAGAAAAAGGCGACGAAAAAGTGGATACTTCCGACGGCGAAACAAGGCAGTGCGTTACCGTTTTTGCCAATGTTGACAGCGCTCGGGTCCTTGATCGGCGGAGCGGTTAACGTGATGAAAGCGGTAAACGACAGCAAAGACGACAGTTCGAAGAGCTGCAACGTCACAATCGCGCGATGGAACAACGTCGCGGACTGTATCTCGCTTCGTACATATATGGACTATATCTCGGCTCATACAAACATGGACAGGACGTAGCTGCAAAGAAAAAAAAATGCCAAAAAGACGATAAAAATGCTTCTGGCGCAACTACCAATATACAATTGAACGAGCTCGTGATACCATACTTCAGAAGCTTTTCATACGTAACACGTTACCGACGAGTGACGCACGTTAAAACGAAAACGATATCGTGAATCTGGACGATGCGGCAAGGCCTGGTACTCACTGGGTAGCGTACGCGAAGAGGAACAATCGCATCGTGTATTTTGACAGTTTCGGTAATCTTCGATCGCCCAAGGAACTGGTGCGATATTTCGGGAATGGTGCTACGACGATAGAGCTGTGAAATCTTAGTATTAGTCGAACGCTTTTTCCATCATGTTGTCGACGCTTACGCTAAGCGGAAAGAACATCGTCCTCGCAGCGAATTACTTCCCCGCCATAGATTTGAGTGACGGAGATTACGAGCTCAATCTGGCGATTTTTGAGACTTACCACACGGTACCGAAACGTGAATGAATCGGACAACTTTTATTAAACATATATAAGAAATTTTATTTCGCCAAAGACAATGCGGAAATTACAATTCCCAAGAGTTCGTACGAAGTGCGATAAATGAATTTCTGAAATGCACGATTTTATGAAAACGTCCGAACCGCGACGCACTTGAAACCGTTGATGTAGTGCGTGGTGACAATAACAATGACACCGATAATGATAATAGTGAAGGTGGAGAATATCCGATTACGCTCCGCGCAAACTATAACACGATGAGATGTGAGATTAGATATGCGTATAGAATAAACTTTGGCAAGCCCAACAGCATTGGATCGCTGTTGGGATTCTCGAGGAGTATTCTGCGGCCGCGAAGGTGGCACGAATCGAACGTGTCGATCAACATAATGAATGTAAACGTTATCCACGGAGAGTGTAACGTGACCGCGGGCGCGTACAGCAACGGCAAAAGCGCGCACACAATACATGAATTTTCGCCGAGCGTGCCACCAGGATATAAGATATTCAAGAGGCCGATGCAAATCATTTACCTGCTGATCATCGCACGGAGCATTACGGATTTAACGATACGCATCGTCGATCAGAACGGATGATTGCTTGATTTTCGAGAAGAAGAGATCATTGTTAGTAGATTGCACGGCAACAGTGATAACATGAGCATGAGATGCTCGTGCTGAACGGAACGGAGCGTACGCAGAGATAATGTATTCTTTACAAGGCCAGTTTACAAGCGGTGTCACAAGCTTGACAACACTCGCTCATCCAGCTGCATCAGGAAGAAGAAGAAACTCAACGCGTCGAACGTTACATTTATAAAGTCTTTGGGATCCGCGGTGCACAACATTTGAGATGACTGATATCCTAAACATTAAAGACGAGCCGATCTTCAATGATCGCATCGTCAAGATTGAGACTCACATGTACAGCGTTCACTAACACAACGTTTGGGTACAGCGACGAAATAAGAATACCCATATAGCAACAGGATCTATACATACTGTCGTACGAAAGCTTTCTATACGTCGAGGGAAAAAACTGACGAAGAACAAAGTGATCCAGGGTGCTCACGTGACATTGGGAAATAATTGTGTCGCGTTCATATTCGATGAGATTCGATATGAATTCAATAGTGTGGAGATTGACCGTAACAGAAATGTGGGCATAACTGGTACGTTCAAAAATTATGTAACAGTGTCATCCGATAGAAACGTGATTCTACGGAATGCCGGCTGGGATGCGTAGACTACTGCAGCCGGATACTTTAATTTCTGTGTATCGCTCTACGTACTGCTGGGATTTTGCGAAGATTATAAACGCGTGGTGATCAACGCTTGTCACGAGTTGATTTTAATATGAGCGCGCAACGACAAAAATTGTCTGACGGAAGATTCAGCGACAAAGCCAACGCTCGAATTGTTCAAAGAACAGTGGCGAATGCCGCACGTGTTATTGAGCGAGATAAATAAATCGTCGATGCTGCAGAGCACAACCAAACATTCGTGGGCCATCAAGACGACTATTTAGCTCGAGAAGTCGCGTAATTTTCGCTATGCAAACAGGTCGAAAAAATTTCATGTCCGTATAAGTCAATTCGACGACTGCAAATTAATTAATGCGAAACTCTATCTGAATTCGGAACGTTATCCGTACGATGACTTGAATTTGAATTTTGATAAAAGCAGATGTGCGATTTTGTACGCGACTTGTACGCGCGTTTCTGCAAGGGCTACTACGGATACGAATATTTCGAACCGAGTCTTACCTTTATAACTTTTTTACGTAATGATCCGTTCGTGATCATCGATTGCTCTCGACAGAACGAATTGCTTAAGAGTGGCACCGTGGACGTGCGATTAGACTTTAAATGTAAAGAGAACGTATCCGCAAATATAACAGCCTATTGTCTCATCATACACGATGGCGTGATTCAGTATAATCCATTGACCAACGTGCGCAAAATCATCTAAGTGCACTTCTGACATGGTATAAGATCTACGATATGTCGCAATCGACCGCAGTCTTCTCGACAACATGCTCATGTTCGTGCATCTGTATTCGTTAACAAGGAATTTATCGTGAAGGAAATGGTGGTGCTGAAACAGGAGATCGTTCTCACACCTTACATTTTTACGAGTTTCATGCCATGGAAATTTTTGACAAGATCCGACAGGTCTTGCGCTTCCTGGTTGACTGTTTATCACCATGGATTGCGATGGGAGGACGGGATGGTCCTGTACAACGAAGCGAAACGGTTGATCACAGCAGCTGTATTTGAAGATGATGTTATTGTGTACGTTAAGGGACGCGAGAAGAGCTGTGGAACTTGCTTTTGGACGATGAGCAAGAACGCATGTACATCGAGACCTTGGATGCAGTTTTCGAAGACATGGAATCTTTAACCAAGCTGGATATTGCTATGCGATGTGGACAACATATTCAGAATTGCGCGTTACAAAATGTATTGAAAATATATAACTGATGGTTGCAAAAAGAATTTTTTAAATAAAAATATGTTAACGTATTTATTATGTATTTCTTTTTTCCTTTCTTTGTAATACATGTACTCATATGTATGAACGTGTATGTATGAAGGTATATGTATGAACGTATATGTATGAATGTATAGTATGAACGTATATGTATGTATATATGTATTTATATATACATGTATATGTATATATGTATGTATGTATGTATATGTATATATGTATGTATATATACATATTAGTTCGTCGATTGCGAGCGGTTGGCTTTAATTTTTAATACGTTCGAAAAAAACGATGTAATAATATGTGAATAAGAAAATTTTTTGTTCATATCATTATGTATGTACTTTTTTTATTTCCCAAACTTTCTTTATTTCAAATCTATGCCATCCTATGCCATATGTATGTAATACAAAAAAATGAATAATAAGTATGAAAATAAATATGCGCAATTTGGAGATTAAAATTGATCTTCTCATTTTATACCATTTACTTGGTCACGTGAAATTTGTGTCACATTACATTGATGATGATGTCACTGCTCGAACATGTTATGACATGTCGTACCATGTCGAATGTTCGTGAAAAATTTGGTCACGTGACATGTACACTATTTGACAACGTTGAATTTATATCAAATCGCATTGATGATATTATCATCATCATCAGAATATGTCGTGACATGTCAAATGGTTTTAAATATAAAAAGACAAAAAAAAGGAAGATAGGAGAAGACGACAGCGCATTGAGAGAAAGATGATATGTATATGAGATAACGCGCACGACGGCAGCGGCCCGAAACTCATTTTGGGGTGGACGCGGGGGCGGCAGTGGCGGGGTGTGGGGTAGCCGCGATGGCAGTGATCCCCAATGATACATGACGTCACAACATGGCGGCATGTATCATTATATCGGTAAACCGATAGCGCCGGGACTTCCCGTGCCTCCCCTCCCTCCCCCCGCGTCTACGAGTACCCCTCGCACCTTTTCCCCC
The DNA here is from genome assembly GCF_000204515.1 of Acromyrmex echinatior. The sequence goes on along the minus strand of NW_011627648.1, from coordinate 50,042 downwards.
GCGCCTACGAGTATCCCCCCGCGCCCTGCGCTCAGAGGACCTGAGTTAAAACCGCCACTGTTGTACTACTATATTTTTTAAATACATACGACAAAATTATAATTAAAAAAAAACGCTCTCTTCCTCATTTGGGAATTAATTTTCTTATTTTTCTAAGCGACCATTCAATATCGTACTTCAACCAATGCTTAAAACTGCAATCGTATGGGAACTGCTGCTTCGATTATTCAAGAACACTAAATATTAGTATATGTATAATTATCATATATCTCAATAGAGCTTCAACATCTTTAGGACTGCGTGAAACATCTTTTTGACAAACTTTATCTAGGCTGCGTTTGAAAACATCATTTGGATGTCCCTGTGTTTTATATTATCTTTGTTCCATAATATATTTCTTTCATAAATGAATCTGATGACGCATCTATATTCAACATTTCAGCGTTAATTCTCAATTATAAATTAACATTCAAGTGACACTTACATTCAATACAATTTTAAAAATATCACTCAAAGTTTATTAAACCATTTAAGATTTACACTCATCTATTGAGTGTCATGAGTAAACCGTGATTGAGTGATCAAATTCGGTATATACGAGGTGTGGTTATTAAATAACGAGACAGACGCTGCTACAGAAGAAGTAAGCATGCGCCAAACGCCAGCGACCGACAGCTGTTTAGCGTGAAGTCTTCTTTCGAATGCAGTACCTCTCGCTTCTGTAAACAAATCCGTATAGTCGTAGCCTTCTTTCGCATTAGAATTGTTTTTTTGTTTCGCCGGAAAAATGATAAGTGTAACAATAGAGCAACGAATTGTTGTGAAATTTCACGTGAAACTTGGAAAAACCGCTACTGAAACTTATAATTTATTGAAAGAAGTGCATGGCCATGAATGTTTATCGCGTGCACGTGTTTTTGAGTGGTTTAAACGTTTCCAAGACGGCCGAGAAGACGTTGAAGATGATTTACGCCCGGGTCGCCCTTCCATCAATTGTCAAAAACGAATGACAATATCGAACAATCGGTAATCTGGTTCGATTCGACCATCGGTTAAGTATTCGTGCGATTGGTGAAACTGTAGGAATTGACAAAGAATGTGTAAGGCAAATTTTATAATATATAACAATTTTAACATGAAAAAAGTGTGTGCCAAAATGGTACCTCCATTAAAATTCTCACGTTTGAACAACAAGAAACTCGCAAAAATCTTTGTACGGACACTTTGAATGCCATTGAAAATGACCCAAACTTATTGGAAAGGATAATAACATTAAATTAAAATAAATTAACATAAAATTAAAAGGAACAAGATTTGAGTCCGTGAAAGAGAAAGCGGCACGCGTCCTGAAGGAGCTGACAGAAGAAGACTCAGCACTGTTTCAAACAATGGAAGATTCGCATGGAGCGTTGTAGGGATAGAGGAGGGGTGTATATTGAAGGTGATAATAAGTAAATATGTATGAAATCAAAATAAAATGTTTTACAGCGTCAGTCTCGTTATTTAATAGCCACACCTCATATATCTTTTTTTGAAAATTTTTTACGAAATTGGCAAATTTTCATGGAGTGGACTACAAATTATATACAAATGCAATTTACATCATTCGAAAGAGTGAATCTTTATCTTTAATTTGCTTTTATGAAAAAAGATTCGCTCTTTCGAATGATGTAAATCGCATTTGTGTACAATTTTTAATCCACTCCGTGGAAATCCGTCAATTTCGTAAAAAATTTTGAGATCTAATATATTTTCATTTATGTTTATGTACAATAACTTCAAAAAAATCTCCTGACCGATTTTTAAAGAAGCGATCGAAAAGTAGAGATTTCAAGTTATAAAATGCTTTTTTAAGCATCTCGATACGACAATTTTTGACGAAGTTATTCTATCTTGAAATTTGCCTTTTTACAGAGTTAAAGGTTGCGTTAATTTTGTTGGCCAGTGTACATTAAAATTGTAATTATCTTTTATTTTATATTTTTTTAACGGCTATTATAATTTTTGATTTTATAGTTTTTATAGTTTTTATTATTCGATCCAAGTTTCTTCTTTAACTTTATGTAACATTTGAATGGATAAGGTAACGCAATTATAAATTATATTCTTTATTTAATTTGGTATGGAATTTAACTTCGTGCCAATTGATGATATCAAATCTTTTATACGAATGATACGTATCATTAAAGTTTATATTATTTATTTAATTTTGTATGGAATTTAACTAGACGCCAATTATTGATATTAAATCTTTTATACGAATGATACATATCATTAGATATTAAGTAACAAAAGATAATACAACTTGCATTTTACTTTTAATTTGATAGAATTTAACTTGATGAGTTAAAATTGTAGTATATGGATTTTAATTTTTCATTTGATACATTAATTTTTTTCGAGGAGTAATAATTTTTGATAAAGGATTAAATTTGTTATTACTTGGGTTCGAATAAAAAGACCTTCAATGAGAATATCTTTGAAGAAAAATTAAAATTACTATTGATTGGGTTGGACACTTAGATTTTATTTGAAAACACATTTTCTTAGCGCTTTTTTTACTTTTTTAAAAAAGATAATTTTGTAGTGATTCTACAAAATAGCAAACATTATTAATCAGTTCTACGGCCAATTAAGTAATTTGTGTTGGTGAAACCGGCCCAAATAATTTCTTTACGAAAAGCATGCATTTAGCGCATTTTTTACCTTTTTTTTAAAAAGGTAAGATTGTATAAATGACAAGAGAGAGAGAGAGAGACAGTACCGTTTGTGTTTTATTTTTTAATTTGATAGAATTAAACTTGATTAGTTAAGATTGTAGCATCTGAGTTTTAATTTTTCATTTGATGCATTAATTTTTTTCGAAGAGTAATAATTTTTGACAGAGAATATAAATTTGTACTGATATCACGCATTTTGTAGTGATAGACGTCTTTATAAACAATTTACTTTATAATTGATAACAATTTACTTCAAGAAATAGATTTTCATTGTATGAAATTTGGAGAAGATCAAAATTGATCCTCTTTTTTTGTGAAATAATTTTATAAGTTTTAAAGAAGATTTAAAGATATGATTGAGTGGGTAAAAACGTCAAGACAATGGTCATCTATATTTTCCAATTTTTATTTCTATTCGACTTTTTATTAATTTTTTATCTTTTTTTTTTGAAATGATAAATTTGTATAAATTTAAAAAGTCCCAACGTCACACCCCCATCGTTTTATAATTGTGATATAAAAATATTAAGATATATTAGATATATATCAAAAGAACGGCCATCTATTATATAACTAACTTTTTTTTAGTAGCATACGCTCTTTGTGTGCGCTTTTTTACCTTTTTTTAATTACAAATAATACATAAAATATTGCGGAATTTAACTTGGCATCAGTGTTAACCTTTCTTTAATTTTTTTTTTTAAATTAAAATGGTAAGTTTGTATATAATTTTAAAAAATCCCATATATTAAACTGACGGTCATCTACAAATACACGTATCATTTAGGTTTTATCATTTAGATTTTATGAAAGATACATATCATTAAAGTAAAATGTATAAGGTGTGTGATAATTCTGCTGGTAACGCTCGTGGACAGATATAGAGCAGACTAAACTGAATCAGAAAGTCCTGTATCATTTTGCAATTTCCGTAATAGTTAATAGAATATTTCTAAAAATCGCCAAATATTGGTTTTCAATAATTTTTTACAGATACTATCAACTTTACAGAAAAACAGCAAGTGACAAAAATTGTTTATTTTTTTCTCTTAGGCCCGATGCGCCAATGTTAATTCTTCGCTTAGTTAACGAGAGTTTAAAGTAAGAGTTACTTAAAATTAGTTGTATGGCTGACATAAAAGTTAAAGTTAGTTAATTAAAAGTTTTGATAGTAATTTTTCATGTTTAAGTATTGGCTGCGTTTATAATGCAGTCTTTGAGTCCGTATACACAAAAATGAATAGAATGATAAGTATATTTTTAATCTAATTAAATAGAAACCTGAGAGAAAATAAAAATTATTTACAGTGAATTGTATAAAAATTCGATAAATTATAACTGATTAATATTCTGGCATTACATAACCTCAAATCGCAAGTTTGAGGGCATTATTATCACGTATTAACGAATTGCTGGAAAAAATATAAAAACGTAAGTTAATTTTAATTATGCCTGTGTTTTAATATAAACTATCATTGAAAATCTATATAATTTACATAATGTATATTATAAATTTCTGATATTAGCAATGAATATCAAAACATATATATTATATATAATATAATATATTTCATATATATACTTTTTTTCAGATGCTTCTATTATTTTAGCTCAAATGCAAAATTGAAAATCCACAGTGAGGAAACTGAATGATTGTGCGATAAGGCTGCCAAGCGAGAACGATAAATGGCTAAGTTTCGACATCCACAGACAA
>NW_011627648.1:11036-34621 GCF_000204515.1 Acromyrmex echinatior | reverse complement strand
ATCAGCGAAACACTACTAAAACGCAACGAAATCGATCCATTTCTGAAGCAAATCATCACAGGCGATGAAAAATGGGTGAAATACAAGAATATTGTTCGTGGAACGACCAGAATTGATTAACAGAAAAGGTGTTGTCTTCCATCATGACAACGCCAGACCACACACATCTTTGATGACGCGCCAAAAATTGAGGGAGCTTGTTTGGGAAGTTTTGATGCATTCACCGTATAGCCCGGACCTTGCACCGTCTGACTACCATTTGTTTCGATCTCTGCAGAACTCTCTTGATGGAAAAACATTGGCCGACAAAAAAGCTGCCGAAAATCACTTGAAAAAGTTTTTCGCCGATAAACCACAAAAGTTCTACACGGATGGAATTATGAAATTACCCGAAAAATGGCAAAAGGTTATAGATAATAATGGCCAATATATACTTGATTAAAATTGATTTTCATTAAAGAAAAATTTCATTCAAAAATTGACAAATAACCGCGGATATTTTTTAGATGACCTAATATCTTGTAAATTACGTTCTTTTTTGCTTTATTAAGTAAACGATCTTTATGTGTTTTAATAAAAGAATTGATCGTGTTCAGACTAAAAAATAGGTCAACATCAAGATCTTTAATTATGTCCTTGAATTTGTATGAGATCTCCGAAACAAATGGAATTGTAAGCCATGATTTCTTAACAATATCTTCATCGGAAGTATCATTCGTGTTTTGTTATTCAATAATGATTTCAGGCGCTTATTAATTGTGTTAAAAATAATATCAATCGGATAGTTATTATTTAAAAGTGTCTCAATGACAAAGGTCAAGTTCTTTTTACGATTTTTTTATTTTTAGGTTGAGATAGCAAAAAGATCCTATCAACCATTCCTATGATCGTACCTCTCTTTTGCGAAATAGGATGCTAAGAAAAGAAATTCAGATATCTACCGAAGAAAGGTTTGTGATATCAATCATATTCAAGAATATTGTTATTCTTGATAATAGTAATATCTAAATAATTTAATCCCCATCAATTTCAATCGTGTAATCGAAGATGAAACGAATTGAAAACTTGTAATATTTTTGTTTTTTTTTGCTGGAGCTTCCATTGCAATGTCATCTACGTAGTGAATGTAAAAGGGGAAAGTTAAAGTATTCAATGCCTTTTTCTTCAGATCTTGTAATACTAAATCCGCGATTACTGGTGATAGAGATGAGTCCATAAGCATTCCAAATTTTGTCTGTAGATAATATTATCAAAAAAACGAAGAATTAAAAACTTAATTGTAGGGAGATAAAAAATTCGTCTTTTGAAATATTGCATATTTTTGAAATTGCAGGCCATCTGTTAGAGATACTGTCAGAAGAGCCAAATCAATCGATATGTTTGTAAAAAGGGAAACGTCAAGTGAAATTAAAATAGAATCATCTAATGCTTTTTTATTCAAAATTTCAATCAAATGAAAACTATTTTTTTATAACTGAATGAATCAACATTAATTTTATAAATATTTTATATAGAAATATTTTATATTGCTAAAGAGTATAATGGACTATTGATAGCAAAGATCATAATTATTATAGGCAATCCCGGTTTATGGATCTTTGGAAGACCGTAAGCGCCAGGTATGGATCTTTAGAAGCACGTCACTGTTACAATTTATTTTAAATCTGTTGCAAAATGACCTCTTTTTTTCTTCCATCTGGTGAAAAACTCTTTCAGTTTTCTAGAGAAAATGTTAGTAGGATCTTTATCTCATATGTATTTCCATTACTTAGTAATGTAAGCATTTTTTGTCTGTAGTCTTTCTTTCTCATTGCCACTCATTGTCACATTACTCTTATCAGCTAGTAATCATAATATCATGATTGTTCCTCAAAAATGATTTTATTGCTTTTCACATATCTGCAAGTTTATTCTTCAAAGAATCAATCCGACTAAGACTCGATGAAAGATTATTAATAATTGGTATGATTCGATTCCAAACGTCTAATTGTTTGCTTACATGTAATTTATTAAGACTATTTTTGATGTTGTTTTATAAATTCTAAAATAATTTTTTTATAGAAGGAGGCATTGAAAAATTTTCTCCTTATTGTAAGAGACACCGTACGTTGTTCGGAATCAGAGTCGAAGTCAAGTGAATTGTCAACCATTGCCAATAGAATAAGGAGATTGAGTTACTACTCTACCATCTCGACATGAAGAAGTGAGAATTTTACAACATATGTTTTAGACATGCTGATAATGGCCCGGAAGCAAATTATGTGTAACTAATTATACTATAATTTTTTAACAATAAACGATTTTTATTTTCGCACTAACAACCGCGCAAAAAACTCTCATTCGCCTTTTTGTTTTTTAACATTCTTAGAGAGTTTGGTTACTTATTTTATTCGAATAATATAGAGTTAAAATATAAAAGTCTAAAATAAAAATATAAATATACGAATATACTCGTATAAAACATAACTGCATGCAAGATATAATTGCTAGGGAATATAATGTACAATATGTTGTAATATTTATAAAATGTGTGCTATATATAATTGTTATTATACACAATTCTATTGTGTATAATACTCTACAACAAATATATTTTCAAGTAATATTATTACACTGCAGTAGAATATTGTACACAGTAGTATTGTAAAGTTATAATATATAACATATTGAGAGTACAAATTAGTTCGGTCTGTTTTTTGTGTTCAAAAATGCATTTCAAAACAAAATGAATGAACAGATTAAATAAAGTATTGTCCATCGCTGGTTATTACTTTTTCCCATCTCTCAGGCAATTTTCGAATTTCATCTCGAAAAAATGACTCATCTTTGGAGGCGATTCAATTTTGGAGCCAATTTTCGATTTCTGCGAAAGAAGTGAACCGGTGACTTGCCAAATCGTGCTGCATCCTTCGGAACAACCAGTAATCAGAAGGAGCAATGTCCGGAGAATACGGCGGGTGCGGTAAAATATTCCATTTGAGCATTTCCAAATATTTTTTTACGACTTTTGTGACATGAGGCCAAGCGTTGTCATGAAAAAAAATAACTTTATCATGTCTTTACTCATATTCCGGCCGTTTTTTTCGCAATGCACGGCTCAAACGAATCAATTATAGCCGATACCGATCGCCCGTAATGGAATCGCCAGGTTTCAGCAGCTCATAGTAAACAACACCCTTTTGGTCCCACCAGATACAGAGCATGATCTTCGAACCATGAATGTTCGGCTTTGGTGTTGATATTGAGGTCGATGGCAACGATGGATCGGGCTTAGCGTAGTATTTTTTCTTCTTGGAGTTGTCGTAGAATATCCACTTCTCATCTCCACAATCCGATGCAAAAAACCTTTTCTTTGTTGTCTTTGAATCAGCTGTTCGCAAGTGAAAAATCGCCTTTCAACGTCTCTCGGTTTCAGTTCACACTCAATTTTCTTGTTTTTGAATTATTCCCATGGCTCTCAATCGTGCAGAAACGGCTTGTTGAGTTACTCCCAATGATTCTGCAAGCTCCTCTTGCGTTTGACTCTGATCTTCTTCGAGTAATGCCTCTAATTCTTTGTCTTCGAATTTTTTTGGCTGTCCAGAGTGAGGCTTGTCTTCAACGCTGAAATCTCCATCTTTGAAACGTCGAAACTATTCCCTACATGATTTATCAGTTGTAGCAGTTTCACCATAAACTTCGACAAGCATTCGATGGGCTTCAGCTGCATTTTTCTTCCAATTAAAGCAGAAAATTAGAACCTCCCGCAAATGCTGCTTGGTTAACACAAAATTCGACATTTCAAACACAGTAAAAATCAAGGTTTTTGTATGAAACTCAAAGCGATATAAACTGAATATTATTAGCAGATGTCTAACCTCTCTGAAAACGCCAAAATCAGCTGTCACTATGAACCATTCACAACAGCCGGAGCCATCTTTTGGAAAACGGACCAAACTAATTTGTACTGTCATAATAAAAATATATAATAAACTACTTCATTTTAATTAAAAATGTATATGTTTTTATTTCTTGAGTATTATCACGTTTTGGACAAATTAGTGCTCAATATTTCATTTTCGTATGCGTGCGAGTGTGTGCGTGTGTGTGTGTGTGTGTGTGTGTGTATGTGTATCTGTGTGGAAGCATGCGTGCATACGTGCGTGTGTGTAAACTAAACATATAATTTAAGCTAAAATATAATTTAATGTAATAATTTAATAATCCAACAGATAATAATTGTTTGAAATTATTTTTAAACTATCGCAATGGAAGTTTCTTTAATAATCATGTTTTGTAACTGAATTATATAATGTGTACAGAAAAAATTTATACAACATTGATATAACAATATTAAATAGCAGTAATATTTCATACTTTAAACATTGTAATATTACATAATTATATGCATATGTATCATAAAAGTAACTTGTGTTATATTATTCGTAATTTCCACGTTATATTACTGCAACAAAGTGTTTATTGAGTATGAGTTTGACCTTGGGTAGCGTTGCCAATGTCAGGTCAAGGTTACATCGATTTTTTTTAAACGTAATACCTCATTTTTATTGCATATTCTTATAGCATACTTTGAGAGCTTTCCAAAACACTATAATTAAGTTCATTAAGTACTTTTTGAATTATAAGGCTTGAAGATTACAGTATCTCCGACATTAGCATTGCCCAAAGTACCCAAACAATGATTAAAATCTCTTTAATGTTGTTCAGGATTACAACTTGATAATATTTGTCAAGTTCAAGGTCATTGGAGATTGTTTCACTTATTTTCATTTTTACGTAGAAATGAAAAATTGGGCATTGAATTTGTCTACCTTTGTCAGATAGAATAATACTTTTATTAGCAATTCGCTTAGCTAAGCGAGAAAAAATATGGCGTGACTGAAGAGTGTGATTCTGGTATCATTTTCGCCATATTCTTCCAGTTTCTCTAAATTGATCTCCACACTCACCTAAAATCAGCATTATGTCCAAAGCTTGTGCGTTTGAATACAACAATCTGATCAATAAGGAAGGAGATTTCCATGCCTTTAAGGTGCGACTCAACCGACATAAAAAAATACATATTCCTATTTTTGTTCATAAAACAACATACTAAAAACTCATTTAAATCGAAAGGGGACCGTTGGATGTGTTCTCTTGTCAGTGTAGTCCTCTCTATCCCTAGAGCAAGAGTTGTATCGTTACTTATCAAACACTGTGTATAGAAATATCTTTATTAATAAATTTCTTCACATATTCTAAAAGATGTTATTTTATTCAAATAATATTCTTATAAATCTTTATTCCCTAAATAATTGTAAAATTAAATTATATTCTCAAGTGTCGTTATGATATAACATGATTTATGTAACAGAAAATTAAAATCTACTAACAAAATAAATAATAAGTTTAATACTTTGAAAGGTTAAAAAACATAATAGATAATAGATTTAATATTTTGAAAGATTAAAAAAAATGAAACGAAAATTTTGACCATAATCAAATGCGACTTAAATTCTTTGTATTTCTACTAATTGTATATTGAATTTGGTAAATATTGACAATAACGGAATAGCTCTGATGACCTTAACCTCGACATATATTGTCAAGATCATGACTCTGAGTAACCTCCAACAAGTTTTAGTCGCTCGTCCTTCTTTAAAAAATTATCAACAAAAAAAGTTTGAAAAATAATGATTTATTCCTGCTTTATAGAATATTAAAAACTATTCTATACCCTTCCTTGTTTACGTAAGGACTTTCTAAGCAAAGCAACTCTCATTCAATCTCTCCCCTCCCTCCTCTATTTTAACAATAACGCTTACAATTTGAAGAACTGCCTAAAACTGCGCGATCAAAACTTGTAAATACAAATGATACCCACCAAAACAAATGACAATGTAATTATGTAGAATAGTACATTAGGAATTTCCTAGACAGGGAAAGAAAATAAGGCGGAAGTCGCTCCGCGTAGAAAGTCGAAATCCACGTGAACTTGTTTGTAAAGCAGTGAATTGATTTATAAATTAATGAATTTGTGTTTTTAAAGCAGAGACTTAGTATTTCTACAAAATCACTGCTTTAAAAACAAAAAAAGAAGTTGTTTTGCGTAGAAGTCGTGCGCTCCAAAGCAGGAGGGAAGGTGGGATGGGAGTCACTTCGCATAGAAAGTCGTGCGCTTCTAAGCAGGGGAGAGGGGGAAGGGGGGTGAATTGAAACATTTCTCAGAAACATTCAGAAATATTCGGAAAGTTTAATGATATATAATATTGTTCGAGATCGGTAATTCAAAAAAAAAGGGTAAGAATTCCTTCGATCGACCGACAGTAATTGTTATTGAACGCACGCATAAGGCGAGCTCGTGATTTCATCTCGAGCCTGACTTTAAGCCTCATCAATTCAGAGATTCATTGTTCTTTAGCCTTTTCAAAACAATTCGGTACACGCAAACAGGCACCGGCAACGGAACATCGAAAGTTCTAGAACAATTCGATTCGCGCACGCGAGCGCCGCGCTCCGACGAATACGTCACGCGCTGTCACCAATCCCGCGTACGGATTTTCTGTCGCGCATGACTGTTACGTTGAACGTCGCTAGAAAAGAATCGAAAGCGCCAATCAATTGTGTACAACCAATGCCACGTGATAATTACGATTGTGGCTAAATTTAATTGGATTTCTCCCAAGAAGACGGCCCGGACCGGAAGTAATAAATGCTTCGATCTCGCCGGTCCTCTGGGCAGATTGAGCAGATTGCGCAGATTGCTAAAATAGTCTACACCGCTTATACCGTCTACACCGCTTAGAATTCTTAGACTTCTCAGAGTTCTTATTTCTAAAAGTTCTTCGAGTTCTTAGAATCCTAGTCTCGCTACTATACCGTTTCGTTAAATCGCCGCGCTAATCGCTTAGTGAAATCGCGATAAAACGACTCTTTCCGAGAAAATCGCCGAGATTTTCCATCACCGCGATTCCAAATACAATTTTGGAAAAGGTGACCGCATTTGATATTTTGTTAATCTAATTTTTAATTAATTATATTCTTTGACTCTGTAACTGATTATATTAAAGAAAATTCTTTTGTTAAATTAAAAGAAACGGAGTTCTCTTTACTGTCGTGCATCATATCAACCTTGTGCCGTTCTCTCACTCGAATCTTTCCGCGCGGTGCGCTCTCGCACAAATATAATATTATATAATATGTAATATAATAACCTAACTTTAACCTAACCACGTACAGTATTAAATACTATTTAATACTTTTATTTACATTTAATATGTAATAATATATATAATAACTTAACCCTGTATAAGAAATGAAACGTTATATTTAAAACTTTTTTGTTAATAACTTTTTAATAAAGGACGAGCAACGGCTAAAACCTGTTAGAGGTTATTCAAGGTCATGATCTTGACAACATATGTCAAGATCAAGATCATTGGACCCGGATCACTGCTTCCGGTATTGTCAATATTTACTTTGAAATTTTTTATAAAAATTAAAAATATCAATTTTATCAAAAATCAATTTTGTGAATTCAATCAATTTTTTCAAGTAGAAACAAAAAGTTTTTTTCACATTTTCTTCCTAGTAAAGAATTTCAAGACAAACAATCTGATGTGGTTATTTTTCGATAATTTAAACAGAAGTTTGTGAAAACTCACCGTTTGTGAAAAAAAAATAAATTGAAAATATTAAAAAATTTATATCTAGGAAACTAATAAAAATAAAAATCTAAAAAAATAACTGAATACGTATTTCATATGAAGAATATATTAAAAAATCGGAAAATGTCGGTGACGAAGACCGTCAATTTAACGTAGAATGGCCCATACACACACACACATGTGTGTGTGTGTGTGTGTGTGTGTGTGTGTGTGTGTACATATATAGATGTGTATAATTTATATTTTAAATAGTTATTCAAGCTTGTGCTAAATAGATACTGTTATAAGATTACAAGAAACAAAAGAACAAAACGTGGGCGCACGTACCCATACGCGCGCGCGCACACACGCATCATGCACGCACGCACGCACCCACACACACGCGCACACACACATACGCACACGCGCGCGCGCGCACACACGCCACACACACATACACACATACACACATACACACACACACACACACACACACACACACGCACATTATATGTGTACGGCGTAAAAAGTTCAAATTCAAATATTGAATATAACATTCATACTTTTAATTAGTAACATGGGATTTTTAATTTACAAATTGATTTATGATACACTCAACATACTTTTTGGAACTGTGATGCATACATTATGATGCAAAAGAGAAATTATTATCTGTACTTATAAAATTTTCGTACACATTTTCTCGTAACGTGATGTGATATGTTTTTATAAAATAATATTGAAACATAAATTTGCAAATAAATTGTCTCTATAAAATTATTATTGTCTAATAAAATTAAATTAAATAATTTTTCACACTATATACAAAGTATCTCGCAATTTTTTGCCAAGCGTTTTTATGTGGACTATTTTGCATTTTTTGCAATGGTTACGAAATATTAATTACCTATAAATACAAATTACCTATAAATTACCTATAAATAAAAATTGCTGAATGTTGGTCTTCAACAATTTTTTACTGAAATACCATCAACAGAAAAACAGCAACAGACAAAAATTGTATATTTTTTCTCTGGAGCTCTTGAAAAAGAATTTTTTATCAGATTTTTTATCAACTTTTTAGTATTGCTTTTTATTATGAGATAACTTCAGTCAATACATCGCAGAAGTCAAAGAAACAGAAGGAGTGGGGATAATTTTCCCGCAACTGTTCTGTTACATGCCTTTATGTTATATCAGTATTGTGTTATGCTTTCAGCTTTTTACTGTTAATATTAATGAAATTATTGTGAGTTCAATCGATAAGTGTCACTATAATAAGTCGCGCCATCATAAATTATAATTTACATAAAATAATTAAAAGATAGTATACAAGAAGGGCAAAGAGCCAATAACGTATACAAAAATTTTAATTTAAATAAGCAAAATTAATACAATTAAATACAAAATTAAAACAATTAAAATAAACAAACGTTTCAACTTCAATCGAGTCATTTTCAATGTAATCTTACAATAATATAAACATCGTTCTAAATTAAAAATCTGTACATGGTCTTACAATATTCTTACAATTCCTTAATATAAAATTTTTCTTTCTGTGTAATACGCTGCGAGTCATTTTTATCAAGAATTAACAAAGTCATAAGAAAATTCTTAGTAAATATGTTAAGAGTCCAATAATACACAACGAGAAAAAAATGTAGACTGTAGTTCATTTCGTGGTACAATATAATAGTCTTTTTATTTTATAAGTTATTATAAGCAAATTTGCAAAAATAACAAGCATCTGACTTGCACAATGTCAAATAATGAAAATCTCATAAAATAATTGTTGTAGGGCGTAAAAGAGACCTATTGGTTATTTCATGGTACATACGTGTAGAGGAACAATAAAGCATATTGTATAGCAAAATACAAGTACTTTGTTTAACTTGTCTTGCATATCTTAATTATTTGGGATATACGGTATTTTTAGCGGTCGTTTTATACTCAATGCATACAAAGTACGCAGATTAAATTCAATACACTAAATGCAATAAACGCATTATATAAAATATGTACTTCATGTCATAACGCTTATAATAAGGTATCTAAGCCGAAAAAGGCACAAAATATGACCCACTTTTTAAATTACTGCTTATAAATGCACTTTATGCCTAAATTATATGCTTAAAAGATGTGTCATAGGGCCGATAAGAAGAAGTCTAGAGAACTAGAATCAGCAACAACTCATTTTTTTAATATGTAAACTTTGTGATGAGGTGGATGTTCGTGACGTTTTTATAAATATCCGCTGTAATAAATTGTAAGTATTCCCAAAAGTTCATTACATATACGATATTTTATAATTTATTATAGCATATTATAATATTATGCAACTTCCTAATCAATAAAAATGAGAATTATATATATCATTTTTTAAGAATAAATACATTGTTTAGAAACGACACATTCATCAAATAAGGCCCATTAAAATAGTTCCTGGGCCTTATTAGATGAACCATAACCATAACAATGGTCATCACTCAGCTAAGCTTCAAAACAAGAGCTCGTTTAATACAAATTTTGTCGAAAAGGTACCAAATTTGATGTAACATCTGTTATACTGAATGATAATTAGCAAATACATAACAAAATCTGCTGATATAATAGGATATATTATCACACAATCTATGCAAAGCTTGTTGATAACCTGATATATTAGGTTATGTAAGACTATATCAATACGCTTTGCTCGATTTTGTCAACAATTTGCTCTCACTTCTCATTGAATGCATTCCGTTTTGCGCTTACAGTGCTTGTAGGCATCATTTTTCCTTGTCTAATATTTGAGAGACAACAAGGATAAACTGATGTTTATACAATGTTAGTTTGAATTGCATCCTTAATGTAGATACAATTAATATCAATTTATTGAATATTTTGTTGATTGTTTTGCGATTTTGCAACTGAATAAGTGACTTTAATATTCACTTTTTTTTTTGTTGAAGATAGTATTATGGCTGAAACTAAAAAGACGCAAATAAAAAAACGTGCTGAAAATTGGAACACCGAGTTCATGGAAGCTGTTCTTAAAGCAGTTGAACGGAGTAAATTCTCACAGAGAGCTATTTGCGAAAGGTATGGAATTCCTCGTAGGACTTTGCGTAATCATATAAAATCTGGTATACCTTTAAAAGTCTAGGAAAGAGTATTCTTACCATAGAGCAAGAGAAAGATTTATCACAGCGGATTTTGCGGATGGCAGATATTGGCCTATAACTTTGAAGATGTTAAAATATCAGGTATATAATCTAATTAAATAAGAGAAATTATTTTTGCTTATTTAGATTTTTTTATAAAAGATATATATATATAGAAGATTTATAAAAATTTTTTATAAAAGATTTTTATATTGTATATATATTGTTAAAGCAGTTTTTACTGCTTAAACGTTAATAAAATTAACAGAAATACTTCATTACTAAGATCTACTTTGACTGAATGTAGAATTTCTCTTATTTAATTAAATTTAATCTTATCGTTTCATACTGTATCTTTACAGATATACAAGTTTTGCATATTACATGAAATTCCTCATACGTTTAACACTATTACGTGCACAGCAGGCAAATCATAGCTTGCAGATTTCTAAAACGCAATCTTGAAATTTCGAAAAGGAAGGCACAATTTATGAACCAAGTTCGTGTTCAAAAATTGAACAAATTTATCGTAAAAAACCAGTTTGAAAAGCTTAATAATCTTTTGACAGAAGATATAAAATTTAAGCCGGAAAGGATTTTTAACATGGACGAAAAAGATTGTAGATTGACAATGCATCATCAACCATCTGTTTTAACTCAAAAAGCTGCCAAACGCGTCTACTTCATCGCAAATGAACATGCTGAAAATGTCATTGTAGTTGATTGTGTGTCAGCTGTAGATAACGTGATCCCACCTATGATTATCTTTAAAGGTAAACGCGAAAAGCCAGAGTTCACTGATAATTTACCACTAGGAAGCATAATAAGTAAGGCACCAAAAGATTTCATGACTACTGAGCTTTTTATACAATTCTTGAATCACTTTGCTTCTTTCAAATTTGCTGGAAATATTTTGCTTGTTTTTGATGCCCCTCACCTTGATTACACAATTGTGCAAACTGCTGACAAACACGATATTGTATTGTTTATCATTCAACATTACCCATGAATTACAACCATTTGATAAATCAGTTTATAGATCTTTTGAGCATCATTGAGATCAGGAATTTCTAAAATATCAAAATAAACATCCAGATAGACAATTCAACAAAACAAGCTTTAATATAGTGTTCTCAGAAGTGTAGTCAAAATGCATGACTCAATCTAATATAACAACTAGATTTAGAGTTGTAGGGTTGTATCCATTTGATCCTGAAGCCATTTCAGATTCTGCTTTTGCTCCATCAGTTCTAACAGAGCGTCCAACAATAGAAAATCAAACTCCAAACATTGCGTAAATTCATTAATAGTCAGTAATGATGAAGACATTCCATTAGCCGAATTATTAAACAAGAATAAAGAAATTCAATCGACTGTTTCAAAAACGTCGTTACATAAACTTATATCAACTCCAATACGCAAAGATTTCTCAGCTGGAAGCTCGCAAAGAAAAAAAGCATTAAATTACAAAGCACAAAAAGTAACTAAAAATCTTTTCAAAAAGCAATGTGACAAAAAGTCAAATCAACTTTCAATCTAAAGCTATCACTCACTCCTACCAAGCAGCTGCTTGGTATTGTACAGCATGTAAAGAAGATCGTATGAAGGATATAAGGCAATGTACTAAATGTAATAAATGATACCATGAGTTATGTATAGGACTTACATTACAAGATACAGATTTTCAATGCTGTTAATATTTTCAAGTTAAAATTTAACAAGTTAAAGTTGTTTAAAGTAAGAAAATGTCAAAGACGATTAACAAAAATTATTTATTATTTTAAAAAACAAAGTTTCTTTTAAAAAAAAATTTATTTTTCGTTTATGTGTGATAGGGCTTTAGTATAAATATATATGCATGTAATAAAGCCCAAAGAGACAGATTAAGAGCCACAGATTAAAAAAAAAAATTTTTTTTTGTTTATTTAAAAATCTTTTCCATAAAAGATGTATATATTTTTTAAGTCATTGGAATAAAGATTTTATTCTTACAAAGTTTATTTCAATATCCCAATAAATAATATAAAAAAAAATAGGTTAGGTGGGCTTTATTCGGCTCAGGTATTTTATATGTAGGAAGGAATATAATTATTATCTGTTATTTTATATATATATTTATCATTCTTATTCCTTAAGATATTGTGTCATTTTATATGCATTATTTGTAAATTTTTCATGAGCCGTAGAACCCCCTCCCTTCCCTCTATTAGTAGCCATATATCCCTATAAGATATACGGCAAAAAAAAATGCAAGGGTTTCAAAAAGTTCATTTTTTAATATGAGTAATAAATATTTTGATTTTTCAATAATCTTTTCATAATAGTAGACAGTACAAAGTTTTTACCGGTACAGTTTGTTTACTTTAAACATAGTAAATAATATTAAATAAATTAAGTTTTTGATAAGTGTATATACGGAGGTTACCCTATATATTGACATTTTTTTTGCCAACATGAGAAAATACGATATTAAAAAATTTCTAAAATAATTCTCAGAACTTTATAAAAAAAAAAAACAATTTTTTCTCTCGCTGTTCTTCTGTAAATTTTTTCTGTGAAGTATTTGAATAAAAAATTATTGAAAACCAATATTCAACGATTCTTAGTAATTAATATCTTATTAATTATTGCAACAATTATAAAATGATAGAGGACTTTTTGACTCAGTTTAGTCCGTTCTATCTACACAAAAGCGCTTGGCAAAAAATTGCGCTTAGCAAAAAGTATCCTACATATACGTACATATACAGATGTAATGTAAGTTTATTTTATTGCTTAGTGATTGCTTCTTTCTTTATATTTTTTTCTTCTTGAGAAGTAAAGATTCAACAAAATAAAAAATCAAATTGACAATATAAAGAAAATGATAATATATTTTATTATTGGCCGATGCCACATGGTAAATTAATAGATAAAAAGCTAATGAAACAAATTCCTTTTTATATCATTTGCCTACAACTTACATGTTCTACGCTTAATATATTCCATTTGATTGTTAATACGCTTTTAAAACTAATAAATACATTATCAAAAAAAAAACCAGAACAATACTTTTTTCAAGTAAGTATAATTACTGTTGCACAACTAGTCATTTCAGTTATTATTTTCCTTTTTTTATGAAATAATACGAATTAATACATGTATATATTTACAACTATGTACAAATAATGAATAATAAAATTCGACAGTTTTCCTAATTTTTATCACAGAAGCAATAACGAATAACATATATATATATATATATCATACCTGTACAATATAACAATTTAAACAAACTTTGAATATTGACTAACAGGCTAACTACCGATAATTCGAAAGTGTTACATTTTATAAACGAACGTAATTAATATATGAATAATTTAAAAATAATTGTGAACGTATAAAATGATATCCTTAAAATTATTGCTTAATATAAAATATACAATAATTTAGGAAACAATAAATCGACATAAAACAGATTTAGAAGTAAATAAATTAGAATAAAGAGCTCGACAAATTCTATTATACTAAATGATTTGTCATCTGCAATGATAATTCAAGGAATTATTAATAAAGTTAATGATAACTGATATCCGACAAGTACAGAAAGAGTTTGTTATGTTATCATAAAGGTGATTTAATATTGCGATATTGTCCATTATTTAACTGAAATAGCTAATGTGTGGATGTGTGTGTTTTTTACTGTCGATAGAATATCATTATCAGAGATGAGCAATAATTTTTTGTATGATTGTTATGCATATTTAATATTAAAGTGATAAAAAGAAATCTTTAAAATAATAACATGTAACAAATAATCAAACAATTAAACGTTTCCATTAGGTATACAAATTTCAAATATAAATTATAAATTTATTATAAATTACAATCAATAATTTTCACTGTTTAACAAGCGCGTTTAATAATTCAAATAAAATAGCTTTTTCTAATTGCTCATTTCTAATAACAATTAAACTTATCTAAGTTTACAATAGCCCAAGATTAATGATATAATAACATCTTTGAGCATCTCATCTTTAATGTACGTACTAAATATTTTTATTTAATTAATTACTGCAACAATAAAATTGGCAAAATTAGTATGGAATTATTTAATTATTCCACATTCGATCATAAATACGTAACTGCAAGAGTCAGTGAAAACATCGTATAATTCGTCGCAATTGCCAATCATTCAATATATGTCGCAATAATCATTTGCGTGTATTATCATACATGTTAAATAAGAAGCTAATATTAATCATTCTCATCCGATAATCAATGCGAAACACAATGCGACGTTAATCGACTAAAGATGGTATTATTTTATCCTATACTGGACTAGATTTTAGATCGGTGTTACAAATATCACGGGGACTTAAATCGATACAAATTTTATGTGATTTTCACTGAAAACAATCGCGATTAGAAAACAAAAAGTATACATAAAAATACGTTTGGACTCAAATAAAGGCTCATCATCATCATTATCATTTTATTATTCTGGAAAATGAGTCTTTTCAATTTTTTTTTTTTATTTATTCAACATTCGCATGCCATTTATACGAAACGAGAGTTGATTGAGAGAACGATTTTTTCAAAGATTTTATTGAAAGAATGCTAGGATAGAAACAGAAAGAAACTAAATTCATTTAATGAAGGTAGCGATGATTTACTAAAAAAAATTCTATTAAAAATTGTTGTAGTTAGTAAATTCTGTTAATACAATATGTTCGAATAGTAAATTTTGTAAACAAAAAAATTAATATATATTTTAATATAAGTATTATAGTAGGGAAGTAACTATTCGAAATAACTAGCAGTAACTATCATCACAACAAGAATGAAAAATAAAATAATAAAAGTAGGAACTAAAAGTCATAACGTTGCGTTCATCTTTCGATATAATGACAACGTAATTGAAACATAATGTCGATATTATTTACATAAAAATTAAATCCGCCTCAAATCACCGAGTGACGTTCATGATACATTATGATATAACTCGTTTCCGTATAATACATGAACATTATATATAATATTGTAATAATACTGTTGTGACTTGTATCAAGCCTTTTCTGTATAACAAAAGTTGCTTGAACATATTCCATTTATAACGAGTACTGAGAAAGTATTTTCAATCATGTATAGAATGTTAATTTTATGACTTCAAAGTGACGACGTCAATGAGATGGAAAATCAATGACGATCAATAGAGAAAATCAAAGGCGCAATTGGCCAAGAATACGTAACAATAACGGTTATAATTATGTTAAAATTTTCTTGATATCTATTAAATTACCAAAAAATTACATACTCTTTCGATAAATATGACTAAATATAAGATTCTTAAATAGAGAATGTATGTTATAATACCCATATATCACAATCCTGCAGTTCTACCATTGATATAATCAATTGAAATTCATAAAGGCAATTTATGAATTAAGATATTTAGAGAAAATATGTAAAATATTTGTAATTTGCAGAATTATATGTAAATCAATGCTCTAATAGAATAGTATCTTATAGTTTATAATCTAGAATCTAGGTATTCAGCATTTTAGTTATAAGAGATGTAAGTGGCTGTAATCTCAGCCAATTAGAACTTAATCGACATTAAAATCGTACATTTATTAGAACGTGACCTAAAATGTACAGATCGAGCATGAATCTTCTTTTCATTGATACTGACTAGTACCTATTGCATCGATTAATTTTTAAAACGGTGCTTCTGGATCACTCCGTATCTGTCTTTTTCATTTTTAGTAACACATAATTTTTACATACTTTATTTTATTTTAGTTATTTTAACACTATAACGAAATGTATTGTTTAATTTCCACGAATAACTTTCTTGAAACAGTAATAAATAACAAGAAATTTAATAACAAAAAACGATACTTTAATCCTCCGTGAACCAAGTGGAAAATGAATCATATGTGGGTATATCTCATACTCCGTGCTATACTTCATTATAAATATACTACAATTTAGTAGATTGCGATAACAACGCATTCTCCAGTTGCACGAAACCGGCAACATGCACGTGGTATTTTTTAAAAAGTTATAGAAATTCATCTTGCTGGGGTATATCATATTCCACCTGGTTCACGGAGGATTAATAATAAGATATATTTAGAATCATTATAAATATATTATCATTTTGAATTAAATTAATAAATAATAAATTGAATTAAATCTGGAGACACAATAGTGTCTCGGCGCTAAGACAAGCGAAGCGTCATGGCGTGAGATATTAAATAAACACGATTACTTTTATATCTATGAGTGAGTATTTGTATAGAATCGATCCCAGCATACACACACACACACACACACACACACACACACATTCTCATTTCAATTATATTATATTTGTATATGCGCATATGTATGTATATGTATACATATGTGCATACATATGTATTTGTATGTCATTTTTTTCGTCATGATACATCAATCAAATCACAAAAATTCGGTAGTAATTTGAAATAATCAAATCAGATTGTTTCTACAAAATAAAACAAAATTATTACAAGAATTATTATAATGTAGAAAAGAAAACCAATTTTATCAGTAAAATCATGAGATTCAGATCAAAAAGAGGCCATCAAAGATGGGAAAGAATTACATCTTAGAACTTTTATAAGAAAATATATTAAGAGATTTATATGGGACCAATAAGACTCCCTCGTGGCTTTTTAAAATTATATTCATTTAGGTATCTTACGAAAATATTCGCAGAAGCCATTTCGTATTAAGCAAAGTTCGTTCAGTCGGAATCTCTTATGTTCTTCCACAGGCACGATTTTATTGATTCTTACGAAACACGACACACTTTTCATTAGCTACAAAAGCTTAAAAATCTAACTTTGGCAATATGATATAATCTATGTATACATGCTTATTTCCAGCTTTATATAAGATATTCAACATATTCGTGTGTATTTATTGTCACCGTGAAAAAAAATCGATGACTCTTTTTATCCTCTTCATTTTCATCTATTTGGCAAAGTGTTGAATAATGTCTCGATATGATTGTGTTTGCGCGCGCGCATTGTGTTGTGTGTATGTTAGTTATATTTAATTGATGAACGCGTCTATTTATATATATGATGAATGTTGTATATAGATGTTATTGGTATTTTTTGCACTCGCTTTTAGAATCTTGGGAACGTAGTTTCGTCTCAAAGACTGCTGCCAAATTCACTTGATCTTCGTCGATCAATGTTCTTTATGTATGTTTCTGAGTATATGCTCTTGGTGCGATCGTCGTATCTAAAACAAAATTAAACAGAGTTATTTCGGAAAAATCGAATACAATTGTTTATATAATTTAATTGTATAACTGTAAATTATTCAAAAAAAATTTATGAAGATAATTTAATCTTTTAGTCAATCTTTTTGCTAGATAAATTAACACAATTTAAATTTGTACATAGGCCATCTTGTATACGACAAATAAAAAATATATTTGCGCATTCTACATCTTTATAAGTTTATATTAACTCTAAGTTTATATTAAAAAAGTAAAAGTCAAATAATTGTTTATTTGATACGAATAATATTGTAGATATTAATAAAATGATAAATTATACATAAGTCTTTTTACCAAGAAAAAATTAATATAAAAGAAATGGATGCGATGGTAATCCTCAAAGCACATAGCTTCTATATTTATGTATATTGTAACGTTAAATGTAAATATATAATAAAAATGAACTTTTCTTTATTTGTCTGCTTGTATATTAAACTATTAATATATCAGATTTATGCAAGTTGATCTGAATAGGTAGATTAAGTTTTCGTTGAAAAATCAAGAAATTATCATGTTTTAATATTACGTAATATTTTTCAAACAAAAACCAGCGCGTTAAAATCATTTGTTGTGTATAACGAAAAGATAAACATTCCGTTTAATATCTCTTTCTCATATAGTTGTCAGTTTAATCGTCACACCATGCGGATGCAGCTCGTGCGAGATACGCAGTATATGTAATTGAACAGAATAATAGAGTAATTGGTGCAGGGAATGAAAATGGAGATACATGACGCCATACATCCACACGTATTAAATTAGATTTAACTTATGAGTTTAATGATCATTTCTTAGAACTGCAAATATAACGCCTTAGTCATCGGAACCAAATGCCTTGCGTATTTTATTCTTTGTTCGTTGCATTATTTCTAATGCAAAACATAACTATTTATTATTAGTGGCAATAAAACATTGTCGCAATAATTATATTGACACACAAAATACAATAATGCGATAATGTCAATAAATAATATTGTTGCACCAATTTCTATGATATTTTATATAATTTTTATGTGACGAATTGATTCAAACACAATTAATTTCAATAGCATATCAAAGAAATCAATATTCATTATTTAGAGATTATTTTTAATATTAATTTCAACATACAACATATTACCTTTTCTAGTCATTCTAATTAGTTAGACGAATAATTTCTGTGTTCATTTTTAATTAATTGTTTAATATTTTTTCAAAAAATAAATTAAATATGCTTTTGTTGTATACAGGATGATTTTAATATATTTTGTCACCCATCATGAGCAGGTAGAGTGAATTGAATTGAGTCGAAAAGTCTTCTACTAGTTTGCAATTTTCGCGATAGTTAACAAAATATTAATTACTAAAAATTGCCAAATATTGATATTGAATAATTTTTCTCAAATACTATCAACTTTATAGAAAAGCTGTAAGAGACAAAAATTATTTCTTTTCTTCTCATAAAGTTCTGAGAATTTTTTTCAGAATTTTTTAATACTGTATTTTCTCATGTTGATAAAAATAAGAAAATGCAGTACTAAGCTGATAAAAAAATTCTGAAAAAATTTTTAGAGTTCTATGAAAAGAAAATAAACAATTTTTGTCTTTTGCAGTTTTTCTATAAGTTGATAGTATTTGAGTAAAAAAATTATTAAGACCAATATTTATAAGACCAATATTTGGCAATTTTTAGTAATTAATATCTCATTAACTATTGCGTAAACTGCAAAATGGTAGATGACTTTTCGACTCAGTTCGATTCACTCTACCTGCTCATGATCGATGACGAAATGTTAAAAGTCACCCTGTATATATGGCAATATATTGTAATATCATGATACTGATGATATATATGACACTTTATTTTAATGATTAAAAAATAGATAAAAATGCATACATGTGATTAAATTGTATCATTAAATTTAATAAAAACTTGATGTGACTATATGAAAATAAAAAATAAATTTATAGTTTTCGAAATTATGATATTCAAAATAGGCATATCATTACTTTGTATAAATTTAAAATTATCTTTTTATTTAATTATGCTAAAATCAAGAAGTTATAATTTTATAAATATATAATAACTGTCTCTTCCCTGGTGGAAATAAATTGCTGAAATCAACTGTAAAATCGTGGAAATGTGAAATGAAAATAATCGAAATATTATTGAATACTTTAGTACTATTTTTAATATTAAAATACTTTTTTAATATTAAAATACTATGAATTTTAGAGATAATTAATAAAAAACAACGAAGAGAAATAAAAAATAACGAAAAATAATGCAAATATTTTAATATTTTTAGATATATTCAAAGAAATTGAACACTCAACTATGCTGAAATATTTTAATTCTAAACATAATTCTCTTAAAAATGTATGAAAAAAAGGAAAGTAATGCAAACCATACAATATTTTTATAGATTTATTAACATAAGTTGTATATTGAAATATGTTGAAATACTATAAATTCTAAGAAAAATTAATGAATATATTAAAAGATAATGAAAACGAAACACTAGAATTAAAATGTTCAAATTAAGAAAGTTTTAGCTATACAATATTAGTTAAAAGTGTTAGTCAATTAATTAACCAAGATAAGCTAATATCAGCCAATATTAGCAAAAATTCAAGCCAACATTCATTAGCCAATATTCAAAAAATTTAGATGATATTAGTTCTGAAGCCTTGAAGCCAATTACAGAAAACAAAACAACAAATAATTTGGTTTATACTTTTGAGACTTTCACGGGTGCTTTCTTAAGAGATGCCAAAAGATTATCGCTGTCGTGATCCATTGCTAATACCAACATTTTGTGAGTATTTACCATTCACTTTATCAGGGCACTGAGCGCACTGATACTGTATCAGTGCAGCACAACATTAGTATGTTTCTCATTCTAATGAAGTGAACGGAAAAATTCACGAATTTAATTTCTCTAAAGATTGATATTAATTTATCATATAACAAATTTTCTAAAAGCGATTGATTATATTAGGTGCGCAACTAAGTTCGCTGTTATTTTGATGAAAATGCATCAAAATAACAGCGAGAACTTAGTTGCGCACCTAATATAATAATGAACCCAGAACTGATAATGGAATCGACATCGAATCGACATTCATTATCATTTCTGCCTGGGGAAGTTTTTAAGTTTGCAGAAATCCTCAATTTTTTAGTCAACTATAACATTTTCAAAAGATTTGTCATACGCAATATTGATAGTGACTCGATTTTTGTATACATACAGCAACATGCGGTGGAAGTCGATGCAGTAGCCAATCATTTTTCGCTTTTATGAAAAAAGTAAATTGATTGGTTATCGCGCCAATTTCTGCCGCAGTGTAAGCGTAGGGTAAAATGTCTTTCGAATTGTATTTAAAATACTAATTGTAAATACTTTTAAAAAGTGTATTTAAAATGCAAAATAGGTCTTTCGAATCCATTTTAAATAGGTATTTTAAATAGTTTTCAAAATCGTTTTCCTAGTAAAAAAAAATTTTACAAAAATGTACAGAAAACCTATATAGATTGAGACAAGATGTTAGAAATTCTTAATTTTTCATAATGGGACATAGAGTGAGGTTTGTTTATCTCAGAAATCTACAGTTTTTCATAAATATTTGTAGCGAGACGTAGAGTAATATTGTTTGAGGTGAGAGGATTTCTTGGTTTTTCAAATAATGCTACTCTACGTCCCACTACGAATATCTACGAAAAACTAAGAATTTCTAAAATCTTATTTGAATCTATGTATCTTTTCGTAAAAACTTTCCGCCAGGGTAGTACACATTTTTTAAAAATATTTTACGTTTAAAATCTATTTTTAATGGAATTCGAAGCCCTGATTATAGTATTATAAATAAAGTATTTCTGATGAGATTATTTAAAATTTTTTAATATGATATAATTTGGAAATGCGATCGTTTACTTGAACAAATCAAATTAATACGAGAAGTGTCGGTTACAATCAAAATTAGATGTTAAGAGTAATGTACATTTTTAGAAATCTACATAATATTTTAAATAAAACTGGAACATTTATTTTTTAATTAAGATTTGATATTTATGGACTATCTGGAATTAATTTTCTTTTTACAGATTAATTTGCAGTTTGAATATTTATAAAAACCTTTGGCCAATCATGGGACTTGATTCATATACATGATTCCAAGGAAAATTTACGAAAATATAAAAAACCCATTTGGCATTTACCTATTTTATAAATGGTTGAATGATAGACATGATTTCATTTCAAATGTAAAATGAAAATGATTTTCCAAATACTATTTAAAATGGAAAATGTAAAATGCCATTTACATGTTAAATATATATTTAAAATAGAACTATTTTAAGTATTACCCAGCCTTGTGTAAGCGTTACTATATTCTATGTATAGGAGCCAATATTGAAATATAAAATAAATAAATAATTTGATTAATTGATTACTAGTTACGACTTAATAATAGTTACAAAGTAGCAGATACAAAAATACTGCGCATCTATATACATATATATTGCAGATTTAAACGTAATTCTTCTCTAATTAAATTTATTGCGTTCATTGATTTTTATTTTGAAATTTACTGAATTCTTCATAATCTTAATATTTTATATTGAATTGTTAATAAAATTTTAATATGATAATATTGGAGTGGGTCAATTGCATTCAATATGCAATTCTCAGTACATACATAAATATAATTATTTATTAAAATTTCAGTAAAAAGTTTCCATCAGAATCATTTTAATTAATTTTGAATGTGTTTCAAAGGTGACTTAAATTTATCGAGTAAATAATAATAGAGTAGTAAAACAAATAAAATTTTAATGAAATTTCAAAAAGATAAAGTGATAAAATAAAATGCATACCTTAATTTGTCAGACCAATTCGTACCTGAGGGATGGTCGACGAAAATCCAGTGCTTCGAGATCCAATGGCTCTCGTTTACAGAGCGAACAGAAAGCACATTGCAAGGTATTTTTAAACGCTTCTCGAAAGTCGCGATTAAAATATGCATAAATCAATGGATTTAATGCTGAATTCGTATACCCAATCCAAAATAGAATCGCAATCACGATGTTGGGACATGGACAAGTCTCGCCGCAAAGCGCTGTAGTGACGTACCTGACAATTAAGTTAATAATTATTTATGTGTATAAATGTTGAAAATACAAAGACAAAAAATTAAATTCAAACTTTGAAAAAAATGGAAAATATGAGAACTAATTTATTCAAATTCAATGCTTATTTTAAGTTTCTGTAAAATTATTCTGTTATTTTGTATATTTAATTTTAAAAAATAAAGTTTAAATTTCGATTTTATTTAATTTGTGATTCATAGAAAAATCAGAAAAAGTACACTTTACATAAAAAAACAAATTATTATATTCTTTATAATTTCGTTTTTAAAAAAATTAAATTTTAAAACTGTAATTAAAATTGAAATTAAAAATATACTTTTTCGGTTTAAACTTATATTTTTAATAATACTAATTACAACATAATGAATTTGATTTAATATATATATTTC
>NW_011627648.1:0-11018 GCF_000204515.1 Acromyrmex echinatior | reverse complement strand
TCTCTCTCTCTCTCTCTCTCTCTCTCTCTCTCATTTTCTTAGTTATCCTCATTTGTCTTTTACTAGAATCTGTATGAAATAAAATTAAAATATCCATTTTAATAAAAAAATTAATTTCCCTTTTTTACAATTAACTTTCGTAGAAACTATAAATTTTTTCTATTTAATATATAAAAACTTTTTATTATATATAATTATTATATTTTTGATAGACACGTATATTTTTGATACACGTTGATATAAATGGCTATCATACTTTCGATAGACGATACACTAGATAATTTATGTTGTACATAGTTAAAGTATACATAGTTAAAAGTTATTTTGTCTCGAAAGTAACTGAAAACGTTCATGTTTTTGATTTTTGTAATTGGTTTTTTTTAAAAAGAACTTTACATGCGAAAAATGTTTTAGTACATTTTTGACTTTTTCTCTGATTGAGAATCATCACTTTTCTAATTTTATTTTATTTCATAATAGATCACTAAACAGTTTAATTTGCATAAGTTAAGCATTTTACCAATATAATCAATTATACATTAAAAAAAATAAAGTATTGATAGATTTAATTCATCTGTTGAATAGAAAGAGAGTAATCTATTATGATTAAGAATACAGCAAATTAATTAATTTTTAGCAATTTAACACATTAACATGTAATATTTCATTTATAAATTAGTTGTTAACAGCACACATACCAAAGAAAAAATGGTAACCAGCAAAGGATGAAAGTGCCCATAATGATACTTAACGTTCTCGCTGCTTTGTGTTCTCTTTTCATCTTCATCATATGTTTATCTTTTGTCGGTGTATGTAAATGCTCGGTGTTTATTTCATTTAAAGTCAGAGTTTTTGACGATCCAGCGCTATTCAGTTCACCATTTAAATTATTAAGATCTTTACTCGGTCTGTGACTGAGCAACATAGCGTTACCCATTCTGCTGTGCATCTGCTTTTCTTGCTTGTTAGCCTCTTTGAATATAGCAAAATATGTGACCGCCATGATGGTACACGGTATCCAAAAGGATATGCTTGATGACAGTATAGCATATATTCTGTTGACTTTAAATTCGCAGAGTTCTGGATGCTTATGCCTATGCACGCTGTTTTCTTCCGTAGTGTACCAGCCGTAGAAGATTGGCACGAAGGAAATGATGGCCGGCGACACCCAACAGGCTAATAGCATAAATGCCACTACTCTTTTCGTCATGTTGATGGGATATTTGAGTGGCTTCACGATCGCATAATATCGATCTACCGAGATGCACATTAGGTGGAGTATTGAGCTAGTGCTAAAGTAGACATCTAAAGAATTCCAAACGTCACACATGAAATAGCCGAAAAGCCATTTGCCGGTCACCTGCACGCTAGCGTTGAAGGTCATCGCAAACATCGCCACCAGCATATCCGCTAGTGCTAACGAGACTACGAAATAATTGGTAATAATTCGTAGCTTTCTGTGCCGTATTACGGACACCATCACTAACAAATTACCGAACAACGCTGTGGTGATGATTGAACCGAGGATGCAGATCTTCACGATTGCTGAGGGCATGTCTGACCAGTTGATCTCCATTTCGTTCACCTCGGTATTATTGGCACGAGGATTCTCTTCGATCGAAGTGACATCTAATAACGATGTCACGTCGAAAGAAGAGATCTCCGTCGGAGCGAATGTTGGTTTTGCGGTCATGCTCGCACAATGGCAATTTTCGCCACTGTGCGTTGATCGTTCTTTAGTTTTTCTTCTTGATCAAAGAGTTATATAGGGAGATGATATTAAGTGATAGAAGTTCCGACTAGTTGACGCACTTGACAGACGTTCATCTTCAATTCAAGTAACAAGAAGACTATTTTTCCATGATTTGATCTTAAGTTTGTGTGCCAGCGTAATCGGTAAGGTTTACGAGATTTATGAAGAAATTTATTCGAACGGAACGTCTCGTAATAAAGCTTCGGTGATGTCGTCATATATTAATTCTTCAGAATCTGTAAATAAAAAAGAATAAAACGTTCTTCAGAAAATTAAAGAATTGTTTTAACCTATAATTACAATATACAAGCGAGTAAATATAGGCGTTCGTAAATCTATGAAAATATTCTTTTCATTAGGAGATTAACTGCAAGGCATAGACATTTAAATAGATATAGTATAAAATTTTATGACAACAAAATATTTTGTTTTCCGAGATATTCTATTATTTGTAATGCCACAAAATTATTTGATACATTTTTCCTTGAAAATTATGTAAATATATTAACGTTATTAAGTTGTTAAGTACATTTGATTTATTTATTAGGTGTTGGAATTAATTCGTAGCGTTTTACAAGAGATGGGAAGTGATGGGAAGTACTTTCATTAATGTATTTTTTAATGCTCATGTGAAATAAATAACATTCTTTCATTAAAAAACGCTACGAATTAATTCCAACACCTAATACAGTATCTAAAATTTGTATATGCAAACGATGAAATTTAAAATATATAATAATTGAAAATTATAAAATTAAAAGAAATTGTATTCAGTTATAAATTTTATAATTGCCCGAAAAAAATGTTGTCTATATATGGACATATTTTATATATAATTGTATGTAATTGTATATAAAATATGTTAATTTTTTATATAATTATACAAGATATTTAATATTGGGAGTATGCATATTAATTTAAAAAAATTTTCAAGAGATGGCGTAACTGGTACTATCGCATCGCGCCATTTTGGTGCTACCTTTATGTTCAAAAGCACCATCATGTGGCTTTAGTTTTCAGTATGTGTCATTTTGCCGAAGTATAAACAACATTGTTTTTTTTTAGCATTAAATAAGTCGAATTTTTTGCCAACAAAACGCAATTTGCGGAAAGCTCTGCTTTTTTGCTTCCATTTAAAAAAAAGTGCTGCTGAAAGTCGACAAATGCTCGGAAGCTTATGATAATTATACTCCATTAATTTCAATACTTTCACTATAAAAAAGGTGATTTTGACACGAAAGACGAGGAACGTCCATGCCAACAAAGAAAAAATTTGGAGATGAGGAAGTGGAAGCTTTACTCGAATCAAACGCAAGAAAAACTTATAGAATCATTAAATGTTAATCGATCAACGATTTCCAGATTTGAAGGTCATTGGAATGATTCAAAAGCAAAGAAATTGGGTACTGTACGAGTCGTACCCGAAGCCGAAGGACGTCGAAAGACGCAAAATGATCTGTAAATTGTTGCTTCAAAGATATAAAAGAAAACATATTTGCATCGAAGAAAACATATCATGACGGATGAAAAATGGATACGATAATCCGAAGCGCAAAAAATCTTGATGTAGGCGAACCACCAACATCGACGACAAAGCCGAATATTCATGGCGCCAAGCTCATGCTTTGTATTTGGAGGAATCGGTTGGATGTAGTGTGTTATGAGCTGCTCCAACGAAATCATTACTGGGGAATGCTACCATCAACAATTGATGCAATTGATCCGAGCATTGAAGCAAAAACGATCAAATTACGTGAAAAGACACGACAAAGTAATTCTCCAGCACGACAACACTCGGCCACATGTTGCGAAACCGGTCAAGGAAACATTAGAAGCGCTTAACTGGGATGTCCTATCACATTTGCCGTATTCTTCAGATATTGCTCCTTCCGATTATCATTTATTTCGATCGATGACTCATAGCCTGTCTAAGCAGCATTTCCATTCTTATGAAGATACCAAAAAATTGTCGATTCGTAGATAGTCTCAAAAGATGTGTGACTCTTTCGATGTGAAATCCATCTATTATCAAAAAGATGAGAAAAAGTGATTAGCGATGGATAATATTTTGAATGATCAATTTGTAACCATTTTTTCACAATAAAGCCGTATATTTACCAAAAAATCTCTTAAAATTAATGCACTCCTAGTGAATAACGATAAAAGTCTCGCATACGATGAAGCGGACTAAACGCAATTGAAAAGTGTATCATTTTGCAATTTTCGCGATAATTAACAAGATATCAATGATTAAATGTCATGAAATATTAATTTTCAATAATTTGAAACAACCTAACTTCCATTGCGCGGAATAGCTCGTAGGACGAATTTATCGGGCCGGGAACGAAAGAGGTTCTTTACGAAGAAAGGAGGCGCTTACAAATAACGCTAGAACTGTGTAATAAAGTAAAACAAAATACTCTTTATTACATTCAACACAATACAAACAGATAGCTCTGAACATAATACATAATAAAATAAAGTGAATAATGAAAATAATAACGACAACGCGTGTCGTATCCTATTTCGAATGCACGGGATCGAGCGTTGGTATTGCGGCGCGGTAATACGGAACGGATGCTACGCGGCACGGGTTCACATCGATAAGGTAGCGCCGCGGATTCGGCGAAGCTCGGTTCGGTTCGTACATTCTCGCCAAGCGGTATCCCCACATGTATGACGGTACCGGAATCTGTCGCGAGTAGCGCTCGGCAGTGTTCGGTCGTTCTCGCGGAACGTCGGCTAGTACTTGCAAATGTTTGCGATTTTTTAAAATTATTCGGGTGCACTGCGCCCATATCGCTGCATATCATACAGCGGCATCTGGCTGATGTTCGACCGGGAATGATGCGGTTTCTCGGGGCGCATCGTTATATCACCTCCTCTCCCGGTAGTGCCTGAATTTGAGGCACACCTACTTTTGTACTTGCTTTCATACCGAGCGTACGAATCCGTTGTGGTTGAAACGGATGTTCCACTTGTGTCTGTATCGCCTTGTTTTAAATTAGCGGGACACATGGGCTGAAAAATGTGAAACCTCCGATCCATGATCCGTCCTGGTTGTATTTTCATATGAATTGATGGGAATGATAGCGGACCCATGACCCGCGGCTGCAGACCTGTTTGTCGCTCGATTATCAGTCGACGATCCATTTCTGATCGCGACGGTGGAAGGCTGATGAGCCATACCACCAGCTCCCCGTCCGATCGTTGTACTCCGTTCTTCGCTATGGGCATTTTCCGTGGTCTCGATAGCGGGTCGACACTGGCCAATGTGCTGATGTCCTGCGCCGAGATTACTATCCCCATGTCTTTTCATGCCCGGATTTTCTGGATCGAACTTCTTCAGCGCTTCGATGATGGCATTAATTGCATCGATGAGGCTTATTTCTTCGGACTCGTTCTCCATTATAACGAAAAAACAGACGAAAAAAGATCGTTTGTTGATCTCGTAGGGATATATTCCGTTCGGTTGTTCTAGATCTTTCTTTGTTTTTAACGCACGGGGTCCTGACTGCTTTCTGCCCCTCTCTCTTCCCCGATGTCATTGTCTTCTCTCTCGGAGTCCCCGTCGGTATCGATCTCCCCTTTCACGTTATCGTTCTCGTCGTTACCCGATGGCTCATTCGGGGCGGGCTTTAGATCTTGCACATGTATGTGTCTGTACCAGCGTCCGCTCTTTGCATGCACGTCGACTATTGTCGATGATACCACACGACGTATCTCGAGCGACCCTACGAATTTCCTGGATAGCTTTGCGTTGAACGTGGCGGCTTTATTTGAGAGCGGGTATTCTCGCTTGTACCCACTCTCCTATTGTTGGCTTCCATGGGCGTCGTCGCAAGTCATAATACTTCTGCTGTCTCTGCTGAAATGCGCGAGTTAAATTTAATCTAACCAGCTCCTGGCCCTCTTCGAGATACCGGCACGTGGTATCGGGCGGCGGCACGAATTCCGTTCGCGCTTCTCGGGCGTTCACGGGCGATGCGAATTCCCGCTTGAAATTCAAGTACGCCGGTGTGTATTCTGTGGCCTCGTGGCGCGCGGTATTAAACGCAAATTAGATCTCTAGCAAGCGTTCGTCCCAGTTCTTATGATTGCGATCCACAAACTACGCTAGCATCATTTTTATTTTGCGGTTCGACGGGGTTGTACTGCGGAGCGTGTATCGGTGTGTACGTATGACGAATATTGCATGTTTTTAGTAGTTTTTCGAGTTGCGTCGAGCGGAGTTGTGTGCCGTTATCGGAATGGATGATATCCGGACATCTGTGTCGGAAGATTATGGCCTCGGCGATGCTTGAGATGACCACGGTGGTGCGGAGAAAGGGGCGTAATTCTACTCACTTTGAAAATGTGCCCTGCATATTAAACAGCCACGTGTGGCCCTTCCTCGAACGCGGTCTCACTAAATTCAGCGTCACTTGCTGCTATGGCCGATTTACTGCCGTGGCATGCATCGTTTCCGCCGGTTTCGCCTGTGCCACCTTATACGTCAGGCAATTTTGGCAGCCCCGCACGTACCGCGCGATCTCCCTCATCATTTCCGGCCAATAATAAATCCGGACGATCCGAGCAATGATTTTTGCGATGCCCAGATGCCCGGCAGTCGCATTGTCATGATTATTGTACAGGACTTCTGTCCAATTTTTTTTCGGAACACAGATTTTTCACTATGATTCCGCGGTGGTCTCCTTGAAGTCGAGATCGTGAAATAGATGGCGGTATAACTTCCCGTCGAGAATTTCGTAATCGGGATATTCGTTGGGACAGTCGCGTACGAAGTACGTGCCATGAGCATCGGGGCGTGTTGACTGCGGCTACGGTTACTGACTGTCGCGATAGTGCATCGGCGATTTTGTTTAACGTCTCTTTCCGGTATCGGATCTCGAGATCGTATTGCTGGAACTCGAAGGTCTAGCGTCTCAGCCGTCCTGAAGGCGTTTTTAATTTTTGGAGTCAACTCAAGGATTGGTGATCAGTTATGACGGTAAACGGGTACCCTTTCAGGTAGTCCCGCATCCTGCGTATGCTCCAGACGGTAGTCAGGCACTCCATCTCCGTCGCGCTGTAATTTCGCTCGGCCTGATTCAACATTCGGCTCGCGTATCATCCTCTCCCCCTCGGAGAAGTTCTGAATAAGCACGGCTCCCAGACCTGTAGTACCTGCATCTGTTTGTAGGTAAAATCGCTTCGTAAAAAATTGAGGCACGCTAGTACAGGCGCAGATGTCAAAATGTCTTTTAGTTTCCGGAAGGTGGCTCCCTCCTTGGGTCCTCACTTTCATCAAGCGTTTTTTTTTTGGTCAGTGCAATTAAGGACATAGCGATGGTAGCAAAGTCCTGTATGAAACAGCGGTACCACGATGCCACGCCCAGGAATTGTTTGATTTGTTTAACGATTCGGGATTCGGGCCAGTCTGCGATTGCGCGTATCTTTTCGAGGTCCGTTTTTATGCCGTCTTGGTTTATACCATTTCATGATGTAGCTGAGATATTTGAGAAGGTCTACGCAAAATCGGCATTTGTCGGGATTCAGTCTCAATCGCGCTTCCTGTAATCGCCCAAAAACTTCTTGGAGGATTTGCAGGTGTTCCTCGAAAGATCATGATGAATATAGACCGGACGGCATTACGCGGAATTGGTATAGATTCTTCTCCGGAATCGTGAACGCGGGTCAGCACTTTGCTCTCCGGCCAGTACCCGCTCTTTAAGTCCAATATTGTCAGATATCGTGCCCCCCCCTCAGTTTGTCACGGTTATCTGCGGTAGTGGATAGACGTCGAGTTCGGTTACTTCATTCACGCGCCGGAAGTCTATACAAAATCTGTTCTTTTCGTCCTTTTTCTTGACTATTACGACTGGGGAGCTCCATGGGCTATGAGAAAGTTCTACTACCTCCTCTTCCTGCATACTCTCTACTTCGGCATTGCTTGCATCGCCGGATTTCGTGGACGATATTTTTGTTTAATAGAGCGGGTATTCGGTTTTAAGCGAATGTGATGCTGAATTAAGTGGATGGGGCTTGTGACCACTTCGAATAACGGTAGCTCGGTGTCTCGGAACTCCCGTAGCTGTTGTTCCTTCCCCACAGTACGTTTCCGTAGCCCCCCTGCCGTGGCCGTGATGTTCATATCCGGGAGCTGCGCTTCGGTGATGCCGGAATAGGTAAACCGATTAGGAATAGCTCGTCGGACGAATTTATCGGGCCAGGAACGAAAGAGGTTCATTGCGGAGAGAGGAGGCTCTTACAAATAATGCATAGAATTGTGTAGTAAAGTGAAACAAAATACTCTTTATTACATTCAACACGATACAAACAGATAGCTCTAAACACAATACAATAAAATAAAGTGAATAATATAATGAAGATAATAACGAGATGGTCGCGTGTCGCACCTGGTATTTCGAACGCACGGGGCCGAGCGTTGGTGCGTCCTAATGTCGCGGCGCGGTAACACGGCACGGATGCTAACGCGGCACGGGTACACACCGATACGGTCGCGACGCGGAAGCGCGCGTCGCGGATTTTGAATGCTTATAGCACACCTGAATGTATACGTACGTCGGCGGCCGAGAACACCCGGCAGAGGCGAAGAAAACTTTATCCCCTGTTTTGTTACCAATCGCACCGGTATAAGATTTCAGGTGGTGCCTTTCGACTATTGGGAACGCCCAACGAAGGCAGAGTACTCCCTACTCCTTTGTCACGTCTAATCGACGGATATAGCGAGAATCGGCTTCCAAAGGTGCTGAGAACCAGCAAAGGCGAAATCCGCTTCATTCCCTGAACGCGTTGTCGACAGGAATCTCGTAGCAGGAAACTGCTCGTAGCGGATTGGGATTGCTTTCGAGTCGGTAGGATCTGGTCGTTGGATAGGAATCGAAGCAAAAAGCCTCTGTAAAAATCCGCGGCCTTTTATATGACCAATTTTTGGTAGCGCCGCGAATTCGGCGAAGCTCGGTTCTCGCTGAGCGGTACCCCCATATGTATGACGGTACTGAATCTATCGAGTAGCACTCGGCAACGTTTCTCGCGGAACGTTGGCTGGTACTTGCGAAACGATATTTGCGATTTTCTAAAATTATTTGGGCATACCGCGTCCTCATCGCTGCTTATTATACAGCGGCATCCGGCTGATATTCGAGCGGTAACAATGCGATTTCTCGGGTTTTATATTTTTTATTCAATTTTTTATTCAAGTTATCAACTTTACAGAAAAATAGCAAGAGACAAAAATTGTTTATTTTTTTCTCATAGAACTCTAAGAATTTTTTCACAACTTTTTGTCAATTTTTTAATTAGTATTGCACTTTTTTATTGGCAATTATGATTACCAATATGAGAAAATGCGATAAAAGTTCTGAAAAAATTCTCAAAACTCTATGAGAAGAAGATAAACAATTTTTAAAAACTAAAAGATAGATCAAAAAATGAGCAAGAAAGATTTTAATTTAAAATAATATAATATTTTACATCACAAATTAATATTTGATGTCATAAAGATGGAACATTTCGACTAAGTCTTTATCATTCAATTGAAGTCACAAAATTTTAAATTAATACATAATATTTAAACGTTGGATAAACTTTAAATTAAATAAAATTACAAATTATATAGTCACAATAAATAGCACATAAAACGTTTAGAAGATATTAAAAACTATTTTTTCGTTGGACGGCGAGAAAGAGTAGGATCAATTATGTAAAATTATATGTGTAGTCAAAAGTTGAGTCAAATTTATCTCAATATGTATCTATATAAAAAGAAATCAATTATATGATATAAAAATCGTGAAAAACTAAGTGAAATTAAAACAATTATCAAACTTACAAAGAATATTCTTCTCCATTAATGATGAGAGTTCATGTTATATCGAGTGTTACCAGACAAATGCGAAAGATACATCGATGATATTATTTATGTTAAATCTAATAAGGACAAAAACTTTAATACGTACTTATTCTGAAACCGATTTTAATAAACAGATATAGGGATCGTTTAGCCTCTCGTTATCTTTTCGTAAGTTAATGCCTTTTTCTTGTTCTTTAATGCTAAGCATTTTTAATGCTAAGCAAGAAATAAACCTTTTAGTGTAATTCTATTCAGAGTCCATGGCTTTAACATTATTCCAATCAAAAAAATAATTAAAATTCAAAATATGCTCTAAAATTACCGAGTATTTCGACGAATTCATCTTAATAAATTATTAATATATTCTTGTTTTTAATTGGCTAACGTAGAATACATACAGTTCTTGCAATTAATTTTATATAGGATAACTCTGGCGAATACGCCGCGCCAGGATTTACGCCGTAGAAGTTAGAAAAAATAGAAGCAGTGGGGGTAATTTTTCCGAAACTACTTTTACATGCCTTTATGTAATATTATTATTGTGTTACGATTTCAATTTCTTACTGTTAATATGAATGAAATTATTGTGAATTGAGTTGATTTGTCACTGTAATAAGAAGTATTATTATCAATTATAATCTATATAAAATGATTACTGTTGGGCGCGTAAAAGACTTACAATTAGTGGTTATTTCGTGATACATAAGTATAGAGGAATAATAAAGCATGTTATATAGCAAAATACAAATGCTTTGCTCTCAAAAAACGAACAAAGAAAGATCTTAATTTAAAATAATATTGTATAATATTTCACATTACTTCACAAATTAATATTCGATGTTATAAAGATATCATGGAACATTTCGACTATACTAAGTCTTCATCAGCCAATTAAAATCACAAAATTTTTAATTAATGCATAATGTTTAAATGTTGGATAAATTTTAAATTAAATAAAATTACAAAATATATAGTTATGTCGCAATAAACATATAAAATAGAGAAGGAATTGCATTGTTCCCTTTAGGTCGAAAGTGTGTCCAAAGTCCGTGTGAGAGAGAAAGCTATAGAGTGATACTCGTCCTCTCTGTGCATATGTCAAAATCATCACTTGAATCACAGTTTCGACACATTCTACACTTAATGTCTGAACTGCTTACTGCTCCGTGAAAATCAGTGAACATAATGATATATTGAAATATCAATTGGTGATAAAATGTCTATCATACACTTAAATTCAGTGTATTGCATTTTATACGGAAATCGCAAGAAATCTGTTTTCTATTATGCGTAAGTAAATATTTATTATGTAAAGCCTAAGATGTGATAAAATATAGGTTATATTATGTGCCAGTTTAATAAAGACTAATGTTACGTCTCAGTGTTGTTATTGAGATGTTTTCTCCGTTT
>NW_011627643.1:8851-37832 GCF_000204515.1 Acromyrmex echinatior | reverse complement strand
TGCTATTACGGTTTCGTATCGATATATCTATTAATTAAAAATCTGTATTTTATGTATATTACAGACTTTTAGTACTGGTGATATATATTAGAACACGGCCTACATTGCATGTGTATATAATACAACTAAATATGTATATAATGCAACTAAATTTCTAAGGTCCGATTCTACAAATATAAGATTAACTTCAATTATGTTTATTTTTTTTTCAATTCTAAAATTGGAAAATTTTCCAAATTAAATCTTACATTGTGGGACCGATCCTAATACACGTCCCTGTTAAGATGGTAATGTAGGAAACGGAATAAAAATATCGATAATTAATCGATCGAATTTCCTGCATGATCATATTAACTTCAGAGGGCGTAAGCAGCTTATACATTGGAAATGAAAACCTGTAATATCGACCTTGATCAAGTTCGGCCTTCGCTCCAGCATCCCCTTAAAGCTCTTTGTACATATCTACTTTCAGTATATATCACGGGATTTTATTAAGTTTGCGCTTTTAACGCAAAAGCTACAAGATTTTTTAATTACGCGTCTTATGGCGTATCTCAAACTCTCTTTTAATATGGCATTTCTTCTCGCCTTCACCTTCATTTCCCTCTCTTTTACCTTTTCTCGCTTCCTATTGGCTCCTTTCACTGAGAGCTCTTTCGCTATTGGTTGGTACTTCCTATTGGTCCTTAAGCCCAAAAGGTTATCGCACTCAATTGGTATTACCCTCTCACTTACACTCATACATTCATATCTTTTTTACATTTTCACTTATTTGCTATATTTGTGGTCAATTTACATTGCGGTGTGGTTTTATCCCTTTTTCCGTCTTATCTCTTAAAAGTTACTAAATAATATTTTTATGAAAAAAGATTAAAATTAGTAGTTTGATCATTATGTAATTCCTTTTCCTAAAATAACTAAACTGCACGTTGCTTTCCTTTTATCTTGTGGCTAATAATTACCTTCTTATAATAATTCTTTCTTTTTTAAATCTTTATGGGTTTTCATTATCCCTTGTAGTCTATTTGTTGCAATATATGTTTATTTATGTGATCATTGATTATACTGTTATCATTGATTATACTGATAAGATAAACAGAATAAAATAAAATTAATTCAAAATCAAGATAATTTATGGCTATTTA
Organism: Acromyrmex echinatior; assembly: GCF_000204515.1. The sequence goes on along the minus strand of NW_011627643.1, from coordinate 36,687 downwards.
TTCGCCTCTTCATTGGATCTATTAGTTTTAGTCTCATGGTTTTAAAATACGTAAAAAAAATAAAAAGAAGATAAAGAAAAAAAATCTTTAATAAAATAATCCACAATAAAATCTAAACCGACTTATTTACACCTCCTACAGCCTGCCGCTGTTATCTTTAGCTATAGCCTATCCTTTATAATGCGTATTAATAGTTCATTATTATAATGATACACGTCTGCAAAGTATCACAACTAGCCTCAAATATCGTTTAAATACTAGAAAACAACAAAAAAAACTATAATATATTTAATTCTAGATCTTAACTTTACCGTACATTATTTCTTATAATCTATTTATTTTACATGCTACTGGAATTCCAATTGGTCTTGCTCGGTATATATTACCATAATTGGGCTTTCTTGGTTTGTGATAGGTACCTCGGCCTCCGTTTGTAGATCCAGGCCAATTTCCACTTCCGATGCTACCTCTAATTTTTCTAACTGGATTGTTATCCTTTTATCACTCAAATTGTGTTGAGAGGATATTACAATTCTTGTGATTCTTGTTGCTCTGAAATTATTAATATTCACAAAAATTAAATCTTGATTCAGTAAGCGACTGAGCGACTGAGCGACTCATTCAGTCACAAGGTTAGGGTTAGGTTAGATTAATGACCGGAACATCTGTCTTATTTCGTTAACATATACAAAAACGTTTATTTATCACTCACTACTTATTTGGTTGCTCTGTTTGACCAATATAAGAGAGAAAGTGAGAAAACTGGTTTCCACGGCCTGGTTGGAAGGTCTCTCTCTCCGTCCTTTGTTTTCATCGTGTAATATTATCGCCATGTTGTCTAGGTTAGATTACTCGTCTCTTGGTTTTGCGCTGCGTATCTTTTCTGAATGTCTGCAATTGTCTGATTCGCATGCATGGAGAAGTGCACACACACTAACACAAGTGATTCTTTCAAAAAAATGTATTTAACACAGTAAGTATTTATACAAAGGATATTTACACACTCACACACTCTTACACACACTCTTGCGCACAATTTTAAAACTGCTTACAGTTACCGTATTGTTTATGTATGTAACGTCTGTCAAGATGGCTGACTTCTTATGACGCAATTTACGTCGATGTTATATAATTTCGGGTATCTCCTGAAATATTAGCTTCTCGTGCGAACTGACGCTTCGCAGTCCCGTGATTTATGAATAATAAAAGGCAAGAGATAATCTTGTCTCGCAGAAACGCGCTAAAACCCGAATTTCGCGAACGTGAACTGTCGCACATATTTCCTCGTTTTGGCGCGCTATTTTGAATAGATCTATGTCTGCTTTCAAATGAATTATTTCGCAATGTCGCGTCGTTGCGTATATTCGCTACTCATGCGCTCTTATTTACACGTAACTTCCTTGATGAAACCGTACCTTTAAACGCGTCTCTCATGGCGGATACCGGTAGATTCTTCGATGAAGAATACATGGCGTCGGACATGGCGTTTGACCTTGTGTAGTTCATCCATACGTTCATCTTTATTTATACACTTAAAATTACTAATGTACAATAATGTCCTGTTTAAAAATACAATAAAATGTCTTAAAACTATGTTTTGTCTTGTTGGCGTGTCTCAATTATGCTCAGAAAAAACATCTAGTGCGATGATCTGTTATTCACATCTTTAAGTCGTCCTATTTTGGAAGAAATAAATTAAATCAGGCCCTAATTGGCCTAGCCACGTTTCTAATTAGTTAATCTTTGGATCTACAATCTTAGTTTTTAATTACTTAGTTATTAATTTCGCCGTTTTTGAGCTCTTGTCACGTCTACTGCGCATAAATATCACGTACCTTTGCACACTTGCACAGGTTTGCTCTAGCTCCGTTCTAAACAAAACGTCACTTAATTAACGGTAAATACCATCTTTCTCATGGCCTTAATATCTAATAATTAAAATGAAACTTATAAATGCTTTAAACATTTAAATAGGTCTTTTCCTTCTCTGAAACAAAAACTTTACTTAATCTTTGAAAAAAATTAAACAAATTATACATAAATATTTTTGTTATAATGTTCTATATTTCACTCAACTATTTATTTACATTTCGGCCATCAAATAAGAAAACAAAACTTTATATGTTCTTTATTAACTAAATTATCATTTTTAAATTTACCGTATCGTCTTCGTAACCTAAAGCTATCGATGCAATCGAAACTTAATGCGACCGTAGATTTTTCGAAGTATGAAAATGATAATGTTAAATAATTACTGAAAATAAATTCTTTCACAACAATGTTGCTAATGTTATCTTTCAAACTATTCAAATAAACGTAGTGATCTTGTATTTTGGCCATCAAATAACTGATGTATAAAACTAAACTTTTAAATAAAATAATAAAATTAAAAAAGAATTTTTTGGGACTTATTTTCTTCCCTTTCTTTAACTGAATTTAGCGTCTAATGTTTTTCACCGTCTTTCCTTCCTAAAATGCAATATCTTGAAAACTTAGTGTGTCGGAAATCTAATGCTAACTAATTTTGTAAGTAAATCAATATATTATTTTAACGTAATATGAGTATTTTTATATTTAAAAACTCTAAATCTAATCTTTAAACTAATTAATGTTCATAACTCTAGATATCCAGATGTAAATTTGACTGTTTGTATTTATAGATTAGTATTTCTTAAATTTTTATTGTATTGTTTTGTCAAATTATAATTCTAATTAACTCTTTTTATTTTCAAATACAACGTCGACTTGCGTAAGGATCAAGGAAAATAGGTGAATAGGAAAGTTAACATAATTAATCATTCTTTATAATCTGGTTTTAATTAATCAAATAATTATATATTAGGTGTAGTAAAAAGAAATCCATTATTTTTTTTTCGCGTTCGCGAGATACAGATTACTAAAGCCATCTATTGGAAAAATAATGGATTTCTTTTTACTACACCTAATATGTATGTGTACATGACTTTCAAATATCTAAAATGAAAATGTAAAGAGATAAAAACATAATGTATTTGACTTTAGTATTTTGACTCTTTAATTTTTTAAACATAAAACATCTTAATTTAAACTTGTTGTCAATCTAATATATGATATGATATATTAAAATATCACATATATTAAAATAGATAATATAAAAATAAATACAATAACAGAAATAAAATAGTGTAAATCTTTCGTCCACAGTCAGTTTTTCTGGTGACTGTCCTGTCTGTCATCCTCTCGTATCTCCTGGATCGTAGTAACTCCGTAAGCATCCTTATTCGGCTGGCATTGACATGTCCATCGGTTGTATTTCCTGATTATTATATTTAAACATATATTTATGGTTATTCTCGCTTTCTATACGAAATTTCTCAGTCGGTCGCAACATTAGGTTAGGATCCCCCGCGTAGGGCACGACCTTGTCGTGGTGCGGTGGCTCACCCCAGCCGTCCTCTGTCTCGGGGTTGCCGCCGGCGTTTGCCGGTGGAGCGACCGGGCCTGGATGTCAGCTTGGTGTGCTAACAGTGCCCTGTATGGACTCCTCCGTTAATTCAGAGTCTGTACATTGGATCTGGTGAGTCTCTTCGAAGGCTCGCTCCCAATGTGCCGGTAGGGGAAGGCGATCCTGACTACGCCCGATAGCATGGTATGTTAGAGGAAGCTCAGCTCCATATCTATGACAACACGGATGCTTCCGCAGGCGAGCTCGCCGGAGGCTGAGTAATGCTGGCCAAGGTCTGAGCCCATGTTACGGGGGATGGTATCTATGACCCTTCAGCGGTGCACTGGTGGGATTCGGATATAGTCCGCTTTTGGGGATCTGGCAAGGAGGGTGGGGAATCGCGCGGATGTATTCCGTGACGGAGCCCTTCCACTTCTCTTAAAAGGGGGCCACGCGGCCGCTTGGACATAAGCGGGGCGCTGGGCGGTGCCTGTCTACCGTGGTCGTTTGACCCACGGTCAACGGTGGACTCACGGTGGACGTGCTGGTTGTCACAGCGGCTGGGGTGTGAAGGAGGCGAGTCTCCGAAACCCGAGAGGCCTCCCCCGGATGACTCCACTCGCAGCAGTACTCCGAGACGGGGGACCTCCAATAATCGTGGAAATTATAGTCATCTTACGGTGTGTAGAGGGCCGGTGACCAGTGCTCCAGATGTTTCTTCCTGGAACCCGAAGCATATGCCAAATCTCCGAGAGAACTCGGGGCCCTTCCTCTCTAGGTCATATCTCAGGAGAAGGCACGCCTGGCTGGCGGAGCCGCTGCAGGGAGTGGGATCAAACCACTCATGAATAATTTTTTCAAAAACCAAGAGAACGGAAAGAGGTTCGTCCGGAGAGAGGTCAGTCCGCTGGGGACCTGTTTCAGAAGGGATGGCTTCTCCCACTCTGATGAGCAGGAAGTCGACAAAGCCTCGACCACTTCGAGCCTGGAGGGAGGTTCAAGCCCATCCTCGAAAAGCCTGAGGAGTTTTCCACCCGGTGTGTTGGTGAGACTTTACGTCCAATCGGGGAGAGGGGGGACCTGAGATTTATGGCAATGTCGGGGGAATGAATGGACGGAGTGGTCTGTGGGGAAAAATTGGCAGCGATGACACTCCCCCCCTCCCCGCCATCACTTGATAAATCATCGCCCTCAATCCCTGCAGAAGATGGGGTGCGAGAGCGCAGGAGCGGCAAGCTGGGCCGAAAAATGTCGACGGCCTCAGAAGCCTTCATCTCTTTCCCATACAAGAGGAAAAGCAACGTGGAGGTGAAGACAAGAAGAGGCCTAAAGAGGGCGAGGAGGGTGCTATGACAAGTGGACTCAGTTGCATGGTCTAGCAAGTCCATTGCATTCCTGACCTTTCTGGGTTTAGAGACCCGCGTCCGACTTCATAGAATCCCCTCCTTAATTCTGTCGAACACGGAGATTGCATGTCCTACAACGGAGGAACCGAACCTCGAGGCGGCCATCACGATTGACGATGACGGCGTAAGCAGCGTCACCAAGGAAGTGATCACCTCAGTTGTGAGAGACCGAGGACAGCCGGTCATCGTTCAACGCGGGGAAATTCACAGCGGATGCCAAGAGACAGCAGGCTTTGGAGGCGCTTGTTTGAAAAATTAGAGAGGACGGCGAGTTTGCGGCTGATCCCACCACATACATCCTTCTCCAAGAGAAAAGAAAGGTGCTTCCAAGAGGCGCGGATCTGAGGGAGGATCTCAAGCTGTAACTGTCGGAGGCCGCCATTTCGATGGAGGCCATTGAGATCGTCGCCAAGGCGGTGAAGCGCTCCAAAAACATTAAAGGAAAAATCGTCCACCAACTTTGGTCAGTTTGATGGCAGCCTGTGGTGTCTTCAGCAAAAAAGCGCTGGGTGTCCTTCGCGGAAGACTGCGCGCTCCTTAAGCGGAGGGCGGAGTTGCAAAGAGAGAGATAGAGAGAGAGGGAAAGCCTCATGGGGGAGTTCCGAGAATTGCACCGAAATCTATTTCAGACAGACAGCTCCTTTTGGAGAATATTCGACAACGACATATACAATGCTGCCTCGTTCAGTCTTCTCTTTTCCTCTATTCCCGTCTTCTAAGCCCCAGCAATAAGACCCAGGAGCAGGGCTACGGAAAGGAGTAAGATTCCGCTAGTTTCTGCTTCCACGCCCCTGCTCCCCGCCCGCAATGACGGAGCGCCGATTAAACTCCCCAGTTCCCGATGCCTGGAAACCCCTGCTAAAGGGGATCTCCAAGCGTCTAGATAACGAGTTGAGCCCCATAGTAAAAAAGGAATCCTGACTCCGAACAAAGGGCAACACAAAACCCAAATCTGTATAGGTGAGGGACTCGCTAACGAAGAAGGAGAGCACCAATCTGAAAAGGACCATTGAGGTGGTCTTAAACAAAACCCTGACTAGACTCGGCCTCATCCAGATCGGTGACAGACAAGCTCCTGGCAAAAAGGGGGAGACGCCTAAGAAATCGACGGAACCCACCAAATTGAATAGAGGCGGAAGGCGGATCCGGGTCTGTTCTCGTATCAGTCGGGGGTCGAAATCCAAATTGGCAGATGCAATTGATACGAAGGGGCAGCCGAAAGTGGACAGTACAACGCAAACTCTCTCTTCTCTCGAGAGCAAGGAAGCAATGGAGAACAGCGATAATTGGCCGCAAGGCTAGGAGAAAGCTGCCCCGCTGGCCAAGCAGCCCGCTCAAGCCCGGACCCGACTCTAAGCCTCCGTGATGAAAAGGGATAAGACTTCTCCTGCGTCCAAAGAAGGAGAGTCGGTCACAACCGCCGATGGTCAAGCTATGCCCGCCCTATGATCACAGGCCCGTTAGGACAATGTAAGGAGGTTATGACCTAGGCTAGGAGAGAAATTCCTCTCGCAAACCTGGACATAACGGATCTTCGGGCGAGACGTGAAGAGGGCTCTGATTTTTAAAATTAGGGGCCCGGAAGGCATCACCAAAGCGGAAAAGTTGAATGAAGTGGTCGGCGGCAAGGGGTGAGGATAGCCCGCCCCACCAAGATGGCCAACATATGAGTCGACCTGGATGATTAGGCGAAAGCCATCGAACTTGCTGCCGCCATCGGCGCCTGCAGATGTCAGAGTAGATTTTTATGCGCATTCTACTCTGTGGAGTTCCTCCGCTATCAATCCTAGGGAAACTCCTGTCTGATGGAGAAGTGGACAGTAGAGTACTATTTCTGCCTACTGAACATTGGAGCGGCTCCGACATTTGGCGGCAGCCGTGGCTCATCCATCGATTTGATATAGGCCACGCCAAACGCTGCCACCATAATAAGAAAGTGACCATAATAACTAGCGACCTGATTGGCCGAGCAATTGGATCATTTCTGCTTGTGCTTCAGCTTATCTTCCGTCCACAACGCGGCTGTGAAAGACCACAAAAGGCGTGGGAGTGAGACCATTCCAGATGATCCTTCAAGCAGCTTGACAACTCGAGGCGACTCTTGTCCCCCTCCCCTCCCCACCTACACAAAAAATCCTTTGGAGGATGTCAACAGTGAATGGCTCCGGGGAGCATGAAGGTTGTAACGTCGCCATGTCCCGGAGCCGTCCCAAGTCCTTTCAATCCGCGTATTGATGTAGGCTAAACGGAGAAGAGAACCAGAGGAAGTAATTGCCAGCGCTCACGAGGCCTATCGAGCCGCGCGGGGAAACGTGAGGCTGGCAATCAGGAAGGCCAAGGCCTGGTCTTGGAAGGAACTAATCGTTCCTAGTCGAGAATCCATAGGGGCGTCCATTCAGGATTATGCTGAAAAAGTTGAGACCCTGAACGCCATCGATCACTGAATCCATAGATCTCCAGCTATTAGAAAAAGTGGGGATCATCTTCCCGATGAGAGAGATGAGGATATCTCCATACGTGAGCCTGCCGGACGACTGGCGGAACGAGCTAAGAATCACTGAGAACGAGATCACCTAGGCATTTTGTAGACTTCGGGGTCGATTGAGAGTCCTGGGACCGGACACAGCAAAACGTGGACCTTGGTCATGGAAGAAACAACGCAGGCAACTCTTCAATAGCTGCTTCTCGCACAAGGGAGATTCCCTGAAAGAGGGCGAGCTTGGCCTTTGCATGGGTTGGGCTTCGGAGTCCCTAATCGGCCGATCTGCTTGTTCGACGATGACGGCAAGATGCTCGAACGCTTCATTGCGGATCGGATCGTCGAGTATCTGATCTGGAAGGGGCCGGACTTAGGTCCAGATCAATACGGGTTCTATCGATGGACGCCGACAGACTAGGGCCCTCACAGAACGTGATGGAATTTTCTTCCGGCGAGGGGAGTAATTGCCGCGGTGTCGCTCGATATGTGAACGCGTCCAACACTCTTCTCTGGGTCTCAGATAATGGGGGCGCTGGAATATCACCAGGTACCTATCTGACTTCCATTGTATTGGACTATTTTTGGGAAAGGATACTGCGATCAAGACGGACTCCGGTGTAGCAGAAGGGCTTAGTGTGGAGTGCCACATGGGTCCGTGTTTGGAAACCCGGATCCTGCACTGGAACATACGATACGATTTCACACTCCGTACCGTCCTTCACCCGGCTGCAGCGTCGTCCGTTACGCAGACGATATGTTGATTCAGGCCGAGGAGACTGGGGGAACATTGTGGTCACTGATAATATAGTAATAGTGTGCGATGCGCTGTATTGAAGATATCGGGCTGGAGGTGGCGCCTCACAAAGCTGAATGTATGTTTACATGACGGCACACGGGGCGTCGATTCCAGCCGGATAAAAATGCTCTTCCTACATTGACATGGGGCCCAATATCAAATACTTGGGCCTCCAGCTGGACAGCAAATGATGATTCAGAGAACACTTCGAATCTCTGACCCTCAAGGCCTGCAATAGAGGTCAGCCTGTACATCCACACCGGTATGGGAGCTCCTATACGGAACCCCCGTGTGAGAGGACCGGGCGAGAGCCAATCACCGTATCTGCCAACTGCTCTAGGGCACAACGAGGGTTGGACCCTTCATCGCAGGAATTCTCCCGGCTGATCTGCTGGCCGAACTGAGTTGTACAAATGGTTCCAATTTGCCCGATTCCAAGGAATCACACCGACCTCTCACGGGATGAACGGGAGGAAACGCTGGTACTCGCCAGGTGGCGAGAACACTTACCGGACTACGCGAAAAATTGGATCGTCTAGGCAGTCCAGCTCTGTCTATCCGAAGTGTGAGACGGAAGTATTCACTTATAAGATGGCACAGGTTTCACCGGACACAACTGCTTCGATGAATATCTGTGCCGTAGGGAAAAACCGCGCCGCGCGATCACCATTGCCGGAACACTGCGCAGCACACACTCAAGGACTATCCAGCTAAGCGGTACCCTCGTCGCAGTGATGGGACCAAACTTCTCCTTAACAACTGTCGTGCTCAAGGCCATGCTTGTTGAGGAGAAGTCCTGGCTAGCCGTCTCCTCTTTCTGCTAGGGTGTCATGTTGCAAAAGTAGGAGGCGGAAAAACGTAGGGAAAAATTATCCGCACGAAGAGAAGATGGCGATAAGAAATTCTCCGCCGACATCCTCTTTGTGAGGCCACCCGTGATACAAGAAGAAATGGGATGTACGCCCGGTATCCTCCGACGACTGTCCTCCTACGACGCGTCGAGCTGCGTCCCATGCCTCATGATAGCGAAGCGGGGTCGGTGGTGGGATAAGGTGAAACTGTTTAATCGCCCCGGCTTCCGTCTGCAAGGTTATGGTTCTCCTCCATGGTATGCCACCTTGTGGCACGTGGTGAGGGGCTTTACTCGGATGTTATCTGCATACCGGCCCTTCGCTGGAGCTCTTTGGAGTTCCGGCGCGAAAACCGGGCAAACGTTTCATTTTGGATGGCCAAGGACCTCGGTAGATTACCTCCGGTGTCACCAGACACAGCAGACACTCTGGCCTCAGCCAAGAGCAGGACTCCATTGGGAAGGGAACGTACAGTAGGACGTTGGACTCATCGTGTTCCGCCGGTCATATGAAAATAGGAGGTACGTAGGGGAATTGCTCCCGTGGAGGACGACGGTAAATGCGATCGATCTACTCGTGTACGCGAAGAGGAAAAGGCGTCGGCGTAGACACTTTCGCGTCGCAATCAGGTGGACGGAGGATGAAGGGAACGAATTTATTCCTTAATCTCATCCTATTAACAGAGGCTTGCTTTCCTCCTTATATAAAAACCTAGAGGCATTGTAACGGGTAAATCAAATGGAGCATGGATATAACAAAGAAGATGCGCGAAAAGCAACCATCTCCCAAGTTCGACATACTACCAGGGAATGCATGTTATTCTTGTATAAAAACGAACGTATAGCACGGGTAGGCCATAAATAAAGGCCAAGGATCGCCCTCTCTCTGCAAAAACATGGAGGATGAGATCGGGTAGACCAAATGGCCAGGAATGCGCCCTTCCCCTGCATAAACACAGAAGATGGTCACGTAGAGATGAAAATCATGCAGAGGTAGCAGGTGCAGCGGCGTAGGGTGTGGCAAAAGAAAAAAGTCTTTCCTGAGACTGGTATCACGCAAAACATGGATCTGTCTTTCTATGGCTCTTAAAATGAACCAGAGGCAAGAACACAGGTAGAGCCGCCACGGCGGCAAAAGGGGGTTTGCCTTCCCCCCTGCAAATTTATCCTAGGTAAATCAATCAGATACCTTAGGTGTCCGCAAAACCGGAGGCAGGAACACGGATAGAAGTCATTACAGTAGTCGAACAGGAGTCTGCCTTTTTCTGGTCCGAGCTCAGTAGCTCACTGCAAAACCGAAAATAAGGACACGGAGAGCTCCTTGGATGCGAGGATCTGAAACCGGATCATCATCTCTGTGACCAAAGGAAAGTCTGTCTTCCTTCTCCCATCTTAGGTAAATTTGAAGACAGAAAAACTAATTGTGCGGCTGGGAAGCGAACCCAGTGGAGCCAATTCCACAAACGCCAAGCAGGGATCCCTTTTTCTCTGTCATCTAAACAAATGGTGACGCGCTGAGGAGGCGCAACCTCTAGGGGTCACAAACTTGCCGAGTGATATCACTCTTAATATTCTAAGGTAGATCTCCAATGCAGAATAGTAGGCCGGATAGGTCGAGCCTATGGGTTGCAGTCAAGTTTATAGCTCTCGGACATGGGAGGTACATGCTTCCCAACAACCCCCTCCATTCCTCTCCCTTACCTCCTTTACGCGCCGCGATCGGGCGTTTGACATGGAATAATACTTGGGCCCAACACCCCTGAATAGGGATCCGTCTCCCTCTGTATAATAATGGCAGAGGTGGGGACACGGTTAGGTAGAGATGGATAGTCATCGGCCCTGCCGTGGGTTGCAGTTGACACACACCGGCCAACAGGGGTCTAAATTCTTCCCAGCTTAAAAACTTGGATGTAGGAACACGGGTAGGGGAAGTAGATCGCCGCGACTTTTTCTTTAGGAATCTGATGGCACATACCGGCTAATAGGGGTCTGCATTCCTCCCAGATCGAAAACACGGACGCAGGGACACAGGTAGAGGTGATGGATAGGCGTTGCACCGATGCCATACACCATCGAACGGGGGTACTGCTTTCCCCTGGATTACACAGTGCGACAAATATGTTCCCGGACACGAACCACATCTCAGCAACCAGTGGCGACATCTGTGCGTTCAAACATGCATTTTAAAGATTGAACATTTTGCTATCATCTGTCAAAGTTTCATTCATTTTGGTTGACATATATAACGAAGATATAACAGTTCATGTTAAACAAGATTTTGGTTGAGGTAGAAATTTTAATATGGAACAAAGAGCAGTGATTAAATTTAACGCAAAACTTGGTAAAAGTGCATCAGAAACATTCCGATCGATGCAACAAGTTTACGGCAGTCAATGTCTAGGTCGTACAGCTGTTTTTGAGTGGCATAAGCGTTTTTTGGAAGGCAGAGAGAGATCCTTGAAGATGACAAAAAATCAGGACGGCCAATTTTGGTTCGAACATCCGAAATGATCGAAAAAGTACGTGATTTTGTTGCAAACGATCGCAATGCATCACTAAAAATGATGGAGGGGGCTTTAAATATCAGTAGAGAAACGAACCATATTACATGAAGATTTGGGTAAAACGAAGGTTTGTGCGAAGTTTGTTCCATATACATTAAGAAGCGATCAAAAATCAGCGAGAATCAATTATTCCAGAGACATCGTTGCAGCCGCAGAAAATAATCCAAACATGCTAAAATCAATTGTTACGAGTGATGAAACATGGTGCTTTCAATATGATCCAGAAACTAAGCGTCAAAGTGCGGAATGGAAGTCAAAAAATTCACCACAAGCAAAAAAAGTACGAAAAGTTTCATCAAAAATCAAGACAATGCTCATCACATTCTTTGATAGCAAAGGTATTATCCACAAAGAGTTTGTTCCAACTGGCCAATTACTGGTGCATATTATCTCGAAGTTTTAAAGCGATCGATGGGCAGAATTCATCGTATTCGCCTCGAATATCGTGATCCAGAAAATTGGTCTTTGTTGCATGATAATGCACCGAGTCACACTTCATTGATTGTCCGTGTCAATGATTGATTGTCAATGTTTGGCTCGAAATCGTGTCTCTGTGTTAAACCATCCACCGTATTCACCTGATTTGGCCTCCTGTGACTTCTCATTATTCCCAAAATTGAAATTGAAATTAAAAGGACGCTTTTTTGATGACATTCCGATCATCCAATCAGCTTCTACACAGGCACCAGAGGCAATTCCGCAAACTGAGCTAGAACATGCATTTGAATCATTATTGAATCGCTGTAACAAGTGTATTGAAGCCAGAGGAGAATATTTTGAATAATAAAACCAAAAAATATGCATATTGTTGTTTCAATTATGATTTTCAGACCCTGTCCGGGAACATATTTGTCGCACTGTGTATATCCGAATGACAGGGGACACGGGAAGGAGACCTGAGTAGCAAGGAACGCACCAGTCCCAGAAGTACTCACAATCCGCCTTTTCTCTGTATAAATTACAAAGTGCGGGCGCGACTGGAGGTGGTCCTGCAGCATAGCGGGAGCATTCCCGAACCTACGGAATGATCTGACCGGTGGGGAGGTGAATGCCGCTCGTACAGTGCTCTATTCCTGACCTCCCCCTGGGAGAAAAAGAGCTCGTTCCTCTTTTTTTGCCTAGAGTGGAGAAATCGAGCGGCGGATCTGCCTTTAGGACTCAGATAGTCCATTGGATGCGTGAAACCAATATGTTGCCGCTGGTACCTGCAGGCGGAAAATATAACCGCCTCTGCCAACACCGGCGTCTGCCATTGTAGGAGTTCTGTTTCACTCTACTATAAAACAATCGGAGTTGGCACACGTACTGCAGTCCCTCTAGACCAATGAACTTGAGGAAGGAATCCCGAGCTTAAATTAGAGTACGTTAAATTCATAAATGACAGAATATTTAGATTTAAAACATATGAAACGTACAGACGACTCACAAAAAAATAAAATGAGAAATTTTCTGCCTCATCACGCAGTGAGAAAAAAAGACAGAACTACGACAAAAACTAGAGTTTTTTATGCGTCCAGTAAAAACTTAAGAGGCAAATCGTTAAATGATGCTTTTTATAAAAGTTCCACGTTACAAACGAATTTGTTTACCATAATAGTACGTTTCAGATCTTTCAAATACGTCTTGTGCGCAGATATAAAAATATGTATGGACAGATTTTAGTGCACGAAAGCCAAACTAGTTTACAAATCATTTTGTGGGAGAAGAATCCGAAAAGGGATAGAGAAGAATATGAGTTACACACCGTTACTTATGGTACAAAACCCGCGTCATTTCTAACAGTTAAGTGCTTGTTAGAGTTAGCGGAGTTCGAAAAAGAAAGGTTTCCTAAAGCTGCTAAAGTAGTCTACAGAGACTTTTATGGATGATTAACGGGCGGAGAGACCATAGAAGATGTTAGAGAATTAGAGAATTAGAGGAAGAATTATCAAAATTACTATTAAAGGGAGGTTTCACGTTACACAAGTGGAATACTAACATACGAAACACCTTTGATGACATTACAATTAGCGATAATTCGATAGATATAAATAAGGAAGCAGTCTAAACTATATAAAGGTATAGGTTGGAACCCAAATAAAAATATTTTTCATTACGAAATAACGGCAAAGTAGTGACGGACGGATAACAAAAAGAGCCACGCTATTTTAAATTTGTAGACTGTTCGATCCCTTAGGTCTAGTAGGACCAGTTGTAAGCCAAAATTCTCATGTAAAGGTTATGGAGTCTAGGCTTAGATTGGGAGAAATTCCCATGGACATGTATAAGTACTGGAATGAAATAAAAGCAGAGCTAAGCTTACTTAATTCGTTAAAGATCCCGAGAACTATAGTATTCTGTAACGAAGCCCGAATCGAAATACACGGTTCCTGCGAACGAGAAGGCTTACAGCACGTGTATATACCTACGCGAACAAGATCCATAGAATCCACAAGATAAAATAATTGTTACGTTAGTCTGCTTCAAATCACACGTAGCATCGATGAAAGTTTTGTCATTGCCTAGACTCGAATTGTGCGGTGCCGTACTACTAATGAGGCTAATGAAGCGAGTAAAAACTATTTAAATATAAAAATACATCAAATGATTTATTGGACAGATTTCAAAATAGTACTGGCGTGGGTAAGAGCGGAGTTTCGAAAATAGCAGACTTTCGTTTCGAATAAAATTAGCGAAATACACGATAGCTCCTCATCTTCCGAGTGGTATCATGTTTGATCGAAAGAAAACCCAACCGATTTACTCGGGGCGTTTTGCTCGGACAATTAGTAAAAACGAAATTGGTGGTGGGAAGGACCTTATTGATTAAACGTGGATAAAGATTCTTGATCTGAGGAAAATGAGGAATTATCATCCGAGCATATTTCCGAAGTGCGAAAGCAAGCTATAATAGCAGTAGCTATAGAATCCAGAGCAATAATAAATTGTGATAGGTACTCATCATTAAACAAACTGTTACGTATAATATCATATATACTAAGATATATTTTATTTACAATGTACAGGTTAAGAAAAATGAACGTAGAATAGGGATAGTTTCGGTACATGAGTTAGAAGAAGCAAAGTTTGCGATAATAAAAATGATACAGGAAGCGAAGTTCAAAAAAGGGATATAAAAGCTCTAAAAAAAAACAACGCCATCGTAAAGAGTTCCAGATTAATATCATTACAACCTTATTTAGATGACCAAGGAGTCATGAGTAGGAGGCAGGTTAAAGAACGCTGTATTATCGGATGACGTGAGACATCCTATTATAATTCCAAGGTCTCATCAATTCACGAAATTAATAATGATCCATTTCCATGGGAAGTTATTCCACGCCGGAGCTCAAACTATTAAATTCAATAAAGGAAGAATTTTGACCGCTACTGGCAAAAAAATAGAATTAAGGACATCATACGTAATTGTCGTAAAGCGGAGTCGAGGCCTAACTAGCAGATAATAGGCCAGCTACTTACGGGTAAATTCATCCATTTCTAAATACAGGAGTGGATTATTGCGGCCCATTCTACATCAGAAATCGCGTCCGAAGAAATAGCAAGAAATATAAGGCGTATGTAGCCTGTAGTATTTGTCTGCGAAGGCTGTGCACATAGAAGCTCGTAGAAGATTTGACCTCGGACGCATTTATTGCAGCATTGAAGAAGCTCTATGCGCGCAGAGGGAAAATCCAGAACATGTATTCTGACAACGGAAGAAACTTTGTTGGCGCAGATTGAGAATCGCAAAAAATATTGGAGGAACAAAGCTTCAAAGGATAGAATTTGCGAGTACCGAACGAATCGTGGCATTTCAAGATCACTGCACTACGGCGGGAAGCTACAATCCATGAAGCTTCATCTGAAACGAATTATTGGAGATACATGTCTCATCCTTTCCGAGCTAACAACGGTCTTGACACAAGTGGAGGCCATAATGAATTCGAAGCTACTCCCTTGTCAGATGATCCAAACAATCTAAGGGCATGGACATTTTCTGATCGAAGAAAACCTACAAACTTGTCCAGAACAGGATGTACGAGACATAGTCGTGAATCGGCTCTCTAGGCTACAACACATTGAACAGGTTAAATATAGCATTTTTGGTCTAGATGGCAGAAAGAGTACTTGTTGACGTGTTAACAGAGAAGTAAATGAAAAACCGATTCCAAGATCAAACCAGCTGTTGGACATTTGATCATGCTGAAAGACAACGAAACTCTACCTCTGAAATGGATTAGAAAGGAATTGGATGAAATAGATCACCGAAATCCTGGAGAAGATGGCGTTGTAAGAGCTGTCACAACACGGACCAAAAAAGGCACATATAAGAGAGCGGTAGTAAACATTTGTCCGCTCATCGAGGATTGATGAGCTTTTTTTTATTATTATTATCAGCAGTGTTAAATAAGTCCGTCATTTTAGTATTATTAGCTTAAGTTAGAGTTCGTTATTTGAATCAGTTAACATTGCATAAGAAACATAATTATATTTGTATTGTTTGAAAAATATTTAATATTTTGTCAAGACGGGCGACGTGTTCGATTTTTAACATTTTTATTGGTATTCCCGCGTATTTAAGTGTTACGTATTTTAGTGATTTGTACCGGCGGCGCGGATTGAGTTGGCAGTGGTGTAGAGGAGAAGGAGAGCACGCGCGAATGAGTCAGTCGAAGGAAGTAAGGAAGTAGAAAGACGTACACGTTCGAACGCTCCAGTAAACTAAATTTTAACAAAAAGAAGAGCATAAAACCACAGCACAAGATATTCTTTGTGATATTTAATGTATAATTACGTTTATAAATAATTTAGACGTTTCAGCCACAATCTGGCCATCTTCAGTAAAATTACAAATATATCCATAAAACAAAGAATTTACATAAATCTAACATTAAATTCAGCGATTCATAAATATAAATATATAATAATCAACGCATTCTTTCCTCTTGTAAGAGTACATCGTAAAACGTGATTGCAGCGCCAATTATCATATTACAAATTATGTAGAACAAGAATTGCTAGATTCTAATTTTTTTTTAAATTATAATATCGTTAATATCTTCTAGTCAATTTGATAAGGATTAATTCGTTACCTGTTTTATAGATAAAATGATGATTCTTAAGCACTTTCTTCACGCAGATGAAGAGAAATTCGTCGTGACATTGTGTATTATTATTTGTCCATACCTTCATATGTATCCGCTATTTATATGTGTGTCAAAAGTTTAGATTATTCTAGAATTATTTTTAAGTGAGAGATCTTTCTTTAGAAAAGACAGATAAACATCATACAAACCTTCAGTGTCACTTTGCTTATTGATACTGCTTTAGCTTTTTATATATATCATCTCAGAAATTCTTCTTTTGACTAATGATTTCATAGACAAGAAACCAATTTTAACAGAATTTGAATAAAAGAACAGGAAAAGATTAACAATAAAATCAAAAATTTGCAAATAGTCATAGATTTAGAGAAAGAATAAAAATTAAGAATATTAACTATAACATTATGCATTCGTTAAACTCTGAGATAAATCGTGATATCCAAATCACATCCGTTGTTAAAGAAAATTTCAATCAAAGATATCACAGCGAATGAACAAGAAATAACGCACAATATTAATATTTGTCCAGATAAATTTAAAACAAATTTTGCAATAATTAGTATAAATGAACAATGGCTAATAAATTTTAGTGAGATTCCAGAGAAAGCCAAAGTCTTATTGTAATTAGATCAACACTTTAATTTACCTAACAACATCATCAATAAAGAAAAGGGTATGCTTGAATTTATTAAACATATACAGTGTAACCTTTTCAAAATTGATGATGAAATATGTAAAACTGTAAGGAATGAGGCGATTCAAATCTTGAAATCAACAGATAAGCGACAATCAATAGACAATAAGCGACATCAATAGACAGCGAAATTAAATCCGCAGAAAATAATATCATACAAGAAGATTTAAGAGAAATAAAACGATTCTCAGAGAACCCCGAAATTCTAGTTATCAAAGCAGATAAAGATAACACAACAATAATTATGAATCGCGAAAGTTACAAAAGCAAAATATATGATATTTTTAATGACCAGAGCACATATATATTAAATAAAGATCTCACTAACAAAATTACAACGGAAATTCGTAATTTATTAAATAATTGGAAAAAAAGGATACATTGACTAAATATTTATAAAAATCTGTATGTATCGGACGGAGAACTCTCGAATTCCTATGGACTGCCAAAAATTCATAAGAAAAGCCTGAGAATCCGCTGAGAATAATAGTTAGTTCCATAAATAGTGCTTTTTACCCTTTAGCGATTTTTTTAAAAGACATTATAGATAAGAGTGACAAAAAAAATTTAGTTAAAAATAGTTTTTGTAAAAAATAGTTTTTGATATTGTAAAGCTCAATGGAAGGATAATCGATAATAATTTTAGCGTTATATCTTTTGACGTGATTTTGATGTACACGAACATTCCGATCGATTTGATATTAAAGAGTATTGAACGAAGATGATATCTGATTGAAAATAAGACTTCGATACCTATCCATGAGTTTTTAAAAGCAATTAAGATTATAATTAACTCTACATTTTTTAAATTTGACAAAAAAATTTTTAAACAGATTTTTGGCATGCCAATGGATTTTCCACTTTCCCCTATATTAACGAATATTGTTCTACAAGATTTAGAACTGGAAATTCTCACGACCAATAATATTGTTGCATCCTTTTATTTCCGTTGACATTGTATTGTCCGTGCATAAAGATAAGATTGAGAATATTTTGGAATTGTTTAATTCGTATCATGAGAGCATAAGGTTCACAGTAGATTTTGGCGACAAAAATGGCATTAATTTTTTAGATGTAAAACTAATGCAACAAGAAGGAAGAATTATCTTCCATATATATAAAAAAACCAACTAATTCAGGGAGATATCTGAATTATTATTCGAATCATCCATTAATGCACAAAAGGAGTGTAATCATCGGGCAATTTGACAAAATACTGTTTTTATCCTAGTCGAAATTTCATGAACAAAATATTTCAAACTTAGTTCACACTCTGTTAATTAATGGTTATTCATTTTTTCAACAATCAAAAATAGAATAAAAACTTTAGAAAATAGAATCAATTTAAAAATAGTGATTGCAATAATAATGAAAACGACTCTAATTCTAATTTAAGAAAGAAGTTTTTTGTAATACCATATTTAAGAAAAGTATCGGAAAAATTTAATAAATTATCACATAGTCATGGCTTTAATATCGCTTACAAATCTATAAATAAACTTAATAGATTTATAAAAACAGGAAAAATCGTTTATGTAAAGAGGACCATTGTGGAATTGTTTATAAGATAAATTGTCTGGATTGTGAGTCTTCTTACGTTGGCCAAACAAAAAGGAAATTAAAAATATGAATTAAAGAACATAAGATTGATATAAGAAGATCCACTTCCGATATGTTAGTAGTTTCATGCCACCAAATTAATAAGATGCATGAATTGGATTAGATTAATGTTAGAATTTTAGACACAGAACAATCATTAATCAAAAGAAGAATTTCTGAGATGATATATATATAAAAAGCCAAATAAGTAATATCAATAAGCAAAATGATACTGAAGGTTTGCCTGATGTTTATTTGCCTTGTCTAAAGAGATCTCTATCACACTTAAAAATAATTCTAGAATAATCTAAACTTTTGACGCATATATAAACACATATGAAAGTATGGACAAATAATAATATACAATGTCACGACGATTTCTATCTGCGTGAAGAAAGTGCTTAAGAATCATCATTTTTTGCATTTTGTCTAAAAAACGAATTGTTAATCCTTATTAAATTGACTTGAAGATATTAACAATATTATAATTATTTTAAATTAGAATCTGGCAATTCTCGTTCTACATAATTTACAATATGATAATTGGCTCTGTAACCACATTTTATGTACTCGTACAAGAGGAAAAAATGCATTGATTT
Organism: Acromyrmex echinatior; assembly: GCF_000204515.1. The sequence goes on along the minus strand of NW_011627643.1, from coordinate 17,192 downwards.
ATAATTATATTTATGACCGCTGAATTTTAATGTTAAATTTATGTTAAATTCTGTTTTATTAATATTTGATATTGAAATTTACTAAAGATGGCCAGATTGTGGCTGAAACGTCTAAATTATTTATAAATTAAATTATAATATTTATTAGGTGTTGGAATTAATTCGTAGCGTTTTACAAGTGATGGGAAGTACTTTCATTAATGTATTTTTTAATGCTCATGTGAAATAAATAACATTCTTTCATTAAAAAACGCTACGAATTAATTCCAACACCTAATAAATATTATAATTATATATTAAATATCACAAAGAATATCTTGTGCTGTGATTTTATGCTCTTCTTTTTGTTAATTTTTGATTTATAAACCACGTTTGTTATAATTATATATTTTAAACTAAATTTTATTTAGTTTATAATACTCAAGTCTCTCTACACTCAAAACCTTTCCCACGGTTAATAATCAAGTTTTAAATAATTCAAATAATTAAAAAGATATATGTATATATTTAAAAAGTTGCACACACACACACGCGCGCGCGCGCGCGCACGTTCACTTATATCGTTCTCTGTATATAAAAATATATAAAATGTATTTACTTAATCTTTTAAGAAATCAACAAAACATTAAAAAATATTATCATTCTTTAACATTCTTGAGACTTCCACGGGTGCTTGCTATATAAAGATTAGGTTTTTCTCCGTGTCCAGATCCATTCTTGGAATGCCAATATTTTGTGAAGTCCACTTCATCAGGGCGAGGAGCAGCCTGATACTGAGTTGACTCCTCGCCCTGATGAAGTATACTTCAAGGTTCATGAAACGACACGGAGAAACCCCGCAAAACACATAATCTTTAGGATATGAGGTGATCTTTTACATAAAATCATAAAGCATATAAAATCAAAATCAATATAAATATGATGGTAATTGAAAGTTGATATGTCCGTCTCTGTTAACCCTTCTGCTGCACAGCTCCTTGGTCATCCTCACGAGTTTCCTGGTCTGTCTGCATTCCGCTCGAATCTTTCCTTAAGAGGTCCGGCGTTGGTACATCCATGAGCTGTTTCCTGATTATCATATTTAAACGAATTTTTAATATTATTTCCACCATCTATATAAAAATTTGGGGTTGGTCGCAAGGTTAGGTTGTGACCGGAACATCTATGTTTCAGGATCAAAACATGTAATAACTTGTATATATTGCTACTTATTGATCGCCAATAGGTTTGACCTATATAACACAGAAGGTATCCTGCCTTGTTCCCGATCAGTCTGGTTGAGAAAAGAATTTTGTCTGTCAATGACCTACGTTTCCACCGTGTGGACTCCGTTGGTAAACAGGTTGTTGTTATTGCGCTGGTTTAGATCGCTGTGCCTACTGTTGACTCGTAAGCATGGAGAGATATATTTACTAACATTTGTTAACTTTTATAAAACAAGTATATTTAACAATTAAGTATTTACAGAAATAAAATATCACAGTCTCAAACTAATGCGCACAATTTAAATCGCTTTTGCAATTATCATGTCGTTTACATAAATACAAGTCTACGTGACCTGACTGTATGCCAATATCTTGATTTTCACTGACGCAATCTACGTCGCTTCTCTATGATCGGATTTCTTCTGAAAATCGCTTATTTCGCTTTACTCGACTACTCTTCGTCGCATTATTAATTACAAACGATTAGAGACTTCCGTGTCTCACAAATATGCGTATATCCCGTCTTATATATGTACATGACTTTGTGCATGTGTTATTACAGTGCAGCGTCTCGTTCTGTCGTGATACATTTTTGCGTCTAATTAATTTAAACTCGCGATATCGCGTTGTACGATCGCGGTACCTCGTACTATCTTAATTACGCGGAAAATTAATGATGGGACCGTTTTAGGTGTCCGTCCACTATGGCGGATACAGGAAAATTTCTCGATGAGGGTGTCATGGCTAACCTAATGACCATCTGACGTGTGCAGTTCACTCGGATTATATTTCACATTCATTCTTAAATCTATAAAATTACAATGTATTCCTGTATGAAAATATAATAAAATTTCTTAAAATTATATTCTGTTTCATCAGCGTATGTTATTTTGCTCGGATACGTAAAACGATGATCTCTTCCCGATCTGTCACTTTTGACTTTGAGATCGATATTTTTTTGAAAAAATAATTTTAATCGAGCTCTAAATAGCCTCCTCATGCTTCTTTCCATGGTCTAGTGATTGGATTTTATCAATTTCATTATTTTACATTTTCGGACGTGGCCGCCATTCACATTCTTCACGTGCTTGCACATTTCATTGATGGATTCCGGTTCTAGAACATGCTTTCACTAAATATCTTAAAATAAGATTTTTTATACGGCCGTTTCTTCTAAAATCAAAAATGTAATCTTTTCCTCTAATGAAACTTTTTTCTATCTTATGCCGTTTTTAAGCTATAAATTTAATATTTGAAAATAAAATTATAAATCAAACAAAAATTATATTGGAGCTTACCTTTTGGTCTCCTCTAAATGATCGTCTCTAATCGTTTAATATTGGTTTGACCATAATTAATCAAATGTTATTACTGTTACTCTAAAGTTCAATGAATTATAAAAATTTTTTATATGCGTTTAATCTCTCTACTTGTAATATATTGAAAACAATACAAACCTCGGTCGTCTAATTATTAATATCAAAATGTTAACTTTTCACAAAATCATTAAAATAAAAAACTATTTTTTATGGACTTTCGACTTTACTATTCTCTATTCAAATTTAACGTCAAAACAATTTCAACATGCTTCTAAGATAATGAAACTTAAAATTTCAAAAACAAAGTATTTCGGAATCAAATCGTTAATGCTACAACTAAGTAAATATATAATTTAAATGTAATATAAATATTTCCTTCAAAATGTTATTTACTTTACAAAATTTTACTTTAAAGCTTTTTACTTATTACATTTCTTAATTCTAGATATCCCGTATAGCCTCGATGAAGCTATTATTTATTATTTATTAGCTAACGTACTATTTATTGATAAGTATCTCTTACCCTTTCATCATATATATTTTATTTTAACTTTACTAATTTTTTGTTTTTTCCAGATTTATAATGTCGAGTTTACACGTGTAGGATTCATGGGATAGTTAAGGTGATCAATTCCTTTTTATAATAAACTTTCTGTTTATTAAATACTATAAATGTATATCTGTGAATAAAATAAAGTATTTAAAGTCTTTTATCTTTCTTATCTCTAGTATCTTTCATTTAAAAGTCATTTATATATATCTCAAAATAAAACAAAATATTTTGAATTCTTTTTTGATATTAAACATATAATGATCTATTACAAAATTAAATAATAAATAAAAGTAAAAAAACAATTGTCATTAGAAAGCTTATCATCAAGTAGTAGTATTTCATTTTTGGCTGTAATACTTGGATTTGCCCTTAGAACGGATCGTCGCTATGAATCACCTGTAATTGTTCTTGTCTCCGAACCTGTCGGTTGGCGTTGGTAATTCGCCAATCGGCGTGGTTTACTGATTATTAATTTTAAATAGGTTCTTATTACTTTACTCGTTGTCAATATTTCGCAATCGGTCACAAGGTTAGTACATATCCATGATACATGTCTAAATTAGATTTAGAATAGAGTTATAATATATCTATTTACATGGTCAATCGGAAAGTGGTCATTTGCAACGTGTGGTCAATAGCAACGTGATCAATAGCAACGTGTTTATTTACAATTTGTAGTCAATCGCAACGTAAACATTTGCAATCCATTGTCAATCGTAACAGGGTCAATTGCAACGTGATCAATCCCAACGTGGTCATTTGCAACTCGTAGTCAATCGCAACGTGGTGAATTGCAACGAGATCCATCACATAGTGGACATTTACTACTCGTGGTCATTTGCAACGCGTGGTCATTTGAATTCGTGGACATTTGCAACTGGTGGTCAATAGCAACGTGGTCATTTGTAACTCGTGTTCATTTTCATCTCGTTGTTATTTGCAACTCGTGGTCAATCGCAACATAGATATTTGCAAACCATTGTTAATTGCAACAGGGTCAATTACAATGTGGTCAATCCTAACGTGGTCATTTACAACACGTGGTCTTTTGTAACTCGTGATTATTTAGAAATGATGTTTAATCGCAACGTTGTCATTTGCAACTTGGTCGCAATGTGATCAATCACTTCGTGGTCAATCATAGTATCAAAGCAACATGTTCATTTCCAACTCGTGATGTATCGCAATGTGATCATTGGCAACTCGTGGTCAACCGCAACGTAGACAATCACAACGTGGTCAATCGCAACGTGGTCATTTACAATTCGTGGTCAATCGCAAGGTTGTCAATGACAATGTGATCATTTGCAACTCATTGTCAATCGCAACGTGGTCAATCGCAACGTGATCAATCGCAACATGGTCAATGGCAACGTGTTCATTTGCAACTCATTGTCATTTTGCAACTCGTGATCAATCGCAACAGAGTCAATTGCAACTCGATCAATTACAACGTGGTTTACAACATAGATAATTTACAACACGTGGTCACTTGCAACACGTGTCATTTACAACATGGCCATTTACAACATGACCATTTGCATGTGTACAATCGCAACCTGCACCTTTAACCTGGTTTAACCTGGTCAAATAGGCAGCGCCATCACATTTTTTATTTTTTATAAACTGTGAAATTTCACCAAATACTGTAGTGAATTTCAACATTCGGTAATCGATACTGTTGTCTTCGAATCAAGTTAAAACACTTTCCCAATTTTTTCGTGGCTTTTGCAATAAATTATTCTTCTTCTTTGCCCCATCAGTTGATCGAAAATTTTTATTTACGCTGCACATTTTTATGATACTTATTACTACGATGAACTTCACGGAGAGCTTTTCGATCTTTTCATTGTGAAAAATAATTTAACGTTCTCAAAGGAAACGTTTCATTGCCATAATGCCAACTGATGAGCGTCTGAAACAGCTTACGACCATTTATAACTAATAATGTGTTCTGCCTTTCGGCACAACAATAAATAATTTCGGGATTCGATCTAAGGGAGCGCTGAAGAAGCACAAAGGTCAACGAAAAAGACACACTTGATCACCTTTTCATAATTTTAGTAGGTAGTTTTCCCCTTTTAGTTACACTGTTTTACTATTGATGAGTCGATTTAGTGTAACAATACTATTTTACTTGTCGTGCTTGCGATAATATTTAAGACAGTCGGTATCGCGTATCGTAATTAGACACTCCCCGTTCGCGACGCGCGTAACGTGCCTATTAGATTCGTTTTTCATGCGCGCTGGCAATTAGGCGACCGAATATAAAGAAATGCGCGATGTCTTATTACCGCGCTTTTGGCAATCGATATGATTATATTTGGTCATGCCCGACGACGGACGTCGTTTACGAGTGGATCACCATATCTGCAGTATTGAATTTCCGCGGCTCGTTGCCATGCCGAAATACAAGGATTATAAATAATTGCTGTCTTGCATTTCCGCTAACTAGTTGCTATGTCGAAATGCGAGGCTTACCCGTTGTAGCTTTAGGGCTACAACAAATGTATTATATAATTATATCTATAAACAAAGTAAATCCTTTATATAATTATATCATAAACGACATCTATTGATAAAATAAGAAACTTATAAATCATAGAAATTTTTCGATAACAAAGAAGTGATTTTAGAAGAAAAGAGTTTCTACTTGTGCGTCGCAATGCAGAAGGCTATAGACACTTGTGCACCGTTGTTTGAAATGTTATAACTTTTAAACTATTTTGAATTTAAAAAACGCTTTTAGGATAACATTCTTAAGATATAAAGCATTTAAAGTATAAAAAAATATTTTTCGACTTTTTGAAGCCGAAAGGGTTATCCCCCAAAGCCTTTTTTGATTAAATCAAATCATCGAGCATTTAGTCCAGAGCAATGATTGATCATAACACTGAGATATTTAAATACTTGTTTTATTATGTATTATTACATTAATGAACCAACTATATGTACGGCATATTATTTTAGCAAATGTTCTGTTATAGTAATATTTTTTTCTGTTTATACACATATCAACAACTTTAATTTTTTTTACAGATGTTTGGCAACTAGCGATCAAATATTATTCCAGCCATCGCGCTGACTTTCAAATGTGGAGAGTTTACTGATCGAAAAATTATTCATGAGACTTGTCTAATCATAATAAAGGTGTTGCAACCAATTTATCTCTGTTTACCAACAAAAGAAGAATGGAAAGATATTTGCAAAGGTTTTCTGGAAAACTGGAACTTTCCTCATTGCGTAGGAGCATTTGATGGAAAGCATATGGAAATACAAGTTCCGCCAAACTCTGGGAGCTTATTTTTCAATTACAAAAAGACATTCAGTACTGATGGCTGCGTGTGATCATAAATACATGTTTACTCTAATCGACATAGGATTGTATGGTGGAAATAGCGATGATGGTATTTTTATTTCTGACATTTATTTGGCATTGTAACAGGAAACTTGAACCTTCCTAAAGGAATTGCAAATCTTTCTGGAAACAACATTAGAGTTCCATGCTTTTTTCTTGGAAATAGTGGTTTTCCAATCAGTACCATTGTGATGCGACCTTATTCCGGAAAACTGCTTGATGAATGGAAGAAAATTTTTAATAACAGGTTAGTACAGTTTATGTATTTAATTATAATAATAGTAATATTTTTTCATACTATCTTAATTTATTTTAATCATGTTTCACATTTTATTGAGTTACAGATTGTCTAGAGCAAGGCGCATCATTGAAAATACCTTTGGTATTTTGTCTTCACGATAGAGAATTTATTGAAAACTTATCAATATGTATTCAAAATACGTAGGCAGAATTGTCATGTCGACTATATTTACATAATTTTATAAAATCTGAAGATCATGTGGAAGTGAATAACAGAATATATTGTTCTTCAAATTTTGTTGACTCGGAGGATACTACAGACAACACCATACCTGGAGAATGGCGGCGATAATGGATTAACAGATATACCTTCCACTTCAGCACATCATGCAATTACAATTGCTTACAAACAAAGAGATAAGCTGGTTGATTACTTTCTAATATCACCTAGTAAAGTTCCCTGGCAGTACGAGTATGTTCAAAGAGGACTACATCGCGATGATTTGTAATGAAATTCTATTTGAAATTAATGTATTTAACATTATCATTTAATACTATTTAAAATTAAAATATTTAATATTATACATTTTGTACTAAACAATCTTTTTTACATATATGTAAAAAAGATTGTTTTTTTAATTGTAATAAAATTTTCTTTACATTGTAATCGTCAATTACAACTATAAAAATTACATATAAGTTTTAAAATATCTTGTTTTGAAGTATACTCATGGAATACAAATGAATCTCCGCTTTATGGCACTCCGCTTACAGAGATTGATAGAGAAAGGTTTAAAGTTTTTTTAGACACAATTTTAAAATTTTATAGTATTAAATCGTACAGATTGTACAATCATTCGAAAGTTTTTGCTTAGATTGAAATTGTTGTAAATGAGAGTTAATAAAGCGATTAAAGTTTCTCTTACCATGTATATTATGTTCTGCATTTCAGAATACTCATGATTTTTGTGACGAATGTTAATTTTAATACTAAAATTATCATAAAACTATTAAAATCTTTTTGCTATTTCTTTAATTCATTGGAAATTATCTTATTATCATTTTCCTTTTTATGCAAATTATCATTTACAATTACATCATATAAATGTCCTCACTTATTTTATTTATTAGTACAGCGGTCTCATAATTAAGTCATAATTTATTTAATGATATATGTGCCCTTACAACCTCTTAAGGTGCTGGAGTGTCCTGTTTTATCATTAGTTATTAAAGACTCTTTTCTCTTAATTGTGTTTATGGGTTAAAAAGTCTTTCTCCACAATCAAAGTCGACAACGCAATTCGCTAGGTACAATTGAATATGAAAAACGAAAGAAAATTAAAGACTTACAGTTTTATTATTGTTGTCAACACGTCACAATATGTGTTACATATAAAAGTTTCAAACCTTGCACGTTCATAAAAAGTAGCTGGTAAATTGCAAAAAACCTGAAAGAACAATTCTATGCTTTTAGAAACGAGGTAACGTTTAGTATAAGAGGAAAGAATTGCCGAAAATTTGTATATTACGAGTGAAATTGACGTGAAGCCATGAAACCGATCAGCATTTTAGTTTCGCAATATTCCGACAGTGGCGCTGAAAAGTGCGCGCTGAATCATAGAAATGATGAATTATTGACCTACTCAGGCTCATATTAAAAAACGTT
>NW_011627641.1:0-10008 GCF_000204515.1 Acromyrmex echinatior | reverse complement strand
GCCCCGCGAGGGCGAGAGCCGAGAAGGCCGAAAACGCGCGACGGAATGTGGTCTCCTCATCGGATTCCGATGGGAAGTCCACAAAAAGGTCGAGGGGTAGGCCGGCCCTGAACCCTCACCATGTCGGCCAATTTACGGTGGAGGCCAGATCCAGGAAGGCCGACAAGGCCAAGGCCCGCCAATTGAAGAAAGACCACCGGGCGATCTTAAACCCGGAGATAGAGCCGTCTTCCACGTCGGCCAGGAGGGCAAACGAGAAGGCCGTCGAACTCGCCCTGGAGTTTGACTCGTAGCCTTTGCGAGCGGTCGCAGCCGTGGTAACCCGCGAGCTGGGGACCATCGCGAAGACTGTCGAGAAATGTAAGAATATAAAAGGTGACATTGTCAGGGACCTCTGGACAGCTTATACGAAGCTGTCCGCGGCCCTGACTTCCGTCGTCATGAGGGCGAGCGACGGCAACCTGCCGGCCGAAGACGACCGGCTCGATGAGAGCTCCAGGGCGTTGGCCTGGGCGAAGGAGAAACGGCGGCTCAATCAAGAGCTGGTGCTCCTCCGCTCTAGGGTTGCGGTCCTGGAGCACGACAGGGGGAGGTCGACCTCCCGCTGCACGTCCGGCAGGGACAGGGCGCCAGGGATGGAATGGGACTCGACCATGGAGTGGTCGGGTCCCGATAGCCTGGCCGGCGCCCGCAGCCCTATAAGGACTCGGGGAAGGACTGCTCCTGCGGAGGGGGAGGAGCCGCGACCGCGCGTGACGGTCACGGAGGAGGACTTGAAGTCTCCATACTTCACGCCTCCTCTACAGGGGGTGTCCAAACGGAGCCGCGACCGCGCGACCGTCGCGGACAGGGTAGCGTCGTCCGCCGATAAGAAATCCCCTTCTAAAAGGAAGGGGAAGACCGACGGACGGCGAGGATGCCCGTATTGAACGAGTCCTCGAGAGGCTCCTCCCCCGCCTCCTGAGGGGGATAGGGGTGGTCCCTATCCGACGGCGCCGCCACCAAAGGGACCATCCTCCAAGCAGGGCGGCCAGCCCCCCGCCAAGTAGGGTGGCCAGCCCCCCGCCAAGAAGGGAGCTAAGAGTGCTCCCAACGCTGGAGGGAAGGCATCTGACGTGGTCCCTCCCGCCGCGAAGAGGGACCCGCCGCCCCCCGCGATCCTCCCAACAGCTGGGGACGGAGGGCGTGGCGGATGCCAACGAGACGACCTGGGCACAGGTCGTCTCGAGGGCGGCGAAGGCCGAGGCGGCGCCGGCCCGTCCGACGCTCAAGAGCGTCAAAGCGCCCGCGGTCCCCGCCCCCACCAAAAAGCGGAGCGGTGGGAAAGCGAGTGGGGCGGCGAGGAAGGGGAGCACTGCCGCGGGGTCTCCGGCAAGAATGCTCCCCTTCCTAAGCTGAGGTCGCCAAACAGCGCAGCGATAATCATCACGTGCGCTGACCCTGGCTCCTATCAGGAGGTGGTGGCGAAGGCGCGGTCCTCGATTTCCCTCAAAGACGTGGGAATAGAGGATCTGCGCCCAAGAAGTGCCATCACCCTGATATGGGGCCCTGATATGGGAGGTCAGAGGTCCGCAGAGCCGAGCGAAGGCCAACTCGTTGGCCGAGAGGCTATCGGCCGTCTTTACAGACAGGGACGATGTGAAGGTGTCCCGTCCGTCGAAAACGGCCGAGGTCCGGGTCTCTGGCCTGAACGATTCAGCCACTCCCACGGAGGTGGCCGAGGAGCTTGCGGGGGCCTGCGGGCGAACCCCGCCAGACTTCAAGATGGGGGAGGTGAGCAGGACCCCCAACGGTTTGGGCACGTTGAGTGAGGTGCCCCGTAGAGGCGGCCAAACAGCTCGTGGACGCCTCTCGCGTTAAAGTGGGGTGGTCGAGCTGCAGAGTAGCTCTGCTGTCGGCCTGGAGCCTCCAATGCTTCCGGTGCTTAGAAGCTGGCCATGTCCAGGCCAAATGTACAAGCACCGTGGATCGCTCCGGGTTTTGCTACCGGTGCGGGGGCATCGGTCACGCGGCGCACGAGTGCCGCGGCAGGGTCGATTGCCCCGCGTGCCGGGGACTCGGCCGCCCCTCGGGACACCGCATCGGCGGCTAAAGCGAAGGTTAAGAGGGGGGGGCAGAAGCCCAGTGGCCCCCCCCCTCCACTACCGCTGTTGCTGGACAGACCCCCGCGGCAACGGTGACAACCGCGAAAGAACCGTCGGCCACAGAAGTGGCCGACGTCGAAATGGCCGTGGAGGAGACATCTACCGCGGCGGCCGACGAAGTGGCCGACAAAGCCAACGTCGATGAGGGCGAGGAGCGAGGGAACAAATAATGTCCTTCGCTCTCGCCCAGACGAACCTCAACCACTCGGCTGGGACACAAAGCATGCTCATGCGGTGCCTCGCCGAGTGGGGGGGGGCTGGCCATCGCCGCAGACCCATACCGAATCCCGGAGAGTCACTCCAACTAGGCAGGGGACTTTCTGGGACGGGTGACGGTGGTCAGCCGGCACGCGCGCGACACCCCGCCGATGATTCCCATATCGGCGGGGGAGGGATTCACTCAGGTAGAGTGGGGGCCCATCGACGTAGCGGGGTGCTACTTCCCTCCTCGTCTAACGCGGCGGGAATACGAGGACGCCCTGAAGTCTCTGGGGGAGCACATCTCTGGGGGACGCTCCCCCAGGCCTGTACTGGTGGGTGGGGACTTCAACGCCCACACGTTGGAGTGGGGTTCCCCATCCACCGATTCCAGGGGCGATAGCCTGCTGTGGGCGGCGAGGCACTAGTCTTACTGAATACGGGCCGTGCCAGCACCTTCGTGGGGGCCCGGGGGAAGTCCATCGTCGATCTGACGTGGGCGACCCCCGCGGCTGCCATTAAGAGGATGGCATGTGGGCGCCAGCTCCCTGGGAGAGCTTACGGACCATCGCCTGGTCCGTATGGAGTTGGTGTCCGCCCCCGCGGAGGTGTCACGAAGACGCCGCCGACACAAGACGGAACGTCGATGGACCTTGCGAAAGCTGAACCCCGGCACCCTCGAGGTGGGCCTCCTCTCCTCCACCTGGTCGGAACGTAACCCGGCCCGCTCGGTGGAGGGGGGGGGGCGACTGGCTCAGAGACGCCATGACGCGCGCGTGCGACGCGTCGATGTCCCGCTGCCATCATGTGGCGAGAAGGACAGCCTATTGGTGGTCCGAGGAGCTAGCTGAGCTATGACGGGCCACCCTATGGCTGCCCGAAGGATGTTGTATACTACTAGGATATTGTATAAATTATACTCACATGTATACATGTATACTCGCCGCAGACGGCGGGGCACCGACGCGGAGGTGGAAGTGGCCGCCGGGGCGCTCCGTGAAGCAAGGAGCACCCTTAGGGCGGCCATTAGGAGGGCGAAGGCCGACGCCTGGCGCGAGTTTGTCTCCTCCCTGGACAGCGATCCTCCCTGGACTGGGGGAGGCCCTACAAGATTGTAACGAAGCAGATTCGTCCATGGGCCCCCCCCGATAACGGCCATGGTCCTCGCGGGGATCCCTGCCGAGTATGTGGCCGACGCCCTGGCGGAGACTTACGCCAGGGTGAAGCCCATTCGGCTTCGGGGGGAGATGGTAACCCCGGGGACCGTCGACCGACTGAGGGGGAACGCCCGTCGGCGGGTTTTCGGAGAGTGGCGCGCCAAAAACAACTCGCCTACAACGGGCGCCCGGACCGTGGAGGCCATCTCCTGCCTCAGGAATGGGTAGGCAGGGGATGGGGCGGACTATCGTTCCACGCGACGCAGGTGCTCACCGGACACGGATGTTTCGGGGAGTACCTGCGTCGCATAGGTAAGGAGGCGACCGCTCGTTGTCGCCACTGCGACAAGGACCGGGACGCCGCGCAGCATACGCTGGAGGCCTGCCCGGCTTGGGCGGGCGAGCGCAGTGTGCTGGTCCGAGAGATAGGGGGCGATCTCTCCCTGCCGGCTGTTGTCAGGGCGATAGTCGGCAGGGAGAGTGCATGGAAGACCTTCTCCTCCTTCTGCGATCGAGTGATGTCGCAGAAGCAGAAGGCCGAAGGGCTGAGAGAGCGGGCACCAGGAGGCCGTGGCCCTCCTCCGCCGCCACCGGGCGGCGGGTGTGACGAGAGGGAAGGAGATGCGCGAGGTGGTGGTGTTGGGGGTCAACGCGGCGCCGACTCCAGCCGGGTCGCTCGCGCCCCGGGTCACCTCTCGCGCGTACCCGCCGTCGGGATCGCCCCACGAGACGAGAACGGCGGCGACCTCCTTTCTCCTGAGGTCACCGAGGAGGACGATGATGGGGGCGTGTGTGGGGGGGGCGGGGCGGCGGTCCCTCCTCCTCCTCCCCCGTCATCAATGACGGCCCCGCGTCACGGACGCGAGGCGCGGTGAAGCGGCAGCGGATTGCCGACCTTAGGGTCGCACCGCCGCCGAAGAAAGGACGACCCCCCTCCGCGCGGGGTGCAGTGGCTCATCATCCCCCGGCCGCGTCGAATGCGCGACCGGACCGGGAGCCCTGCACCGCCGCGCGCGGGGGGTGCGCCGTGAGACTACCTCTCGCGGTGCCGAGGAATGAGGGGCGCCAAACTCTCGATTGGCGCCCCTTGAGGGGCTGGGGATCGCGGCGGGGGCCGTGATCCCCAACTCCCGCCCCCAACAACAACGGGGGGGGGCGGGCGCGGGGGTGATGTTCCCCCCAGCGCCCGAACATTGGGTCGTCTCGACATATAAAATCCCCGGGTGGGAAAGGATGTCGGCACCAGCCGACTGGCCAGAGGGGCTCCCAGAAGTATGCTGCACGCGTTCCTGGGAGCCCCTCAGCTATGGCCTGGCAAGGACACCCGGAAGGGTTTTAATGGGTGCAAAGCCCACACCCCGGGCTCTCCCCCGAGACCCGGAGTATGCATCAGGCATTTCCCCTCCGTTATCAAAAAAAAAAAGGTCATGACCATGTGATCTTGAGCAAATTTTAGCCGTTCATTGTCCATTAAAAAGTTGTTAACACAAAAAAAAAGTTGTTTTAATGCAAAGAATTTGTGTTTATAAAGCAGATATTTCTAAAAAAAGAATTAAATATATCATCACACGCAGCAGTTGACTGAACTAATCTTTGCAGAGACATAATTCTTGAAATTTAAATACTCTACTTTTGAAAACACAAATTGCCTTCTTTAAAAGCACAAAGTTATAAGAAATTATATAAGAAAATATTTTGCGCTGTTAAAGCAAGGAATTTGTCATCGGAGCGCAGTCGTGCCCAAAAATTAGGTTTTATTAATGAACTTTTTTGTTAATAACTTCTTAAGGAACAAGACGACTAAAATTTGTCCAAGGTCACTCGGAGTCATGACCTTGACAATATATCAAAGTCAAGGTTATTGGAGGATAGTCCCCTATAAATAATTACCTAGAATCCTTGTTACTTGAGACTTTGTAAGATTTCTTTATACAGAATTTCCAGATTCATGTATTTCCTGACTTCAATTTTCGCAAGTCTATTATAGAAACTTTTCGATGTAAATTTATAACAATTATTGAATAGTTTCTGGTAAGAATTATTATGACAATTATTTTATTTTTTAACCGTTTAATGTAGATTGTTATTTTGTTGTTTGATTTTATGGCTCGTAGCCCTTTATTCTTTTGTTTATTTAAATTTATTAAGTCTTATTATTTTTATATAATAATTTATGACAAAATGTTTTAGAAAATTTAATATTTGATTTTTTAAGAGAATAAAAATTATTTTGCAAGAAAAATATTCTTTAATAATGTACGATTTCCGCACGTTTAAGCTACAGAGACACTCCTGAACCAGAGCATTATGTAAGCGCAGCTCGGCCGCTGTGTCTCGAATGATAGTGGAGATTACAGGCCGGAATGTGTATTTAATGCCGAGCACTGTTTTAGATCATGAATACTTTTGGTAAATAAGTTCCTCTATTTGTTTCGTAGCATAGTGTCTCTTTTCATATATTGAGCAAATAACGTCTGTTCCTAAAGATTTGAGTATTACGAATATGTCTTGATCGTTCTAAAATTTATAAAGCAAATCGCCGTTTACATGATAATTATCGTACATTTTATTTCTCGTGATCTTCTTTAGAGCCTTAATTTCGTTGTCTTGATTCTGCTATTTTTTAATCAGTTGCTTCGTTACTGTCATTGGGTATCTACTTAATATGTTAACATATTTCATCATGCCGACACTACTAGTCTATCTATGCTCTAACTATAATCTTCTAATAAAAAAGTCCATCTGTCTATCAAATATAATGAAATAGTAAACTTTTTGAAGTTACCTAACAATCCTATAAAACTTTAAAAATCTTTCAACCATTTTGGCTTTGGGAAATCAATTACTGCTTTAATTTTTCCTGATAAAGGATAGATTTTACTCTCTTCTAGAATATGATCTAGAAATTCTATAGCTCTTTTCATAAACTGACATTTTTTAAAATTAATCTGCAAGCCGTATTCGCCAGCGATTTTTAATACTAATTGTAAACGATTTAAATTCTTGTTCATTTTTTGCGAGTACATATAATTAAGTCATCAACATACAATAGCACATGTTTTGCTTAATCAAATCCCAAAATGCCGTATTTGTACAGAGTAGGCCATTTTAATCTTTCTACGCTGATAACTCGAAAAAGGTGCATTTTGAAAAAAAAAATGTTTCAAATAAAAGTTTTGTGAGGATATAAGACTGTATCATTGATTTGATCTTGGGTGGCGTTATCAAGATCAGAGCAAGGTCATTTCGAATTTTTTAAAAGGAATCCTCAATTTTTCATTACATATTCTTGTAGCATACCTCGAGGACTTTTCAAAATACTATTATATAATAAAATTTTTTTTCTTTAACTACTTTGCAAGTGGTAGGACCGAAAGTTACAACACCGTCAGCATTAGCATTATTCAAGATATCCGACCGATGACTAAAATCTCTAAAATGTTGTTCAAGATTATGACCTGGATAATACTTGTCAATAGCAAAGGCTATTAGAGATACCTCTTATTTTCATTTTTACGTAGAAATGAATTTTTAGTGCAAAAATGAAAAGACCTCCAATGACCTTACTCTTAACAAATTATCCAGGTCATAGTCCTCAATAACATTCAAAAGATTTTAGGCATCAGTCGGACATCTTGGGTAATACTAATGCCAACGATGCTATAACTTTCGAGCCCTATAACTTGCAAAGTATTTAATGAGAAAATATTTTATTATAGTTAAAATTTTGAAAAGCTTTCAAGGTAAACTACAAGAATATATAATGAAAAATTGGGAGTCCATTTAGAAAATTCAAAGTGACCTTGCCTAGATCTTGACAATACTATCCAAGGTCAAACCAAATACCATCTTATGTCTTCCTCGAAGTCACAAAACTTTGTCTAAAATATTTTTCCCTAAAAATGCATCCTTTTCGAATTATCAGCGTGGAAAAATAAAAATAGTCTATTCTGTCATATCTCTGAAATACTCGTAGAGAGTTTCATAATCCGAAAAGTACTCTTGAGAACTGATACTATTCACAATGTGTATTTCCGATTGTCATTTTCTATCGACACATGGGAGAAATTTTTTAAATCTAATGTATTGAATTCTCCAATTTATCTAATAAATCTTCGATTTTAACTTACAGTAGTCTATACGTACTATGCTGATCCGTCCTTCTTTTTCACTACGACTACCGGGCTCGCGTATTCTGATGTGCATTCTTCTATTATTCTTTTCTTGAGTCATTTCGATGGCTTGTTTTGCTACAATCTCATTCTCCGAAGCAAGTAATTTTCGCGGTTTTTGAAAGATTAGCTTTGTGTCCTTGGGTATATGTTTACATTCATTGCCCTACACTTATTTATCTCATGTGACGCAATAATTGTTTTAACTTCTTCGCGGATTTTCGGATCTAGATTGCACTCTATATCTAAAGATTGTCCTTTATCAATTAATTTACGTTAAAGATTCAGACACTGTTTTCGAATCGTTATACCATCGGCATTTACCCATTTCACATGTAGCTAATAAATCACTATTATTATACTTGTAGACATAGCCTCATTTGGCACAACGTGTATTGTGCAAAAGAATTATTTTCAATCTATCTCGATGAATGTCTTGAAACAATCTAAAGAACGTACTTCATTTTTCCCGAAGCCCGTTAGACCAATAGACGAGTTTAACACGTTACTTGATTTAATTTTATTATAAGCGTCCTCACACATAAGCGTAATTTGACTATCCGTATCGATCAATGCATTCAAAGACACATTATTTATACACATTATTACATCTTTAATCATTCTATTCACCGATGATAATGTAATTAATTCGCATTAATTTATACCTTTTTATACCTTTTTATCTGTTTCGCTTTCGTCTGCTGCGTTACATTGACTTGCCACGTGCACGAACTTTTGACATCTAAAACATTTTTTTACCTAGCTCTTTTTTCTTACAATCTTTCGATTGTTGTCTTTTGGTTTCGCAGTTATATCATCGTATTTCTGGATCTGATTGTTGCTCTGTCTTCTTAATGATCGTTGACTTTCTAGATATTTTTTGCTTCTTCACTGCGTCGTTCTTTTCTTGCATCTTTCCTCCTTTCGAACTTATCTTGCGAACAGATTCGTATATTTTCAGTCTTTCCTTAAAATTTACAAATCTTTTGGCGCTATATACCAATTTATTCTGTGTCACCCGCGATGTCGTCAATTGGATGAGTGTCTCCGGCTCTATTTTGCCTCGACGATATCTCTTTCATTATCAGATAGACATATTCCTATAATGACTCGTCTTTCTTCAAATTTCTCTTAGTTAGCATGTATTTGAACACTATTAACCTTATCGGAGAATTTATTCTTTCAGCTCCTTCCATGTTCTAATTACACTTTTGATGAGCATCTTCGCTTCGTCCGGTTAACGTTCTTTTTGCAAACACCATCTTTTGTTCTGTCCATTGAAAAAGATCTGCTGCGTCTTCAAATTCAGCTATCCATGTCTCTATCGGATAAGAGTCTTTGCCATTAAAAGTTTTGATCGAATTTTCTACATTTCGATAAGTCGTCGAAAATTTTATGCGTGTCCGACCAGTCCTTCTTACTGTATCTCTCTCTTCTTGCGCTTCTTCATTCACTAATGTTCTCATTTTCCTTATTGTTTTCATCCTCGCTTTCATCTTCTTCGTCGACGTCCTCCTCATTATGTACACGCATATGTGTGTTTATATCCATCAATCCATCTAGAATAGATGTAATTGTTATTATACTCTTCTTATCTTCGTTGTATTCCAACCCTAAGATATTATAGCACGATATTAAATCAACGATCGTGAGTCTTCTCGCAAATTCCAACTTGTCTACATACTCGGGCGTATCTTTCTGGAATATGAATCCTCGAAAATCTCTAAAGCGTTGTCGAATTTTACGATCGCCCTTTCTTTCAAAAATAAATTTGTGTAGCACTGTTGCAGCGGCGCGGTTGACGCTGAACATATCTTTTGTTTGATCATCTCGATTTGCATGAGATTATCCATCTTACTGCTCATGACTCGACACCTCTCATCTACTATGCTTTTCTCCTAATAATATATTCGTCGTCGTACGTCTTACGTTCTCGTTTCATCCTTATTCGTGATCATACTTCCTTTCATTTCTTCTTCCGTTTTCTAGTGTTTTTCTCTGCATCTTTTGTTTTCGTTTTCGTTTCCCGTCTTTACTTTCGTCTTTACTTTTGTCTTTCGACATACTTCTATTCTTCTTTTCGTCTTCTCTGCTTGTGGTATTCATTCGATCACTGATCCCGAAAAAGCCCCCAATTTTATAAGCTTTAAGATTTGATAAGTTCTATTTATTGTCACAGTGATTTACATACAAGCACAGTAAACAGACGCACTCGCAAAACGCGAACAAGATATCCTTCTTAACCGTCTAGCCGTGCTGGGAACTAATAATTAACTCTGCGTAGCCCTGCGTACGCATCTATATAGGCCATATCGAATTTACGCACGCTTGTTGCGT
>NW_011627639.1:108717-129879 GCF_000204515.1 Acromyrmex echinatior | reverse complement strand
AGATTATGCCATGCGCATCCCAAAAACCGGAAACCATAGCCTTCCCGGCCGAGCGTTGGTCTTTTGGCTGCTTTGGTTGGCTTTCGTGGCTTTTCAGTCACTCTGCAGACTGCCTATTGGACTCAGGCGTATGGTAATGGACCCACATTTCATCCATCGTCACAAAACATCGAAAAAAGTCCGCTCGACTGTTACGCTGCAACAACGCCAAACCGACCGTTGAATCATCAACGCGCTGCTATTTTTGGTCGATGGTCAGCAAACGCGGCACCCATCGTGCCGATAGCTTTTTCATCTCCAAAACATCGTGTAAAATGTATCCCGCTCGTTTTTTTGAGATGCCCACGGCCTCAGTTAACTCGCGCAACTTCACTTTACGATCACTCAAAACGATTCGATGCACTTGCTTTGCGATTTCCGCATTCGTAGCCTCTTTTGGCCTTCCAGAGCGAGGTGCGTCTTCGGTGCTTGTACGACCCATTTTAAATTCACTAAATCACCGATAAACTGTTGTTCTCGAAGGAGTAGATGTGGGATAACATTTCTGCAACCATTTCAATGATTGTTCAGAAGTTTTTCCCATTAAAAAACAATGTTTGATCAAGATGCGATATTCCTGTTTTTCCATTTTTTTTACGAAGGCGAAAGTAACGTCACTTAAACGACTGTAGCTTGTAAACGAATGAACGAAATGTCATGAAACTTCATATATAAACTAGTGACAGATGAATCTCTCGAAATGAATCATGTTCATTTTCTAGTGGCACCACCTATTGAAAAATCCCGGGACTTTTCAGCCCATGCAGTAATTGTTTCCGTAGACATAATAAATATTATTGAACACCAAGACTCATTTTGATTAAAAATAATTTGCTTCTCCTTTATAAATGTTTGTGTTAAAACATTTATCAGCTCATTTCACTTAATATTGTTTACTATAAAAAAATGTTAAAATGACAAAAAAATGTTAATTACACAAAATCTTGACAAACTATGCAAATTCTATCAACAACAGTGTGTTACTGCAAACAGCGCAAAAGATCTTTAGAATATGTATTATAATATATTTCAGAAAGTATTTGAATGCTGAACAAAGTTTGTTCTAGAATTTCATATAGAATAATGTGGAATCTAACACATTCAAAATATAAAATAACAAGTTATCATAAAAATAACTAGAATTTTTTTATTTCTATAATCACTTGGAGCATTCGGAGCAAAATTTGTAATGTATATATACATACATATATATATTAAATATTTAATTTTTATATTCAAATATTATTAATGATCTACAAATTCATATTATGCTTTTTATAATATATAATAGCACTATTTTTTTTATTTGTTTTAAATGTAAATTGCAAGGTAAAATGTGAACAGATCAATTATTCGCAAGTAATTTCTCGTCTTTAAACTTCAAACTGTTCTAATCTAAAACTTTTAAAGTTTTAATTTTTATAATAATTTCCAGACATTTGTTTTTAATATTTATATTGTAATATGCAATATTGTTTGTAATTGTAATATTAATTTCAAAATGACAAATGAATGTATCATTACTTTATCCTAATATCTTTCTCATTATAGGCACGACCTTCAACGACTATCAATAACGTTTGCTGGTATAATATCCATCGCGGAATGACGTGTCTTTCGAGTGATCTTATCTCTTTAAAAATATAGCAACTAAAAAAATGTTTGTACATAATTATACTTAAACAGTTATACATGACTAATTTATGTAATTATATGGAATTATTTGTAACGGTTATAAATTGTGTACAACCATTTATGCATAATTATGTATAAAAAATTTTTCAGGCTGCTATATTTTAAAAAAGATACGATCACTCAAAAAACACGTCATTCCGCGATAAATATTATACCAGCAAACGTGTTATTGGTAGACATTGAAGGTCATACCTATATTAAGAAAGATGGCCAAATATTCATTTGTCATATATTTTTGAAATTAATATTACAAATATACAAACAATATTGCATATTACAACATAAATACATAATAAATACAACATAAATTACAAAAACAAATCTTTTGATTATACTACAAAAATTGAATCTTAAAAGATTTTAAATTAGAACAGATCTCCAAACTTTAAAGACAGGAAATTATTTATGAATAATTGACCACACAACATTTTACCTGCAATTATACATTTACAAAAAGCACAGCACTATTATGCCTGATAAAAAGTATAATAATATCAATTTGTAGATTAATCATTATAATTTTTAAATGAAAAATTAAATATTAAAAAAATATATTATATATTACAAATTTGCTCTGAAAGCTTCAAGTGACTACAAAAACGAAAAAAATTAAGTTAGTTTTATTGACTTGTTATTTTATATTTTGAACGCGTTTTTGATTTTGCAAGAATCATTCTGCAAGAAATTCTAGAACAATAACTTTGTTCAGCAATCAAATACTTTTTGAAATATTATAGTACATATTCCGAAGATTTATATACGGAATATGTCCACATTTGTTACATTGACAAGAAGAAAAAACTTTTTTTATAATTTTTTATAATTTTATAATTAAATCATTTTTTTTATAATTTAATAATAATTAAAAACTTTATATTCTTAAACATTACAAAATCATAGAAACATATTTATGCAAATACCACTATTAATAATAACATACAAAAAGAGAATAAGCATGTATAGGAATATGCGTGTGACAATATGAGTGTGTATAGAAAACGCGCGCGCGTGTGTATCTCACAAATCAGAGATATTATAAATGGTTGATTACAAAATGAATAATTTTAATATATGGTATATTAAGCTGTTTTATTCAGTTTTTTTATAATTTTCATAGATAGTTTTGTGTATCTTTTTTTGTAAAAATCAATCAAAGAAAAATTCATGTTGTGCTTGTATATATCGATGAACGTATGGACGGAGCGAAAGAAAATGAAAAGATCTATTACTCAATTTATAATTATTTTCAACACTGTTGTAGTTATATGGTTGAACACAGCAGCCATGAACCAAACTGGTACCGATACAGATCATGAATCTTCTCAGCAATGATATCATTCGCTTCGATCAATTAACAATGTATCTGAATTACATATGGATCATGCCTTTATCTTTTATTTTGTGAAAGTATTCGTGTACCGTGGTAATTAAACAGCACATTGATCATACTCTTGAAAAAAGTCTTAAATTTTATTAATCTCTTTTGTAGATTCTTGATAAGTATAAATTTTAATAATTGTAGTATAATTCGTAGAAAACCTATTATCGATTATATAAGCTATTTGTATACATTTTACAACTTCACGAATTAGTTTAGACTATAAAAACGTAGGACCTCTTCTTTTCATTTGTTTCGAACTTGCTCTTAAATAATTGTCTGTTCAAGCTGACCGGACTTTATTTTTATTTGCGATCATAGGAACAATAATGTGGCAAAAAGTCGGTATTTCGAGTTTTGTCGGCATCGGGACATTGTTAATCATCGTCCTCCCAAGGCAAGGGACTTTGAGCTTCTTGAATCTCAGAACCATGATTGCGCCACTGACCGACTGAAGAGTGCATCTGATGAGCGAACTCATAGCTGGGATACAGGTATCCTCAAGAAATGATTTAGTTATTTTATTTTTGAACGATATAGAGGCTGAATAATATTAACATCCAAGTATCATTTATAAAAAAATTTTATGGAACAAATTTATGAGATGGTAATTCTCTGGTTCAGGTGGTGAAGATGTACGCCTGAGAGAAATCATTCAGCTAGATTGTGTCAGTAATTAGAAAGTTGGAGATCAAGCAAATCAAATTCTTGTCGTATGTGCGCGCCGCATATTTGGCCATCATAGTCTTCACTGAACGATTGACTGTCTACTTCATCCTGATAACGTTCGTCTTAATGGGAAATAATTTGACTATTGCCTATGTGATCTATGAAATGTCGACATATTTTAATATACTTCAACTAGTCGCGTTGTACTTTCCGCAAGGGCTAATACTGCTGAGTGAATCAATAGTGTCATTCAATCGATTTGGAGACGAATTTGGAGGTAAATATTATTAGGTATACAAATAAATTTCGGCCATTTGACAAAAGACGGCACCACTAGCAAGCTATAGTTAAAATTGTCTAATGTAAAACATTATATCGTAAGGTTGGACATCTATCAACAACATAATCTTGAAATACTAGCGGTTTTGTATCAGCATCATATATTTTTTTTTGTGCGAAAATGCCGAGTTTTGAGCCGAATAAGCATCATTTGCGGGAACTTTTGATTTACTTCTTTAATTTGAAGAAATCTACAGCTGAGGCTCATCGATTGATTGTAGAAGCATATGGTGAGGCTGCCTTAAGTGAGAGAAGTTGTCGTGAATGGTTTCAAAAATTTAAGAACATTGAATTTGACGTCGAAGACAAAGAACGTAGCGGAAGGCCGAAAGTATACGAAGACGCGGAATTGGAAGCATTATTGAATGAAAATTCGTGCCAAACGCAAAAAGAACTTGCACTTACATTTTGACTTACACCAATAAAACATCATGTATCGTTCTTTCACAATAAATGCTTAATTTTTAATAAAAAACGGCGGAAACTTATTTATACATCTAATATCATATTATTTTCTAATTTACGGTGAAATTAAATCTACAATCATTCTTATATCTCTATTATCACGTACTTATTGAAGTAAGCTTAATTTTTACTGGATTTTTTGCTGATGGACGAAGTGAACACGAGACGCTTCTCGGAACGCCGCAGTTGCAGTTTAAATCTCAGAAACCAAAGGAAGAATCTAATGCAAAGAATCAAATAGACAGTACATCTCGAGAAATGGGAGTATCGTTTAGTCCGAACATCAAAGATTATCTGACCTTCCAATATATGTAAAGCTTCAGCGAGTTTCTGCCAATTGAATCAGTGGCCAATTGCCGCCGACTTTATGCAATATCAACTTAACTTATCAAGCCAGGTCAATTGTGTGCTGTAATTGGTGCAGTAGGCTCCGGCAAATTGTCTATATTACATCTACTACTGAAGGAATTAAATCCCGACATAGATTCCATAATCCTTACTCAGGGCAGGGAAGTATAATTTTCTGGGCAATTTATCCATTGGATACTTCACGAACAATCCGAACTTGCGTATCTCCTATGCCAGTCAAGAACTCTGGCTTTTCGGTGGTACTGTAAGGGACGATATACTGTTTGGCCGGTCCTACAACAAGGCTAGATACATGCAGGTAATTTTTATGGTCCAAAATAATTGTTGCGGATATTACAGTGTTTATATATTCCTGCACGTTAATATCAAGAATTTTTATGTGTAACTAATAACAATTCTTACAATTAGATCCTTTAAATCTTACGCATCAATTATTAAACATGAATTATATCTTTGTGACTGAATATAAAGATATATTTTAGCAAGTGTTATGAATTTTTCTGAATCTTTAATCTATATATGATTCCATTCAGATAAGAGAAAAATGTCTAATATTTCCTAATTTTTTGAAATTTTTAACATTCTTTAAAGTTTTTTTTTGATCAATTGGCAAATGTTTCAGGTAGTTGTGTGCACCTTGACAAAGGATTTCTGCAGAGAGACATGACAACGGTCGGCGATAGAAGTGTATCTCTATCCGGTGGCCAAAGAGTCAATCTTGTGAGGGAGGTTTATAGACAAGCGGATATCTTGCTCGACGATCCTTTGAGCGCAATGAATACTCGTGTTGCTAGGCATCTCTATAGGAAGTGCATCACCGAATATCTCCACGGCAAAACGAGGATACTTGTCACAAATCAATTGCAATTCCTTAAAAGGGCGGACCACATCGTCGTATTAGATCACTAGATCGAGTAACATAGAATATTCTTTAGTTATCTTTATTAAATTAAAAAATTTTTAATTTTAAAAGTTTGATTTTTTAATTTGTTTTAAAAGTAAAAAATTTAGATATAATAATAACAAAAGCAAATTTAATTTATTGCTGAATGAATAATTTTTAATTTTTTTTCTTATTGTTATGAAGATAGACATTATTTTATTAATAACATATACAAATTAGATAATTTTATAATTAAAATTAATAAATAATAAGATTTTTTAAATAAAAAATGACAAGAAACTTTTAAGTTTTACATTTAATTTATGTGTAATTTACGTATAATTAATTAAAAGATGAAGTTTAAATATCTTTTAAATTAAATATCTTGATTTTGTTTCCTAACGATTTCAAGATTATCGACTGCAAGTTCCATCACTCGTTAGAAGATGACTTGTTATTTATAATAAAAAAATATAGAAACTAAAAAAAAAATATTTTACATTATTTTTATTTAATAAAAATAGATTTAAAAAATGTAAAATAAAAATAGAAAAAATGAACATAAATAAAAATAATAATACAAAATAATTTTTAAAAATATCAGTATTTTCGCGCATTAAAGATTTCTAATATACCTTCACTAATTATTATCAATTAATAAAGCGCGAAAGAAGTTTTTAAATTAAGATTCAAAAAAAGTTAAGTAGTTTTCAAATATCTACAAATTTTTTTAGCATTATTTTCTTCGTTTTTAAATAATTTAAACAAAATTAACTTCAACACATTACATCTATTATGAGAGATAAATTCAAGTAATAAGATTATTATTTTGCTATCGTGCAGCACTCGAACACTAATGATTCGGATTATGTGGAGAAAAGAAACCGAGATGACGGTACACAGTCGAGTAGCCGACAGAGTGCACAAGGAATATCTGCATAACGGTGGCAATAATTTCCCTGCTGATGATCTTCATTATCAGTCAGGTCGCCACTACTGGGAATGATTACTGGCTATCATACTGAACTACTTTGGAGGATGTAAGACGTATTGAAAAGTTAGTGATGTCAAACAATTTGCGAACATGTACAACGATAGTTTTCTTGGATCGATCTTCACGTTGAACCCGGATGGTCTGCTGAGCACTGCGGATGCCATATATGTATACACATTCTGCATCATCGCCTGCATCGCTACCATGGTGTTTCGCAGCTTTCTTCACATGAAGGTCTCTATGAACTCGAGTAATCTTCATAACATCATGTTCTTCAAACTGCTGCAGGTCGGCGCATATGTCCTTCTTCCACAACAATACTTCCGGTGAGTAATAGTTATGATCCGATAGTCGTCTTAACTGCTCTACAGAGACTTCATAAAAATTATTTTATGACAATTTTTAAAAATTTTTTTCATGTAATTTTTAGAATATTTCATAATTTTTATATAATCTTAAAATTTTTTAAAAAGATTTTTTTAATTTTTAAATGAATTGAGACTTTTTAGAAGTGTTGAGAAAGTTTGTAACTTTTCTAAATTTCTTTATAGATAGATGTTGTGACGTGACGTTTTTCGTCCGTCACAAGGGCCGCACAGTCCGACCAAACAGTGCAGTCTCGCGTCCTGAGTTCTTCCACATTTTAGGGGGCGGACGCATCTGCGCTTTTTCTGCGACATTATTTGCGTGTCTCACACGTTACTGTTTTCGTTTCCTTTTTTTGTGAATTTCCGTACCGAGAGTTATAGAGGCTGGCGACTCCCGCGATTTTAGCAGATTGACGCCGCCTCACCGAACCGTGAAGAGAGAAGAAGGACGGCCAGGAATGGAAGTAGAGTAACGACCGCTGCCGACGGATTCGCCGGAACGCACGACACCCTGTCCCCCAGATCACAGGCAAGTGATATCATTCATTATTACGCCCTTTTGCTCGCAAGATTCCTTCTATCGCATCATCTTCCAGGCCCAAGCGGAACGAGGATTGGAATGGCAGAACGGAGGTGGCCACTCTACGCTCCACGAACAGCGAGAGCCCCGAGGCCACGAGGTGGCCCGAAAAGATCCTGCGGCCTCTCGAACTTCGCGCGCCAGGACATGCGCACAGGCATGACGCGGTTCCCGCGATTAGCGGAGCCGTGGAGCCACGTGCCAATAAGGCACGATAAGGCTTCCTGGCGAGGATACGAGCCCTGCGTGCCCCCGAGAGGATCAGCGCCCGGCATTTGTGCTGTGGCCATTTAAGCGAGCGTACATGGAAGAATGCAGGACCTCGCGGAGAGGCAAGAATTGATGAGCGAGCAAAAAGACGACCAGGGCGAGCATCAGCGGGAGGTCACGGTGAGACAAGCGTCACAGGCTGTAAAGTCGCAGGTTTCCGAATCCGGGAGGCACAATTTCATTATAATCCTATCGGGTGTATTATAGCGAGCGCACGTGGCACTGCCGTGCCTTAGATTTCCGGGGAGTTCGAGTACGCGTGTCGCCTCCCGGGACGGTCCATCATAGTCGGGGGAAATTCTACTCCGTCCGCCAAGGCCACAGCCTCGTCATTTCTTGTAAGCGTTTGTCGCGTGTCCTGTTTCTTTTGTATCGAACCGTGTCGAAGTCCCGCACTGCACTATTGATGCGTATCTTGTCGTTTCGGAAGCTTGCAGCATAAGATCTGCACGTCTATTCGAGTATCGGCACTCTGTGTGATAGTGATTAATGATAATTTATTAGCCATTAATAATTGCGCATATTCTATCGTATCGAGATTGTGTAGCGTCGAGTTTGCGTATATTCTGTCTTTCTCTGAACTTCGGTTGAGCGACGCGAAAGCCCCGCGAACGCGCCGTGTTCACGCTACAATTGTTGCCGAATTCCATCGTATTTTTGAAGCGGCGAAGTCTTGTTCTATAATTCGCGAGGGTATCCCTCTGTGGCGTGAGCTCACGGGGATCTAACGAAATTGATACGTCTAGCGTAAAGCATTTTGGGGCCTGTGTGAATCCGTTATCGCACTCGATTTATCGTCATGATTTTGTTGGCAGATGCAAGTTGAAGACTTATTCAATATACTTACTGTTAATTTTGTTATTGTTAATTCTGGTATGGCTTGCCGTCCCTGTTCGCTTCTCCAAACGATCCGCTATCCTCGACCACGAATCGTCCCCTCTGCCAGGCTGAGCTATCGGTTGAGAGCCCGTCGACATTCACAGCTCGTTAGAATATTGCATAAAGAAAATATCGCGTAATTTCGAGAAAGAATGATACGCTTACTCATGCCTGGCGCCCAACTATTGTCTTGCGATTGTGTGTTGCCCTTAAGAGCGGCCGCGCGAAGATGCATTTCTGTCGCGTTTTGTTTAACGTCACCTGTCATCCGATTGCATAAGAAAATCTAAGCTATGAATACGCGACGAAGTTGCGCCATGTTCATGAATGCGGTTGCAAATTTGGCACCCAACGTGTGGGGCCCGAGTATAGAAACAGAATTTTTTTTCGCTCAGTAAATAAGAACGAGGAATTTGGAGAGCGAATTCGGCGAATATTGTGCTTTATAATATTCTGCTTTTGCTATGTGTAATTTTTGTATGCCTTTCCTATTCTTGTGCCTGCTATTCTTTTGATGAAATGTTTGAATTTTTATTTGAATGTGATTTTTTTCTTCCACAGCATTAGTTGCCATGTGTGCGCGTTATAAAATGAGTTCTGGAATTTCATGCTGTATCACACGTCCTTGATTTTTATGAGTTTCGCTTTGTCGTCTCAAGCAGTTGTTGTCGTGATTCGGGGTAGCGAGGTTTTTCTATCGTTGTCGGTTCCGCACCGTGCTGTTTGTACCGAGCTATTGGCACGCGGATTATTATTCTCGCGGGCTCAAGGCCACTGTGCATTGCCCTTTCTGAGGATTTGCTTCTCAAATATTATTGTTGTGTAGCGGTCGTTTCTGACAGTCGCGTCTGAGTGTACCGGTTTAAAATTGGGATTGAAGGTCGCCTAATATTGTTAAGTTTTCTTTTGTTATCGCGTGCGAGTAAGGGCGCAAATGCCAGGGAACCTGTAGTAAGGTTATTTTTTTTCTCTCTCTCTTTCCCGTGCGACATTTCACAGAAAGTTTTTCTATTGGAAATTTGTCGGTGCCTATTGTTTCCGCGTTTCCGCTTGTTGTCACTTACTTCCGAGTCGCGCCGAGATGTCTGAGGGACGTTCGCGATTTTCGTGGATTTACCGGCTGTCCGTCGAGCAGCTAAGGGAGGAATTGTCGTAGAGGGCAGGCGATTGAGGCGGATACTGCCGTTCTGCATGACCGTTTGTTGCGCTACGAATTAAATGCGCTGGTGCACGCGGAGCCATCCCAGCGTGCGAAGGAGGACGCCCCCATAAGTTTGCGACCGCCGCGATACCTGTGCGACCGGACAGTCTGGGACTTCTCCTGCATGGTTATTCGGGGGATCGCGTGGACGCGCACAGTACTCCTCCACCGGTAGCGTCCTCGCCTTTGCGTCCCGCCGACACTTCGGGCGCGCGACAGGCTTCGATCTCGAACATTATTAACGCGCTGCGTAAATGGAATTTAAAATGCTCGGGCACACGAGGTAGTGAGGCGGAAGCCTTTCTAATTCGAATCGAAGAGGAGCGTGAGTTATTTTCCGTTAGCGATGCCGATCTTTTCCGATATTTGCCATTTTTCTTATCGGGTACCGCACTGTTCTGGTATCGTTCTCTGCTAGCATTCGGACTGGCAGATCTGGGATCAATTTGTGATTGCGTGGTGAAGACGCTTCGGCGATCCAGATTTTCAGTACGCGTTGCGGGACGAGATTTTGCATCGCACGCAGGGGGATGATGAGCCGGTCGCTGATTATTTAATGTGCATGCAAGCCCTTTTCGGTCATTTGAGTCCGCCGTGGAGCTTGGCGGAGCAATTGGATTATGCGTTGTAATATGCTACCACGTTTGCAAATGAATCTCCGTAGTGTTTCGAGTTTTCGAATTTCGTGACTCTCGAGTTATTAGCTTCGCAACTAGAAGTAAGCCACAAGGCTAATTTCACGCGTCAAGCCCCTCCCGGAGAAATCTTTATTCCCGGAATTAGCTTATCGCCCGCATAAACCCCCGTGTAACAGTCGGGCAGATGCGACCGAATTTTCGGCCCCGGCGATTGCCGGAAGTAGGAGAGCCCCGAACCACAATCGGACTGAAGCGACCGCCAGGGGGATGGGAGCGCCCGCGACCTCGGCGACGCCCGTGCGGATAATTAAGTGCTGGAATTGAAGAAAACTGACCATATCGCGCGAAAATGGGGAGACGCGCCATACGTATTGTTTTCGCTGCGGTGCGCCGAACGTGATCGTGAGGACGTGTCCCACCTGTTCGGGAAAGGAGAGCCGCTAATTCGGGTTGAAACGGCTCCCGCGAAATCAGGCGAGACCCGCGTGGAAGCCGGCAGGGAGACCTTTGAGTATCTCGCGACGACGTTCCACGTATCCGAGTTAACCCCACTACGGTACTTTCATATTTTTATCGGGAAGCATTCTTTGCTGGCTTTGATGGACTCTGGATCAAGTCGAACTCTTTTTGGGGACGAAGGTATCGAAATAGTACGACAATTGGGCATACCGACTGACCTCCCTGAAAATTTCTATATCCGTACCGCGAACGAGCAAATGGCGAGAATTAGAGAGAAGATTAGGTTGCCGTTGCAATTGAGAAGCGAATCTTAAGAGATTTCGGTTTGCTTGCTTCCGAAGTTAGCTGTTCCCTGTATCTTTCCACACAGCATTGTCACGAGTCGGTATCGAAAGACCGAATGGCTCTTATATGGCGCGCACATAGTGTTGGCCGCGTGATCTTCCCTCGTTCGTAGACGAACGTGATCGGATGTATGGTCGCGCTTACTGAACATCAACTCCACGGACACGAGTGACGGAAGGAGAGATCCTTTCCGTGTATATTTGTAATCCTTAGCGAAAGACAATTCGAACGAGTGTCCGAAAGGGCATGCCGGTCTACGAACATGTTCCACGAACGTATTCCTGGACGTCCCAGAATCGCAATCGTCGATCTAGCATCAGGGTCGAGGCGGTTACAATCCGCCTATCTCGGGAGAAAATGATCTTAGCGATAGACGTGTGAAACACCACATTGAAGCTCTTCGGAGCTTAAATAATCTTCACACGGCTCTATCAAGGAACTTATTCGACACAGCATAGCCACCAGTCGGTACCGTAAAGGCCGAATTGTTCTTATGTGGCAACCACAACAATTGTGGCGGAGCCGCGCGTTTAAACCCTGTCGTCGCTGCCTCCCTCTTGTCAGGAAAGGAAGGCGATGGCGGTGAGTGAGAAATCCCTTTGGGACCGACACGGTTCGAGCTAGACTCGGGCCCTGGCGGAACCAGGATGTCTAACGAGCGGATGAATTATATATATGTATATATTTACATATTATACTTTTTCAGCTCACATCAAACACCGATGGATGAATGCTTAATGGTAATGTCCAAATAAGGGCGCACGTTCAAAGGCCAAGGTGTAGGAAGTCGTGCTTAGGGTCTGCATGGCTGCGGAACGTAAATCGAGCAGTCTTGGACGACACCTCTAAGGTAACTGTCGCCCTCCTGAAGTCAGACTTAGTGGCGTATAGGTGGGTGCGCCATTCGACTTCTTCCTTCTACCAGTAAAAGCAATAATCATATGCAAAAAAATAATAATAATAATAACAATAACAGTAAAGTAAGGCAAAGTCTGAACACCAAGGCTGGGAAAATAGCCAAGATTAGCAAGGGTCAAAGTGTCAAGATAGTCCTGGAGAGGTGTGACGCTCGAAAAGGGTTAATAAAGACAGTTAGCAAATTTCGCGCTGTCAAAATAGCCCTGGAACGATGTGATAATCTGATAAAGCAATACGCACACCAACAAAAAAAAAGGCAAGTGGCGAAAATAGACAAAAGGTACCATCGTGAAGTCAGCATAGTCCTACAAAGATGCGATACGCAAGAATATGAAACCGCAAAGACATGGCATTCAGGCGGCATCATCCAGCTCCAAGTCAGTAAGAGTTAGAATACTGCAATTGAATATGGGGCGGTCAGCTGCGGTAACAAGTGAGGTGCGTCAGCTCGTCGCCAAAAAGCCTGTTATTACAGGAATCATATGTCAAGAAACAAGGCGAGAGTCACACCTTTTATGGGAACGGGGATGAAAGTTGCCGCAGTGCGCTTGGAATGTCCATGGGCGATGATAGCGATCAGCAACCTCCGACTAGATGTTTGTCTCACAGCTTACTCACAGCACAACTCACTGTGTGTGTGCGGTAGTGCAGGCTTTTGGCCTATCAATATACGTCATGTCATGTTACTTTCAATACAGCGACGAAATCGAGGACCACCTCAGGCACCTCTCGAGAAGGTGTTTCATTCTCTGAGGGACGAGAGACTTATAGTGGCGGTAGATGCCAACGTGCGATCGTCGCCCTGAGACTGACGAAAGAGAAAGGAAGTTTGAGATCCTCATCCGCGCGTTTAGCCTTGAGATAATAAACGAAGCCCATCAAGGATCCACCTTCGAAACGAGGAGGGGATCATCTTTCATAGATGTGACTTTGGTGTCTCCTCAAATAAGCCAATTCATCGGCACATGGAAGGTGAGGCAAAAATGGGCAACTAGTGACCACAGTCCCGTGGAGATCGATCTGAGGACATCAAGGTAAATGACCAAGCAGAACTGCGAACAGTAGATTCGACATACGACGGACTGATTGGGAACGATTCAGTGAGAGCCTGAAAGATCTATCTGGATCCCAAGGCTTGGGACCCTCGGCCCGAAATCTGCAGAGGAAGTAGAAGGAATGGCCGGAGAGTTATAGGAGGTTATTTTGGAAGCATGCGAGAAATCGATGCCGAGGAAAAGTTTTCAGAAAGTCGAATCCGTAGTGGATGAAAGAATTGACAAAGATGAAAAAAGAGGTGAGCCGGAAAAGGAAAATGATCCAAGCATTAAGAGGATCAAGAAATCGAAGGACTGAATCCGAAGTTAAAGCAATCAGTACTTTAAAACAAGAATATCAAAAGTACCAATACCAATACAACAAGGTGATAAGGAGGACGAAGTATGAAAACTGGCAAAAGTTCATTGTCACAGAATGTGGCAATGAAAAGCCATGGGGCTTTGTATATAAACAGCAAGCGAACAAACTAAAAATAGAAAAGTCATAAGCACACTCAGAAGAACTGAGCATCTAACAAAGACCGTAGAAGAGACGGCACAATGGTTGTTGGATACACATATACCAAATGATCTATGCCACGAAGACACGCAAGAACAAGGCGAAATAAGAAATCTAGCAAATACAACGAATGCCCCATTCTTCACAGGGGAGGAAATGGCCATAGCGGTCACATTCAAGAACGACAAAGCTCCAGGTATAGACTTGATAGAGATCAAAGTACTAAAAATATCGGTAAGAGAAATCCCTGAACAATTCCTGAGGTTGTTTAATGGGTGCCTTCAGTGGCGTCTTTCATATAATCTGGAAGAAGGGCTCATTACGAGTCCTTCTAAAGAGTGAGGACAAGGACGTGAAGGACCCAAAATTCTATAGACCTATATGTCTCTTCCCTGTAATAGGGAAACTCTTCGAGAAGCTTCTCAAAATGCGCTTAACGGACACGGCACTGGCGGGAAGGGTCTCTGATCGGCAGTTCGGTTTTATGCTGGGCAAGTCAACGAAAGACGCGGTCGTGGAGCTTCGCCGAACGGTCTCTGCCTCCGAAGAGAGGTATGCTGTGGCATTGCTCTTTGACATTTCCAATACTTTTGGTAATATCTGGTGGCCCTTAGTGTTGCAAGAACTAAAATCAAGAGAGTGTCCTAAAAATGTCTTTCGAAGTTTTTCGACAAAAGAGCGTGAGCATCTCAATAGGCGATACAAAAGTATCGAAGTGAGCAACAAGAGGATGCCCGCAGGGGTCGGTGCTTGGACCGACCTTTTTTTTTTTTTTTGATAACGGAGGGGAAATGCCTGACACATACCCCGAGCCTCGGGGGAGAGCCTGGGGTTATGTGGGGCTTGCACTCACTAAAACCCCTCCGAGTGTCCTTACCTAGCCTTGCATGAGGGACTCCCAGGAACGCGTGCAGCATACTTCTGGGAGTCCCTCAGTGCTTGGACCGACCTGCTGGAACTTAATGTTTGATGAATTGCTAAGGATGCTAGAGATACAGGCTAAGGATCGCTTCATAGCATATACAGACGATCTTATTATATTAATAAGCGATAACTCCCGAAGGGAGATAGAAGCTAAAAACCAGGAAGTAGACCAGATTGTTGGATAATGCAAATCGGCCAAACTCCAAATCTCCGAGCGGAAGATTGAAGCAATCTTGCTTAGAAGCGAGGAGTTAAGGAGGGCCCAAGTCGACAGACAGGAAGGAGTACGACAGGATAGAAAGCCAAAGAATAGAAAAAGAAGAATAAACTTTAAAAGTAGACTACCCGCTGTTAGGATAGATGAGTCAAAAATCAGATTCAAAAACTCGATTAAGTACCTTGGTGTTCATTTCGATAGGGGTATGCGAGTCGAATAACATTGCAAGTATCTAAAGAGTAAAGTAGGATCACTCTTCAACAAGCTGGCAAGACCCCAATGGGGTCTCAAATATAAAACGCTTTCCACAATTTACTGGGGAGTGTTCATCCCAGTAGTCACATATGCGGCTTCAGGATGGGCTGACCTATGTACTATAAAAGACAAGAAAGTTCTTAGGGCTGTGCAGCGCGAAGTGCTTATAGCACATACAAGCGCATACCGCACAGTATCATGGGAATCACTCTGCGTGGTAGCAGGACAAACTCCCATTGATCTACTCCTAGATGAGCGTAGAGCCCTATATGAGGTAAGAAAGGGCAAGGACGTAGAGATAAACGGAACTGTAATCGGAAAGGATACGGAAGACGTCAAGAAAATAATATGGCGAGAGATAATAAAGATGTGGCAAACTAGATGGGAAGCCTCGACAAAGGGTCGAGTAACATTCATCTTCTTCAACAGCATACAAGAAAAGCTTCAGTCTGAATGGGTTCAGCCCAACTATTGGTCCACACAGACTCTAACTGGGCATGGTAACTTCTACGCGAAACTCTCTCAATTAGGGCTTACTGGAAGTAGCTCGTGCAAATATAAGCAAAAGAGGACACAGTTTGGGACTTCATCCTAGAGTGTCCAGAATTTGAGGCGCAAAGAATTGTCTTACGAGATGTAGTTCCTCATAACGAGTAGAAACTGCCTGAGGCAATACGATTCCTAGTATCAAACGCTGAAGCATTTCAAATACTCATCGACTTCTCTAAAAAAACTCTATGGATAAAGCAACCTTAAAGAAAGGACTAGATTCAGGAACTGCCCACCAAGACAGAGCCAATGCCCTTGAAGCGGTGTGTGAAGCTCAGTCAAGGGAGATCTGTCCCTCATTACAAAAATACTCCTGACAAAGCGAATCCGTACCTCATCACGGTAAATACACGTACCATGGAGCAGTTTAGGGAAACAACGAGAGCGATATACTTTCGAGGATATTAGGGAAGACTTAAGCGTTTATTGTGGACTTCCGAAATTGAGCCTCAACCAAGAACAACGCTTAGCAAGATTTCTTGAAGGTAAAATGCCGGAAACTATCGAGAATCCTGGTATCACTTCCCTCACGGAACAAAAAAAATAGATGTAGGGCAAAGCGCGCCTATTAAGCAGCGTTGCTATTTGGTTTCACCGAAAGTCCAGAAGGCTATCCGCGAAGAGGTAGACAAAATGTTAGCGGCCGGAATAATAGAACCGTCGTTTAGTGAATGGTCGAACCCGATCGTGATGGTTAAGAAGCCTAGCGGAAAGTATCGGTTTTGTTTGGATTTCCGTAAAGTAAATAGTGTATCGAAGAAGGATGCATACCCACTATCTAATATGAACGGTATCTTAGATAAATTGCGGTCTGCGCGATATATTTCGAAGATAGATCTTAGCCAGGCGTGCTTTCAAATACCACTGGCAAAAGATAGTCGCGAAATTACTGCGTTCAATGTTCCGGATAAAGGACTTTATCATTTCACACGAATGCTGTACGGGTTGATGGGAGCGCCCGCAACTTTTCAGCGACTTTTAGACAAATTAATCGGGCCGGAGATGGAATCACATGCGTTCGCATACTTGAACGACATTGTTATCGTAACGCCTACTTTTGAAGAACATTTAGAATTGAGCGAGTTTTAAATAAGATCTTTGCCGCCGATCTGACTGTGAATCCCGAGAAGTGTGAATTTTGTCGTTCATAAGTTCGTTATTTGGGATTTATAGTGCAGAGAGACGGCTTAACCGTCGATCCAGAAAAGGCAAGGCCAATTGTAGAATATCCCGCTCCACGCAATCTCAAGTAGTTACGCAGATTTTTGGGCATGTCATCCTGATTATCGTCGCTTCATTCCGATTTGTTACTGTCAGCGAATCGCTCACGCGCTTGTTACGGAAAAGCCAGCGCTGGGAGTGGGAAGGTGAACAACGCCGTGCTTTCGAGCAGATTCGTGCCAAATTAGTCCGCTCCGACATTATCGTGTCCCGATTTTAGTGTTTCGTTCGTTCTACAAACCGACGCTAGTTCCGTTGGTATTGGTGCCGTCTTAACACAAACCATCAATGGCATGGAAAATATTATCGTGTTCGCGAATCGCGCGCTGGTGGACCCTGAAAAGAAATACTCAGTTACTGAACAGGAGTGTTTAGCGATTATATGGGCGATACAAAAGTTTAGAGGGTTATAGATTCACGGTAATAACCGATCATAGTAGTTTGCGTTGGCTTTACCATTTGAAAAATCCGACGGACCGGTTGGCGCGTTGGGCATTAGAGTTGTTAGAGTATGATTACGAGATAGTACATCGCAAAGGTGCTTTGCACCACGTACCGGATGTCTTATCGCATGCATTTGAGAGTGACACCAGAGATGACGAGAATGTTAATGTTTTGTTAGTGACTGTCGCGGATGGCGAGATTATGGATACGGGAGACTTTTGGTGAACGTTTTCGCGAAGTTTCGAAGAAACCTAAGTTGTTTACTGATTGGAAGATGGTCGATGGCCAACTTTATTATTTGAGACCGCGAGCCACAACGTCGGACGTGGTAGAGGATCTCGATCGTTGGAAGTTAGTGTTGCAACGTGAGAGGAGGTTGGAGGCTCTGAGTGAGTCTCACGATGACCCTCAAGCGAGTCATTTAAGGATCGATAAATCATATCATTTGTTGCGTATTATTGGCCGAATATGTTTAAGGATGTAGCGAGGTATATTCGCGTGTATGATATTTGTCAGCGTACGAAGGTAAAACAGGCTAGTCCTGTGAGACTCATAGATCGACGAATCGCCCCGTGGACTGCCGCTAATTTTATGAGACCTTTTCCGTGTAGTAAATCGGGTTTCGCGTATATTCTCATAATCCAAGACCTGTTTACCAAGTGGATCGAGTGTCATACCCTGAAAGCCGCGAACGGAAAATTAATAAGCGAAGCTCTAGAAGACCTCATCGTCTCGCGCTGGGTACACCTAGATTTTTGCTCACGGATAACGGTACAAAGTTCGTTAACAGAACGTTATAAGCATTCGCCGATGAACGCGACATCATTTTTACTACCGTCCCGTATCACTCGCAGGCTAATCCCATCGAAATGGTAAATAGTGTACTCAACCATGATTGTGGCTTTTCTTAGCTGTGATCACCACGAATGGGACGCTCATTTGGAGGATTTCCGTTTCGCATATAATACCGCTCACCTCTCATCGGTTGGCACTTCATCCGCTTTTCTAAATCTAGGTCGCGAATTAGAGCCGGCACGGTCGTTGCGACGAAAAGGCCGAGGGGCGACCGGTGTGGGACCGCGAGACTGGGAGGAGCGCATGCGGAGGTTGCAATCGATGCACTGTTGGGTTAGCGATAACCTCGATCAGGCCCATCAGTAGCAGGCCCGACACTATAATTTACGTAGGCGCGATAAAGTCGCACCTTTAAAGTGGAAGATCGTTCTGAAACGACAACACACGCTGTCGTCGGCGGTTCACAATGTCGCCGCCAAGTTATCGCCGAAATTTCAAGGACCATTTAAGGTTAATGAATTCTTTCTCCAGTAATATATGAGTTGGAGAGCCTCGAAGGCGTTCGGGTGGGAAAGTTGCATGTGAAGGATCTCATACTTCATTCCTTAATCTTGCTAATCCCTGGCTTCACCTTTGCAGTTATCAGTATCGGAATTTTCACAGAATTTCTTTGCTGTTTTTTTTGTTTTTCGGCTCTTTGTACTAAGGTTTCCTGGTTTTATTTTCGTTGGTGATGCAGTTTGGAAGTACGACATGGCTGTTGGTGAGGCGTTTGACGCGAAGTTCACTTTCGTTTGTGTAGTCACGATGCAGCGGTGCCATTTCCCCCTTAGAAAATTTTGGGGAAGGGGGGGAGACTATCGGGCGAGCTGCAACTGGAAGTCAAATTGCGTACCGTTTAGCGAGCAGGATGTTGTAAATAAAAAAAATTTTTTTCCTCCCCTGTTCTTACTTTCTTTTTGTGTTCTCGTATTCTAAGAGTCGGGAGACTCGAAGAATGATTTTGGCGTATGTTAGCGTAGCGGAGAGAGGAGCTTGAGAGCAGGCCGCGATAGAACATATTCTCGGGGTCGCGAAACGTATTCGCGAGGCCGCCAGCGACTGCCCCTTCATTGTTTGGAGTTAGTACAGTTTTGCGTATCCCTTCCATGGATTCAGAAGAACCCTTGCGTTAGGGCCCGGAGGAGGAAAACCGTCAGTATCGTATCTTATTTAAGAAAAAGGCCCGGATGCTCGTCCGTGACGTACAGCTGAGTAACGATTGGGAAGAAACTGATGACTATCGATGTTCGTTGTAGCCAAGACCTCCTTGGTCCTCCCCGGAGAAGGAGGAGTTGTGACGTGACGTTTTCCGTCCGTCACAAGGACCGACGAAACAGTGCAGTCTCGCGTCCTGAGTTCTTCCACATTTTAGGAGACGGACGCATCTGCGCTTTTTCTGCGACATTATTTGCGTGTCTCACGCGTTACCATTTTCGTTTCTTTTTTTTGTGAATTTCCGTACCGAAAGTTATAGAGGCTGGTAACTCCCGCGATCTTGGCAGATTGACGCCGCCTCACCGAACCGTGAAGAGAGAAGAAGAAGGACGGCTAGGAATGGAAGTCGAGTAACGACCGCTGCCAACGGGGCGCACGATACCCTGTCCCCCAGATCACATGCAAGTGATATCATTCATTATTACGCCCTTTTGCTCGCAAGATACCTTCTATCGCATCATCTTCCAGGCCCAAGGCGGAACGAGGATTGAAATGGCAGAACGGGAGTGGCCACTCTACGCTCCAAGAACGGCGAGAGCCTCGAGCAAGCAACGAGGCGGCCCGAAAAGATCCTGCGGCTTCTCGAATTTCGCGCGCCAGGACATGCGACATGGGCATGACGCGGTTCCCGCGATTAGCGGAGCCGTGGAGCCACGTGTCAATAAGGCATGATAAGGCCCCCTGGCGGGGATAACGAGCCCTGCGTGCCCCCGGGAGGATCAGCGCCGGGCAATTGTGCTGTGGCCAGTTAAGCGAGCGTACCTGGAAGGACTCAGGACCACGCGGACAGGCAAGAACTGAGTGAGCAAGGAAACGACCAAGGTGAGCACCAGCGGGAGGTCACGGTGAGACAAGCATCACGGGCTACAAAGTCGCCGGTTTCCGAATCCGGGAGCACCAATTATCGTAATCCTATCGGGCATATTATAGTGAGCGCACGTGGCATTACCGTACATTTGATTTCCGGGGAACTCGAGTACTCGAGTCGCCTCCCGGGATGGTCCATCATAGTCGGAAAATTCTACTGCGTCCGCCAAGGCCACAGCCTCGTCATTTCTTGTAAGCGTTTGTCGCGTGTCCTGTTTCTTTTGTATCGTACCGTATCGAAGTCCAGCACTACACTATTGACACGTATCCTGTCGTTTCGGAAACTTGCAGCGTAAGATCTGCATGTCTATTAGAGTATCGGCACTCTGTATGATAGTGATTAATGATAATTTATTGTAGCCATTAATAATTGCGCGTATTCTATAGTATCGAGATTGTGTAGCGTCGAGTTTGCGTATATTCTGTCTTTCTCTGAACTTCAGTTGAGTGGCGCGAAGCCCCGCGAACGCGCACGATGTCACGCCGTGTTCACGCTACAATCGTTGCCGAATTCCATCGTATTTTTGAGGCGGCGAAGTCTTGTTTGTATAATTCGCGAGCGTATCCCTGTGTGTCGCGAGGATCTAACG
>NW_011627639.1:98717-103717 GCF_000204515.1 Acromyrmex echinatior | reverse complement strand
TCTCTCTCATTCAGTTCTCTCACTAATCTTTAATCACACTTAATCACTAATTCGTTTCTTACAAATCGCACGCAGCAAAAAAGTCCTCAAATATAATTCTTTTCTTCTTTTTTCTTCTTCTCGTGCCGTTTTTTCTGGAGTACCTCAGGATTCCATTCATGGAATTTTACTTTTTAATATTTTTATCTGTCTAGTTATTTGTCTAGTGTTTCTCTAAATAATGTCCTCTGAACCCTTCATATATGCAGACGACGTAATTCTTTTCAAATTCTTTCACACATTCGATGCTTTTGCAATCTGTTCTGCTTTAAATAAAAATCTAAAATTTATTGCCGCGAATGGTCTACTAATAATTCACTGCATCTAAATCTCTCTAAATCATCCTTGCTAATCGTTGGTTCTTCAACATTATTATCTCGTATTCAATTCTTCGATATTTCTCTTAATTCCGTTCCAATTCCACGCTCCTCTTTTATTAAGATTCTTGATGTCCATGCTGATTCTTTATGGATATTCGAGTCATACGTGCCTGTCAAGTATCGGGCTGTTTACGCCTGTCTACATCTTCTTTATTCTCTTCGCCCTTCATCCTTTTCTGCTTTTAAAAACTTCTCTCTTCTCAATTTCGTTATTTCATTATTTTACGATTACGCGATGTACGTTTCGGTTCTTAATCAATAACTTCTACATCGTGTACAGCGTATCCAAAATTCTTTCCTCCACTTCTTTTCGTAAATACGACCATATATCTGTGTATTACCAGAGATCTGGTTGGCTTAAGATGTGGCAATGTTTTATTCTACATATGTATTGTATTTCGTTTTTTTCTTTTTTTTTGTTCAATACTCCTCTATATCTCCTCTATATCCTCTATTCAACGCCTCTTTCAGTTAAACTCTGAACATCATTCTATTTACTTTTAACTTCCTTGTCACCAAGATACCAAGATTACTTATCATTTCACTACGTACCATTTTCTTTTACACCTCAGTCAAATATTTTAATTCTGTTCATATATAAAAACCTCTCCCTCTTTGTCCCCCTGCTTTCGTTCTGCTGCCTCGTTTTATTGCGGCACAATATTTAAGAGAGACTGTAACTGGTATATGTGTAGGTGCTTACGCCTGTATGTGTACGTGCGTATGTATATAATTTTAACTATTGCTTCATCACTCATTGCATCGTTGTCTTAGTCTCAGTTTTTTGTTGCTGGCAGGCTATGTAACAGCAGTTTTGCTGACGTCTAACTATTTGCAAGCTATTATATTGTATCATATTTTATGTCTATTACTTTGTTAATATGTAATCTTTTTCATAGAGTTTTACAATGAATTAAATTAAATTTAAAAAAAAATTTTTTTTTAACAATTAATTTTTTTAATAATCAATTTTATGCTTTACATTATTATAACATTATTATAATTCTTTATCTTTCACATTTCCTGTACATTGCAACAACAATTTTTACTCAAATATAAAATTACAATAATTTTATTCTATGTCGCATAATCAATTAATATAATTTTTTTTAAAGGATTTGAAAATGTGCTTACATAAACTTGCCATAGTAAATGACACGTTAGAAGTTCTTGGAGCGCCAAAGGAATACCAAAGACTACGTAACTGGATAATTCGTATGATAATCGGATTGATTATACACGTTTTTAATAGATTAGCACGTGCTTATTATTTTTTTTTTTGTGTACTTCATGACGACTTCATACCTATATTTTGGCTGATATTAGAAGTATTTCTGGATAATTACCCGGGATACATAATTATATTAAATGCTCTGATTTCTGCAACTATCTTTGGGTTAGTATTATACATGTGTACACATGTGTATTTATTTTGTAAGCTATTTTTTATTGACATTGTGCATCAAAATGTTTACATTATGAAACACTTAAAGACCTTTCGGTAACATATAAAAAAGGAAGCTATCTCCATTATTGACCATGACCTCTCTCTTTTCGAAATTACGCGATTTTCTTTATGTCATTTTTAATGAACTGCGAATGTCGATGGGCCCTCAACCAGTAGCTCAGCCTGGCCAGGAAATGGCAGAGGGGGCAGTTCGCGGTCGAGGATAGCAGATCGTTTGGAGGAGCGAATAGGGGCAAGAATAAAGTACACATGAATTAACAATAACAAAAGTAACAAATATATTAAATGAGTCTTCGACTCTCATTCACATTTGGCGATACAATCGAGACGATAAACTCTACTTGAACGCAATAACTGATTTACATAAGCCCTGAGGTTTTACGCTAGGCGTATCAATTTCGTTACATTCTCGCGACACGAGCTCACGCCACACGGAAATACAGGGTTGGCCATATTCGACGGAAAGATCTGGCAACCACTGTAACTTTTGACAGAGTTAGATCGAGTAACGACGTTTCCCATGATTGAAAAAAAAAACATCTTTCCGTCGAATATGGCCAACTCTGTACTCTCGCGAATTATATGAACCATACTTCATCGCCTCGCAAATGCTAAGGAATTTGGCAGCTTGTAGCGTGGACACGGCGTGACCTCGTGCGCGCTCACGGAACCTCGCGCCGCTCAGTTGAGATACCGAGAAGGCTCGAATACGTGCAAACTCAATACTACGCAGTCTCGATACGACAGAATACGCACAATTATCAATTACTATTATAAATTGACTTTAATGACTATGACACAGAGGACCGAATAAAAATGCAAATCTTACGTTACAAACGCTCGAGATGACACGATACGCGACAATACTACGGCACGGAACTTCGACGCCACATATGATCCGCGATAAAAAGAAACAGACAACGAGTGACGAGGCTGTGGCCTTGGCGGACGCCTTAAAGTTATCCCGACGACAAGGGCCGTTCCGGGAGGCGACACGCGTACGCGAATCCCGCGAAACTCTGGTGCATGGTAATGCCACGTGCACTCACCATTACACTCCCGATAGAAATCCGATAAGTTACGCCTCCCGGACGCGGAAATCGGCGACTTTACAGGGGTGACGCTTGTCTCACCGTGACTCTCTGGCAGATGCTCGTCCTAATCGACCTTGGAAGGCTCGTAATCCTGTCGTCCTGCGTCCTCGCGTACTGTCTCCAAGCGGGCCACAGCTCAAGTGCCGGGCGCTAATCCTCCCGGGCGCACGCAGGGCTCATTATCCCCGCGAGGGGGCCTTATCGCGCCTGATTGGCGCGTAGCCCCGCGGCTCCGCTAATCACGGAAACCGCTTCGCATATCCTGGCGCGCGAAATTTGAGAGATCACCTTTTCAGGCCGCCTCGTGGCCTCGAGACGCCTATCCAGGGCTCTCGCCGTCTTTGGGGCGTAGAGTGGCCTTCCCCGTCATGCCGTACCGGCTCTCGATCCGCTTTGCGCCTGGAAGAGGATGCGATAAAAAATGCTTTGCGATAATCAAAAGGGCGTAACAATGCCAGGAGGATATCACCTGCGTGCAACCCGGGGTCAGGTGTCGTGCGCCCTCGGCGGGTCCGTCATCAGCGATCGTCTCTCGACCCCCAATCCTGGTCATTCTTCCTCCTCTTCTCTCCGGTGAGGTGGCGTCATTCTACCAAGGTCGCGGGAGTCGCTGGCCTTTGTAACCCTCGGTACGGGAATACATCGAAACGGAAAAACGAAACGATAGCGCGGAACGCGTAAGGTACGCAAACGACGACGCGGGAAAAGCGCAGGTGCGTCCGCTCCCAAAATGTGAGAGAACCCAGGACGCTATACTGCACTGTTCGGTCAGGCCATGTGGCCCTTGTGCCGGACGGAAAACGTCACGTCACAGTATATATTATATAATACTTATTTTGAGTCTTAAAAATATACTAAACAACAATTACTTAACATAAATAATTAATTACTACTTTTCATTATTAAATATTTGTAAAAGATGGGTATCTTTAAAAAACGTTGTGTGTGTGAAGGAAGTAATGTTGAGTAATATAATCGAATAAACATACTATCAAAATTTTTATCTTCAATGAATTTGATCTTGACATATGTCGTCATAAAAAAGTAACAACAAAAATAACGGTAAAATTGTATTAGGTGTTGGAATTAATTCGTAGCGTTTTACAAGAGATGGCACAAGCAGTACACTATTTCGTTGTTACCTATAGTTCTGTATACATTGTAAACATCTATCATAGGACGTCATTTGCCGTACATAACCTTTCTTGAAATCATAAATAACAATACTGTATAATTCATTGAATATGTCAAAATTTGTGCCAGATAAAGTGTTTTTGCGGGGAGTTTTGCTTCATTACTTTAATATGAACAAAAGTGCAGCTGAAGCTCATCGTATTTTAGTGGATGTGTATAGTGAACATGCTCTGGCTGAGCAAACGTGTAGGAAGTGGTTTGCACGTTTTAAAGCTGGTGATTTCGACTTGGATGACAAGGAGCGACCTGGTCAGCCGAAAAAATTTGAAGATAACGATTTGCAGGCACTGCTCAATGAAAACTCATGTCAAACACTTAA
This sequence comes from Acromyrmex echinatior, assembly GCF_000204515.1. Next base: position 99,223 of record NW_011627639.1, on the reverse strand, counting down.
AGAATTATCTACGTCATTGGAAGTTGACTTCTCAACAATAGGAAAACGTCTTAAAAGTTTGGGCATGATCCAGAAGGAAGGACATTGGGTCCCATATGAATTGAAACCAAGGGATATGAGAGACGTTTTCTCACGTGCGAACTGCTGCTTCAACGGCAGAAAAGAAAAGGTTTTTTGCATCGGATTGTTACCGGTGACGAAAAGTGGATCCATTATGACAATCCAAAGCGCAGAAAGTCATGGGTTAAGCCCGGCGAACCATCAACATCAGTGGCAAAGCCCAATATCCATGGCTCAAAGCTCCTGCTCTGTATTTGATGGGATCAGAAGGATGTCATATACTACGAACTGCTAAAACTGCTTGAGCCGTGCATTGAAGCAAAAACAGTCGGAATACTTCGAAAGACACGATAAAGTCATCTTGCTGCACGACAATGCTCGCCCACACGTTGCAAAACCGGTAAAAACATACCTGGAAACACTTAAATGGGAAGTGCTACCGCACC
>NW_011627639.1:83093-98470 GCF_000204515.1 Acromyrmex echinatior | reverse complement strand
AAAAACGCTACGAATTAATTCCAACACCTAATAACATAAAAAAGGATAAGTATAAGCGATGTAACTTCAAAGTTTCAAATTGAATTATGACAAAATGACGTAATGTGATGTTTGTAATTCACTATTAAGGATTTTCAATTATTTTTGCGCATCTCTCGGTTAAGGAAATATTAGGTATAGAGTCTTTGCAAAAAGTGATTGGAATTCGAAATTTACACTTTTCCTATAAAAATAAATGTTAAGATAAACATTCCAGTGACGTACATTCCAGTAATATATCGGACGTATATTGTACGTCCAGATATTAACACATAATTAATTTATATTATTATATATTGTTATTAATTTATATTATTATATATTATTATATATTATTATATATATATATATATTAGGGATACTCCGAATAGTAAATTAAGGGCTACCGAATATTGGATATCTGTCGTCAAATTCTTTTTGGATATCCAATTATCCGATCGAATAACGAATTTCCGGATATCCTTCTGGATATCTGGAAAAAGGTTTTCAAAGAAAAAAAAATGACATGGTTCTTTAACTAAAGATGCTTTAAGGTTTTTTAAGAAAGTCTTTACGTTAATCTGAGAGTCGATTTTGAAGGCATTCTTTCAGAATTTTTTTAATGAATAGAAATTTAAGTATAAATAAAAATTAATACAGGTCTAGAAAGTGCATAATATATGTGTAAACAAATATTTTTTATAAAGTTAACTTTTTACAGGATACTAATAAGATGGTACTGAAATTAGCTAATACGATCAAACGATGATCAAGGAACAGGTTATATCGTTGATCTGAAAGCAAAAAATAAACTTTTTTTAATGAGTAGACTTGTAATTCTCGTTCGAACTAAAATAACTAATGTCATATGCATACTTTTAAAATGGTAACAGTTTAAAAAAATAATTTGAATTTTTCTAATTTTTTCCCTTTTATTTTACCTTCAAAAAAATAGAAAAAATTAATGTAGACCTTTAATTATTAACAATGCCATTACCATTAATATTATTAACTATTATTATGATTAGCAATTGGCTATTTATTAATACGGGCTATTTGAATCGACCAAGCGACCCCAAACACGACGTCATTTTATTTCAGATATCCTGGACAATTTTTGTTTCTTCCAAAAAAACATTTTTGTGGGATATTTTTAAAACTACTATAAGCATTCAAAGAAAGCAAAAAGAATCGATTTTTTTTAGTCCTAAAGACCATTTTAACAGAATAAATTTGTTTAATGTGTTTATCGATTGTTTGGCAATTTTGTTTAACATTTCTTAGTTTACTGATTAACAAATTATTTTCTGTAAGGCGCGTATTTTTCTGGTGGCTTTTGTTTTCATTTTCTGGAAACAAGTTATAAATTAAAATAACTGAAACTAAATTATAAATTTTGGAGAAAACATATTGTTCGAGATACAGCCGAAACAGACGGTTTTTTACAGATTTAATGTACGTGTGACATGCGGATCGGAAGCTTCTAGAAGAATTCCAAGCGTCTTAGAGGTTTTCAAAACACAAAATTGGCCATCACATCGTCAATAAAGTCGAAAAACATAAGCTAAATCTCATGTCGTACGTACATAAATTTCAACCGCTGTAACGGCAAGCTAACTAGATCGGTCGCAGCGCACGCGCGCTCGCGTGATGCGAAACGCGTACATGCGTACACCCCAATCAGGATTCCTGATTTAGCGGGCGCGCATGGCAATAATCACCGCTTGGCCATCGCTCTCGAAAATTGCCAATCGCTGCCCGAAACAGGGAGTTACCTCAAATTTTTCAATTTTGCGAGAATCTCATAGGCGATTGCAAAAGAAAACCTTTGTCCTTCAAAGAGGATAAAAGGCAAAGTCGAACAGTTCTCTTCGCTGTTCTCGATCAGAGTCAACGCTTCGCTACAAGTGCAATCGCTTGAGAGACTCTCCGCCGCCAAAAAATCGCCGCATTCAATTCGCGGTCAAGAATTCGCGTAAATCGAACTTTAGCCAAAACATCGTCTCACGCAAAATTTTCTCGCCGTCGTTCTCGCTCTAACTCGCTCTCGAACACATATCTTGAAAGTCTACTCCATATATATAAAATATTACATGAAAAAAAAATTAATTTTTTATGACTTTTTATTACTTATTAACACAATTAGAATATGCTTATACATGATGCGTATGTCATAATATTAATGAAAGATTAAGTCTTTTTCACTCATTTTAGATACATAAGCTCTAGATTTCATCGAGTCAATGATCTCTTACATGTATTCTGTTCTGATCTGTCCGGAAACAGTGCAGATTACAGAAGACAAAATAGATCCATCTTTGTGCATCAGCGGGACATGTAGAATGATTATAAAGAAATCATATTACGTAAAAAATCATATAATTCTATTTTAAAAAGCGCAAATAAATGTTACATCTTTTTCATTGCGTCTAGTACCTCTATCTAGAAAAAAATAACGTGATTACAATAGGCCCCTCTCGAAACAGTTGCACTTTCATAGAAAATATTTTTTATACTTTTTAAAATATGTCGATGTGAAAGTTAGTTGAGACATTCTGTATACATATATACATTGGTGTGCACATGTGTGTATATATTAGGTGTTGGAATTAATTCGTAGCGTTTTTTAATGAAAGAATGTTATTTATTTCACATGAGCATTAAAAAATACATTAATGAAAGTACTTCCCATCACTTGTAAAACGCTACGAATTAATTCCAACACCTAATATATACACACATGTGCACACCAATGTATATATGTATACAGAATGTCTCAAACTAACTTTCACATCGACATATTTTAAAAAGTATAAAAAATATTTTCTATGAAAGTGCAACTATTTCGAGAGGGCCCTATTGTAATCACGTTATTTTTTTCTAGATAGAGGTACTATGAGAGACTCAATGAAAAAGATGTAACATTTATTTGCGCTTTTTAAAATAGAATTATATGATTTTTTACGTAATATGATTTCTTTATAATCATTCTACATGTACAAGTTTTAAGTCAAAAATTTAAAAAAATTGATAATTTACGATATATTATAGGTACATTTTTCTGGCACATATAATAACATAACACATTAAATATCTCATAAACTGTTAATTTTCTGATAATCGTAATATCCTAATACTTGTATGAATAGAATGAGATAAATCAGGTGTAAAGAAAACATATACTTGTTTGTTTAACAAAATTATTTATTGTATCTACGTATTTTTTTGATAAAACTTTAGTAAATGGGCGACTTTTGCCAATTTCGATAACCTTGATGTATTGTCAAGGTCATGACCTTATAAGTAACTTTCTACAGGTTTTTTAATTATTGCTTGTTCTTCTTTAAAAAGCTATTATCATATATGTGTATATATATGTATGTGTGTTTAAGTTTTTGTTTTTTTTCCAAGTGGAGTAAAGCAGACAAATTCTCTGCTTTTAATCACAAATTCTCTCCTTTAAAATACATATTATTTGCTTTATAATACAAATTCTCTACCTTGAAGACACATATGATCTACTTTCAAAATGAAAATAATATAAGAAAAAAGCTTAGTTAGAATATGATAAATTAGAAAAAATAAAATAAATAATTTCAAATTATTCAAAAAATTATTCAACAAATATTGCAGAGTATACCAATAAATACGCGTTCATAATGTAGAAAGATATTTTGCACTTAAACAAAGGGAAAGTGAGTCCCTTAAAAAGAAAGTAAATTCTAAAATTATTTGAATTACCGAAACACATATAATTTTTGTATAACAATTACTTTTTTCTCTCTTACTCCTTCGAAAATCCTTTTCCAGGATTAAAGAATATGGATTAATACGTATCTGCGAAGTAGAATCTTAATGCTGAGAACAACAAAAAGTTTCGAAACTGAGATTTTCTTTATCATTTCTTTGTCTAATATGATACTCCAGCTGTTACGTCGTAATAATGTTTGCTTCATATAATAGCTGTGCAATTTGTATTTATGAAATAGTAGTCGATAGATCAAATAATAGTTTGCACAAAGAAGCAATGTGGATTTCTTAAAATTGTACTTACAATGGAACACCAGGTAACGGTGTCGGGAATTTTGATCCGCGTTTTATGTTCTCAAAGGAGAAAAAAAACGGTATGTGTCTGACCGTATTATATCATTGGTCCATAATTTCGAAGAAAATCGTTTTTGAAATAAATATTGTAATAATTTGAGAAACGTATTGTATAGGAAAATATCATCTTTATAAATTTCATTTTATTTCGCCGAATGTTAAGGATAAAATTATACTTGGATATATGATTCTGAATTTCTGATGATGATTCTGAACACAGCGCGTAGTAGACCGCGCGCCAATTGAAATATTGCTTACTTCAGTAAGCATTCGACTCACTCGCACAGTGATTTTCTCAACTGAAGAAGTATTTTAATAAAATTTATCAACATGGAAAATAATACAAATGTTCGATAAAATCGCAAATGTTAATAGAATGAAAACTGCGATTTTTGATGCTGAGCAAAATAAAACAATATCTTTCTCGCTCTCAAAATATAACTGATGGATTAAAAATTTGTAGTCAAATTTTATATAAAATACGACTACCTGAAAAAGTGGAAAGATCCATGCTTTCTAAAAGAGCAGAGATTATTGGAAAGATAATTGTGGAATTTGTAACGGAAATGATTCGTGATTTCTGTGATTTAAAAGAAGAATTACTTTTGGTGAAAGAATGTATCACACATGAAGGTATTAACACGACTAATTCTAAAACCAACTTATTACTGACAATTGAAAAAATTAATAAATTATCTAAAATGATAATTGACTAACACAAACTATAGAAATCAAAGCCTTTAAACGATACAGCTGGATCTTAATGCTTGTATGATTCTTGTGAATTTATATACTACGTATGTAGTCCCCAGAAACGCGTCAAAATGTTTTTTCGGTCTTGAAATGCTAACTCTACTAAGCTATCGTAGTAATATCACGAGTTAAATTGATTAGCAATTTAACAAATTTTTTATGCTTATTTGCATCTTCGAAATGATTTTAATATGTCATTCAATATTATTATATTAGGTGTATAAAGTTTCCGCCGTTTTTAATAAAAAAATTAAGCATTTATTGTAAAAGAACGATACATAATGTTTTTGAAAGTGTTGTCGCTAGCCACTACTTTTTGCGTTTGGCACGAATCTTCATTCAATAATGCTTCCAATTCCGCGTCTTCGTACACTTTCGGCCTTCTTTGTCTTCGACGTCAAATTCATCGTTCTTAAATTTTTGAAACCATTCACGACACTTCTCTCACTTAAGGCAGCCTCACCATATGCTTCTACAAGCAATCGATGAGCCTCAGCTGCAGATTTCTTCAAATTAAAGAAGTAAATCAAAAGTTCCCGCAAATGACGCTTATTCGGCTCAAAACTCGGTATTTTCGCACAAAAAAAAATATATGATGCTGATACAAAATCGTTAGTATTTCAAGGTTATGTTGTTGACAGATGTCCAACCTTAGGATATAATGTTTTACATCAGACAATTTTAACCATAGTTTGCTAGTGGCACCGTCTTTTGTCAAACGGCGGAAACTTATTTGTACCTAATATAAATAATTTGTTAAATTGCTAACAAATTGCTAACTGATTTCTATAGTTCGTGTTGTCACATTTACAGTCCTATAATATATTATATATTAAATAATTGATTATTTTATATTAATTTATTTGAAATGTATTATATTAATTACTAATTAACTTTGATGTAATGAATATGTTCCGGAATTATCGTTAGAATCTGTTCATATTCTCGGAGCAAGCAAACAGCTCGTCGACACCAAGCGATCAAAATATAGCGATCGAGCATATCTCGATTCTGTGCTGATTACGCTGTTTGTCTCAAATGGCACGCGACCTCCTTTGCGCAAATCCAGAAAAACCATTAATCGCGCACACGCTCCGTGTGAGAAGAGAGAGTTCGCTTCCCGATCCCGAACAATACAGTTCTTTTATCGCTATTCATTCGTAACGTTTCTTTTCGAATTATTAAGGACAAGCCACATCGAAGCTCCGCCGCGCATTGTTTTACTTGTTACCGGTCAAATTAAAGTTTATATTTTAACTTGATGACATGTTTTATTTATTAACTGTTCAAAAAATTCTTTTATTTTATGATAATTGTCTTAGGCTCGTCTTTGTCTTTCTGTTTGTTTAATAAAATATATTTTATATTCGTTATGAATAATTCCACTAACGTATACATTTTTGCGAACAGATTATTTGAACATACAGATTACATTAGCAATTATTTCGCTGATTATGTATTCTAATAAATTACAATAATTAATATTTATAAATGATATTTATACAGTGTAATAAATTGAGGAAATATTAGAATTAATATCGTGTTAATATCTTTTTGTGTGATGCTTCCATCAAAAAAAAAGTTACGTTTGAATATAATACGACAAAGATGACGGATGTAGACGTATAGAATGAATGATAAAAAACTCAATTTTTTAATATAAGTACATTATGTATTTATAATTGTTTATGTAGAGTTACATTACGATGCATAGACTGGTTGTCCAGTACATAAACAAAATATTTATTTCTATATCTTTGTAACTAAGTTACTTTTATTCAATAACTTTATTAGTAAGTAACTATCAGTAAGTAACTAGTAAATCGCAACGAAACTTTGCACAAATTATTTTATGTAAATATATAAGTACCTATAAAATGTAAATTCCTTTATCATTAAAACAATTTTAATTTTTAACAATAAAACTAATAACGGTTAAAATAAATAAACTACAAAAACGTGCTATTTAAAAAACATAATCTTATTCAATACAACATCGTATACAACTTTCATATGTATATATTTTATTTGAAATGGAAATATTAAACATACTTTCAAATTTAGTTTTGTTTGCAGGGACTGTGCGTCTAATACATCCTTATGTATTAATAATTGTCCTAAATTGTATACTTGTTAAATTGTACACTTAACTATTATCTAATACATTCTTAAATTGTACACTAACATCTTTTAGTTGCTTCTTCACCTAAAAAAAAACAATGTAACAAAAATATGTTCGAAAGTATTTAAAAAAATACGTTCCCCTCGAAATCGTTTTACTTTTATCTGAAATACATTTTTCCATATTGTTTCTAAATAATTTGATGCAGCAGTTATGATAATAAAATAATCACACATTGTGAACTGCAAGTTATAACACTATAGCTTATATCGAATTCTACGTTAAAAATATATTTTGCTTAGTACTTCTCGTATATGTCTCTCGTATATGTCCCACGGTTTGATTAATTATAACAATTACAATTTATTTACAGGCACGTCCATTTACAATTATGCCATATATCACGCAAACTAAACATACTATTCAAAGTACAAATGTTAATACAAATGATATGGTATTTTAATGAGGCTGTACTGTTCTGTCTATTAATGTATCAATTGATTGAACAGCGTGATAATATATGGACATTTAATTCTATTATCATGAATTTATTTAACTATTTTGATTTCGTTTTGTGTAGCATTTTATTTCTCATGTTAAACTACATATGTCAAACTGTTTACTATAAGGTATAGTTAAATTAAAAGCATTAATAATTATTTATAATTAGAATAATAACACAAACAACAATGAAATTACACATGTCAAAATTTTGTTTGAAATGGCGAAATAAATGCAAAGTTTACAGTTTTACTACAAATTTTCATTTTACGTTAATATAATTTCAGATAAATGAGACAGTAGCAATTCTTTACAAATTGTCCAATTATAATCTCGATGAGGACTTATGTGAACAGGTAAATAATTACAACGAAGTTGTTTAACTGTTTTATGTGTAATTTTACTAGCACTCAAAATTCGGACACCAATATAAATTTTATCGAATGATTATGTACAAAATTGGAACATTACATAATAATTGTGTTATTCTTTTATATATTTTAAACTTGTACACACACACACACACACACACACACACACATTCTAACGCCACAAAGGATAAATTAAAAAAAGTTTTAACAATTATTTTTTATTTTATATTCAACAAAAGCGAATTTTTAAAGTTATTTCATACGTATTTTATTATTATATTATCATATATACTTTTATTAGTTTTACTATCAATTTTACTATCGACTGTATACACTCACACGTAAAAAAACCTGGCCATTAAGTTTTTTTTATAAATTTTTAATATTTTCAAATAGCAATAACTCAGTAAAAAATCATTGTATCGAGATTTTTAAAAAAGCGTTTTAAAGCTTGAAATCTCTACTTTTCAGATCGGTACTTCACAAAACGGTACTATTAATATTTTATAAAGTTACACAAGCATAAATAAAGATGCATAAACTCTAAAAATGTTTTATGTAATTTGCAAGTTTCACGACGCCAATTAAAAATTGGACACAAATGGAGTTTACAGCTTTCGAAAGAATAAATCTTTAATTTGCTTTTTTATAGACCTCTGTACAATTTTTTTTCACTGTGTGATAACTTATTCAAAAACGATCCTTTTTGCTTCAATGTTGAATAACTCGGTGAAAAAAATTATACACAGGTCTATAAAAAAACAAATTAAAGGTAAAAATTCACTTTTTCGAAAGCTGTAAACTCCATTTGTGCGCAATTTTTAATTTGGCGCCATGGAATTTCGATCTGAAAAGTAGAGATTTCAAGCTTTAATCTTATTATTTTTATTTACTTCTATCGTTAATTTATTATTATATAATAATTTATACTTGCTAACAGAAACATGTTCGTCCTTATATACACACATTCGGAGGAGCACATTTTTGTCAACTATAATCATTTGTTTGATTTCCTCTCAATTTGGAGCGAGTTTTATAGTTAATTTTGCGTCCGAATGCGAATTTTACTTAATTTCTTATGTTTTTATCTACGTTATAACTCTATTGTTAATTACCATTGTTAATTTATTTGTCACATTAATTTATTTGTCACATTGAAAATGATCCAACAAGGATCGAAACGTTTGTTTTGTTCACCTTCTGATTGTCAAATTATATTTTATAAAACAATTATGCAATCTCGTCAAATTGGGTGTGAATATTAGGACTCGTATTAAATTTATTAATTCATGCTTGAAATTAGAGTTAATTCCGCCGCATCTATATAAGTTTTCCAAATCCAATGGAATTTCGTTACACAACAATACTTCTTATAAAAGACTCGAAAAGAGATACAACTTAGTAATATAAAAGCAATTATGCGATTGGAATTGAGGGACGCTTACTGCCATTTGTACTCAACTAGAAATAATATCTTTTTACTTTCCAACATAATTTTTTACAATTTACTATTCCCCGTAATTTGTCAATTTTTCAAATATTTAGATCAAATTAACAGTTTCCATTTTTCTAAACAAATGTTTAGAATCAATAAAAAAATTAATTGGTTACGATAGAAAAAAATTAAAATTATCAAATTCAAAAATTAAACCAATCTCTTACAATGTTTCCAAAGACACTAATTATCCTCCTAGTATTCAACTCGTTGTTGATAGGTGCTCGTACAATACCCAATCCAATTTCGAGAGAATTGATATTGCTCCCGACGTTTTTGATGGGGTTCCTCCTTTAGACTCTTTACGGGAAAAATGGTTTATCAATTTGAGCGACATTGACGTTCCCTTAGAGGTTCATTACCTTTTGCAACTTGGCGAAAAATTCGGGCTTCCTATTAACAAATACAATAAAGACAGTACCTTAATCGAATTTATTAAATATATAGAAAATAATATCACTAGTCGTCCCAATAACATAATTAATTTTGTCAGACATAATTCCCTTCCAATTCTTAATAGATTCCAAAATAATTTTCCTTCTCCTACATCCACCGACAAACTAATTTTGGACTGGTTGCGCACTACCAAGAGATTTATTAATGACCATCCTAATATACTACTTACTAACGCCGATAAGAGTAACGTCACTGTTGCTCTGGACAAAGACGCCTACGTATCGAGAATGGAGGAGATTCTCTCAAACACGAGTACTTACGCCTTAGTTGATAAAGATCCTAGTAAAAAATTAACTCGAGACTTACACGCTTTTTTGGTGAGATGGAGGCGAGATCAATTTATTGACGAGCTAACATACCGTAGACTGCTTACATCTGATGGTGTTATACCTAGAGCTTACGGTCTGACTAAAATACATAAGGAGGGTTACTCATTGAGAGTGATTGTTTCTTGTATAAACAGTCCATTATATAACTTTTCACTCTTTTTACACAATTTAATTAGTGACAGTATTCCAAAAGCTCCCAGCTACATTAAAGACAGTTTCCATTTAGTTGAGCATTTAAATGATTCTGTGTTTGATCCTAATTATGTTTTGGCTTCGTTGGATGTAATATCCCTTTTTACATTCCTGTTGAGCTAGTGTTAAATAGCATCGACAGGAGATGGGTTTACATCTCGGCGAAGACAAACATATCAAAAAATGAGTTCATTATTGCTGTCAGATTCATTTTGAACTCTACCTTTTTTACTTTTAACAATAGAACCTACAAACAGGTGTTCGGCACTCCGATGGGTTCACTGTTATCTCCAATAATCGCTGACATTGTAATGCAAGATCTAGAAGAAATAGCACTAAAAAAATTGTCAGCACAACCTTTGTATTTTAGATATGTGGACGATATTTTGCTCGCGCTTCCATCTGACACTGTCAATGACACTTTGAACATTTTTAATTCCTTACATACGAGATTATAGTTTACATTGGAGGTTAGTACAAATGGTAGATTGAGTTTTCTCGATACAATACTGATTATAGATAACCAGAGAATTATATTTGACATTTACTATAAAAAGACATTTTCTGGAAGGTTTCTTAATTTCCATTCAAATCATCCTCTATGCCATAAAAAAGGTACCATCACCTATCTTTTAAAAGGGTGGTACGGGTGCTCTGAGACACCCGGTATACATATTAAATTTAGATAAATTGAGAATAAATACCTCTTTTTTGTGTCAAAATGATATGTTATCTATTAGACAATGCAATGAGAATTGAATGTGATCATCTCTCTAAGATGCTAAGAGATAAAGTAAAGTACACATATAAAGACGAGAAGGTTGAAATGATAAATTAAAAAGCAAGGGATATGTTCAATTGTAAATTAGCCTTTTCTATTCCTAATACATTTAAAAGTTTTATAAAAAGAGGAAAAGATAAGCTTGATTTTCTATCCAATCAGAATGTAGTTTATATGATCTCCTGTGACGACTGTGAGGCGAGTTATTGGTCAGACAAAAAGAAAATTGAGTATGAGATTACACGAATATCTCTGACATCAAAAAGAATATAGGTTCTCCTACTGTCATAATTGATCATCGATTTTGATCATAATTTCAAATGGAATGATGTGAGAATTTTGGACTGCGAATCTTCTTACAATAAGAGATTGGTGTCTGAAATGATTCATATTAAAAGACAGAAACAACTTCTTGTCTTTATATGTCGTACTTTATATCTTAGCTTCTTAGAGAGATGATCAATTTCGATTCCAATTGCATTGCCTAATCGATAATACATCATTTCGACACACACATAAGGTATTTATTATAAATTTATTTGTTTTAAACTCATCATACATATACAATGAATGTCGGCAATTTACTTTTTATTTCTTATGTGCTTGTCTTAATAATATCTAATATCAAAGATAATTTTTGCCTCTTTCTTTTAATTTTGACTTATTATTTACGACTTGTTTTGTATCTTTCTTTTTATTGTTTGCGATTCGATTTGTACTTTTTTTATTATTTTTATTTACTTCTATCGTTAATTTATTATTATAATTTATACTTGCTAACAGAAACATGTTCGTCCTTATACACACACATTCGGAGGAGCACATTTTTGTCAACTATAATCATTTGTTTGATTTCCTCTCAATTTGGAACGAGTTTTATAGTTAATTTTTCGCCCGAATGCGAATTTTACTTAATTTCTTATGTTTTTATCTACGTTATAACTCTATTGTTAATTACCATTGTTAATTTATTTGTCACATTAATTTATTTGTCACATTGAAAATGATCCAACAAGGATCGAAACGTTTGTTTTGTTCACCTTCTGATTGTCAAATTATATTTTACGTTTTTAATTTTATGATATAGTTTTATTTCAATTTTTTTTAACTATTTATACAGTTTGTCAATTTATGTTTAGGCTCGTAGCCCTTTTTCCTTTTTACTTATTTTAAAATACTTTTTTAAAAATCTTGATACGACGATTTTTCATTGAGTTGTTGCTATTCAAAAATATTAAAAATTTGTGAAAAAAACTTAGTGACCAGGTTTTTTTTACGTGTGAATGTATATTTTACTATTATATTATAAATATTTTGCAATAAGCTCGATGCATTTTGGCATATAAAATTGAAAATACAAGGGCAAATCAATAAGTACCCATGTTAATAATGAAGACGCAAGCTTTTCACAAAAATTTTTTCAACGTAATCCCTTTTTAAGAGGATACATTTTTCCCAACGCTTCTGTGGTCATTTTTTTAATCCCTCAGAAAAATACGATTTATCGAACTCTGCAAAATAGGTTTCTGTTTCGGCGATGACCTCCTCATTCCACATGAATTTCTTTCCATCGAGCTATTTTTTTCAAGTTTGGAAACAAGAAGAAGTCACAGGGGGTTAAATCCAAAGAGTACGGTGGATGCGGCAGCAATTCGTAGCTCAATTTGGCTGTGGCGAAGGAGTGAGCCGGTGCACATTGTCCTGATCGCGGCACTCATCGGGCCGATAGCTTTTTCATTCCCAAGTTATCACGCAAAATATTGAATGCCGTTCCCTACGACGCCTATGGCCTCTGCTACTTCATGTACTTTCGTTCGGCGATCAGCGAGAATCATGTCGTGGACTTTTTCAACGATTTCCTCAGTAACAACGTCTGCCGGACGGCCTGGGCGCTCCTCATCAAAAACAAACGAACGACCACATTTGAATTCGTCGAACCAATATCTGACGGTTGTCATAGATGGTGAAGAGTCTCATAGATTCCCATAGACGGCATTCAACTTTGTTTTTATTTCTTCGCACGTTGTTCCATCCAAAAATAAGAAACGAATCACGGATCGATATTGCTCTTTTTCCATTGTATCGGAAAATATCAAACGCGCTCACTATGAATTGCTGTCAAATCAAGATTATTGCATGAATCACTCTGAAATTTTGTATGGCGTCATTTGAAAGATGTAGTACACGATTGTAATGCCAACTTGCATCAGCAATGTCACCTGTCTTGAAACACGGATACTTATTGACTTGCCCTCGTAATTTATAAAAAATTTGTAATTGGTGTTGATAATTACAAATATCCTAAAAATGCATATAAAGAATACAATATGTTAAATTTATAGTGTTGTGTTATAACCATTTTGAATTATAAAAATGTTATTTTTAAAAAAATTCTATGTCGGCCTTGCTTCTATTCAATGTGTCGTTAATTTATTATAATTTTGTTGTTAAAACTTTTTTTTTATGCAAGAGAATAAAAAACCTTTTCTGAGGATAAGAACCAGGGAGGGGAAAACTCCTGGCCAGTACCGCCACATGTGCTGGATTCAACCCGCTCCGTCCGCTCGTGATCTCATGCCTTATGACGTGGATACTCCGAGCCAATCGCCTATCAAGCTAAAGTTTGCCCTGTTCTCGCCTTCTGCCAGAATGTAAAGGGGAATTGCCGATTACATCAGTACTTCCCTCAAGTCCACGAAGCGAGGCTCTCCATTCCCAGGAAAATCAGTATGCTACTCCCATGTGTGTGTTAAAACATCCACATGTTTATCTATACGTACCTATATATATCTACAACACTTAATACTACTACTAACTCCAGCCACGTCCATATACACACACACACACACACACACACACACACACCACACATATCCGGGGATATTTAGCCCTATTTACAATATATCTTTTACCGGATTACCGGTATATCTTGTAGTTAGGGGCGGAGAGGAGAGGGGTCTCTACTCCAGCCATAGTTGCCCTACGTTGGCGTTCTCTTTTCCCCTCCGCCTTTCTTCTCATTACGGTCTCACAATATTCCGCACAAGATCGCCAGTTTCCTTGAGGACGATGGCACCGACTACTTCGTAGTTTCCCCTTGCCTTCCCCTATCCTGACTATCACACTCAAGACTTCCATCGGCAATGTCCGAGGATGAGACGGCCATCTTTTCTTCCTACTCGCAGGGCCTGGGTTCCCTCTCCCAGAGGTCCTCCTGGGGAAACAGTACTCCCACTATCTCCCTTTCCATCTGCGATGGGAGGGTCTCAACAACCGCCCGTTCCCCTTCTCTCAACCTGCCCATCATCACTTTGTAGAGCATCCCCCATGAATCCACCTCCAGAGTATCCAGGAAATTTCTCCAGAGGGACATTTTACTCCTCTGGATATATTCCTCATCACGCGTCTCGTTTTCATAACCCTCAGATTATCTCCGGAGACGTCGCTACATTTTCTCCTCGTCAGCCTTCTTCGTATATGGTTACAAGATGCTCTCAGTGTCGCGATCTCATCACTCCAGCAGTAGATCTTCGACCGGCAAAGCCTGCCTGCGTCGCGAAATCTGAGATTTCTGTCATAGTCCCATTGCTTCCACGTGAGCCTTCGTCGTCGCTTCCTGTACGTCCATACATGATTTGACGGAGGCCTCCATTAAATCGTTCTTTATTTTGTAGAGTCTCCACTTAGGGAAACACGTCTATCCATCCTCCCAATTGCATTTTGGAGACCCCTAACCTCCATCAGTATGGTCCGAGCAATGGTCCGAGAGGGATCCAATCCCCTCGGCCACCCACTCTGCTCCCCGTCCGGCGATACTCCGCGACATCCATGTAGTGTCCACGCAGGATTTGCCACGTGAATGCACACACGTGGGCTCACCCTCCCGGTTGAGCAGGCACAGATCTTGTATGCCCGTCCAGTTCATCAGCAGGTTTCCCCTCCTGTTAGAGCTCCAGGATCTCACGCTGGATTTCGGGCATTGAAGTCCCCCAACAGCAGCTTACCCCGATAGTCGGTCATGTGGGTCTTCAGTGCCTGAAGACCTTCGTCAAACTTAATGTCCGTAAAACTGGGGGAGGGGGAAATAGCAGCTAACCTCCACTGTCCTTCCTCCCCAGTCCACGGAGACAAAGTCCCTCTTTCTAGGAGTACACTGTTCCGTTTACCGGGGGGAGCTCGCACAGGTCAGCCACTCCAGATCGACATCCGGTCCTCCCTCCACCAAGTGTCTAAAGCAGCCCCGAACTCGGGGCCG
>NW_011627639.1:2472-47430 GCF_000204515.1 Acromyrmex echinatior | reverse complement strand
ACATAAAATGTAATTGTAATTCGTATTCATGAATGTCTTTTTATATACAACTAGAATTACATTTTATATATCATTATACACACATTATAATATAAATTTTAATATTGCATAAAAATGGATAGAGAATATCTGCATGAATATCTATATGTATATATATTATGATATTCATTTATGATAATATATTATCGTAACCTAAAATGGCATTGGATGTAAGAAAAAAGTGCTATTACGGTTTCGTATCGATATATCTATTAATTAAAAATCTGTATTTTATGTATATTACAGACTTTTAGTACTGGTGATATATATTAGAACACGGCCTACATTGCATGTGTATATAATACAACTAAATATGTATATAATGCAACTAAATTTCTAAGGTCCGATTCTACAAATATAAGATTAACTTCAATTATGTTCATTTTTTTTTCAATTCTAAAATTGGAAAATTTTCCAAAATAAATCTTACATTGTAGGACCGACCCTAATACATGTCCTTGTTAAGATGGTAATGTAGGAAACGGAATAAAAATATCGATAATTAATCGATCGAATTTCCTGCATGATCATATTAACTTCAGAGGGCGTAAGCAGCTTATACATTGGAAATGAAAACCTGTAATATCGACCTTGATCAACTTCGGCCTTCGCTCCAGCATCCCCTTAAGTGAAGTGATAATTTTTTTTTACTGTGCAGCTATAACATGTTATAGTTTTTACTGTGCTATAACATATAAAAAGAACTGTAAAAAGTTGAGGAGACTATCTCTTCTTCCTTCTCCTCCTTCGCTGAATTCTTATTCCTCTTCCTCCATCGCCTCATCGAGATTGTCGATGAGGTGGTTGAACGCAATTCTGTTAATGCGCACATGAGTGAAGTCCATCGGCAATCTCGATGAGGCTGTGAAGGAAGAGGAATAAGAATTCAGTGGAAGATGAGGAGGAAGAGGCGGTGGAGGAAGAGGAAGAGGAAGAGGAATAAGAATTCAGCGGAGGATGAGGAGGAGGACGGAGAGGGAGAAGGTGTAGAGAAGAATATTTTTTTATTATATATTTTTTTCTTTCTTTTTTTCTTTAATATTTTTTTGTTCGCGTTATAATACTGCCACGCATTTAGGAAGTGGACTCCGCGGCGACTGTCTGAAACGCATTTTTGGGATAGACGCAGGGTCCGCGGCGACGGCTCGACATCACAACATGGCGATATGTATCATCATATCAGTAAACATTGATAGCGCTGGGACTCATCATATCAGTAAACACCGATAGCGTCGGGACTTCCCGCGCCTCCCGTCCCTTCCCCGCGCCTACCAGTATTCCGCGCCTTCTCCCCCGCGCCTTGCGCCCCCCTCAGAGGACCTGGGTTAGAACCGCCACTATTATACTACTTGTATCTTCCTGTAGTTGTACGGCTGTGAGTTCAAGCAAAGATTTCCTCGCATTGTTGTTCGTCTGGCGTGATGGAGACTGAGGCGGAAGATTCCTTTTCTTGCTCCCAAAAACGTTGCACGAGCGTCAGCTCGTTGTCAGCGGTGTACTGGAAGGAGCGGTGTGGAATCACTGAGAGATTCTCGCCGCAGCCTCCCGAGAGAATCCATCCGAGCAGAGTGTACTGAGCGACGGGAATATGCGGATCGCCCTTTCGAAGGCCCTCTTGTAAAATGATAGAGTATACTTCCGCGGCGTGTAACAGCTCGATGGGATCGACGGTCGAGAATTACGGATCAGCGGAGACCTTTATGTGAAGCCATGTAGTCTTGCATGTCGTATCTGCTCCTTGATACAGCGTAAGACGTGGCAGGATGAAGCGACAGCAGTACTCAAGCTCCATTGATCCTGAAGGTGAGACTGAGAGACACTTTCCCGCGACAGGAATCCGAGGGTGAGCCACCGATTCCGAAAATTAAGATTGCCGCGCGGGATCGCGGCAGGCGTAAGCGCTGAACTAGCGCCTCGGAGATCAAAGATATTTCCGATCCTTGATCGATTAAGACTCTAAACGGGTGTGGATCCTCGTGGCGATCATCGACAATATAATTTTCGCAGTAGCGAGCATAATGACCTTGCATTCGTCATCTTTACGTACAGCGATCAACGCGCTTACATCGGCGGGTTTCGAAGTGACGTACGCTTCGTGTGTGATGTCTCGCCTTATACGTAAAGCACGTCTTCGTTGACTGGCACTTCGCGATTGGATGCGAACCTAGTTATAACACAACCGGAAACCGGTGTGTTTCCGCGACGGACTTTCATTCGGATGCGGATTTCGCCTTGAATTGTTTGCACGTTATGCCTATCCTTGCACAAAACATAGGGAGCGCAAACACAGTCGGCTGCACATTTAACAACGTGCGATTTCACGATTTGCGGTGGATCTCCGAAGACCTTTGGTTTTGCGGCATCAGAGTTCGCTTGGTAATGAAATCCATTAAAGTATCATGATCTGGCAAGTCCGTGGAATAGCTCGTGTGAGATTCCCAAGGCGAGTCTTCGGGTCGAAAAACTCGATGATAAAGTGATTGAAAAAGTCGAAGCCATGCAAATTAATTGGTCTTCCTATACTTTCTTGACCATTCACGGCTAAATTCCTTGACAATGTCGCTTTTTATCTTTTGCACTGCGCTGAATGTGTAAAAATTGGAACGCGACAACTCTTTTTTGTTCTCTTAATGCTTGCACAACAGCGTCCACGCACGAGAATAATTCTCTCCGGTTATGGCTAATGGACGTATCAATGTTTCAGTGGATTCTTCTAGGCAATGTTTTAAGTGATGGAACTTTTCTACGTTTGAGATATATGGATGTAAGATATGCTTATTATTACCGACGATGGACAGGAATATGTCTCGAAACGATGGCCAATCTTCAAACGCGCTTGAAAATGATCGGATTTTCAGATGCGGCGGCACCGATTTGGAAAAATCGTTTCCCGATTCATTTGGAGGAGTTGTATTTGAGGAGCTGATTTCTCAGTCCTGAGCTTTGTCAGGTAATTGTTCAACAGGCTACGCTACTGCACATATTTTCAGCGGAATCGACGAATTGAAACTTTCATCATAGGCTTCCTTATAATGTGCTCGAATAAGTTCATGCTGTCTTTCGAACTTCGTCCACAGTTGATCGAGAAGCGCTAAGTGGGTTTCGACGGTGTGGAGAGTGATTTTGGCCCCACTTTCTTTAAATTTGCCACTGATCCGGCCATGCGACTGTGAATGTCTCTTTGAACGATTAGCAAGCAATATTTATTTCCTCACTCATGATTTACTTACTTACGTTCTCTCTTAATTCTTTTAGATATTACGCGCACTGAGCGAGATGGTACTCCCGAACGAGCAATAATCGGCGAAGGCGAATCCGGCTCGAAGGACCACAAGAGCGAGACAAAGCGAGAGTGATAGATAGAGAATTTGAGCGAAAAGGCGTTTTGAGCGAACATTCGATTTTCGCGAATCGATCACAAATTGAATGCGACGGTTTTCTTGCGGCAGAACGTCTCAATGACGATTGCACTGTATTGCGGAGCATTAACTTTGATCAAAAAGACGAGAAGAAGAATTATTGCTTGATTCGACTTTTTATCTATTTTGTATAAGTAGTGTAATAGAACAAAGGTTTCCTTTTTCAATCGCCTTTGTTCTGTTAAGAGAATAAAAGGGCGAATCGATTTGCAATTCCCTCTTCTTCGCCTTTTTCGATTAGAGTCAACGCTCCGAAAAAAGTACAATCGCCTGTGAAAACTGTAGTACAAACGCCTTCTCGCTCAAATTTTTCTCGCTGTCGTTCTCGCTTTGACTCGCTCTCGAACAAATTTCATTAACTTAGAATGAGCATTAAAATCAGAAATGCATATATTTCGATGTCTTAGGTTTGTTTTAATACCAAAATCATGCCAGCACCAAATTCTTTGACGATCGGGTAACTTTAGAGCGCGGCGCGCGCTCTTTCGCGACGAATTAATTATTTTCATTAACTTAGAATGAGCACTAAAATCGGAAATGCATATATACCGATACTGCGATGTCTAAGGATTATTTTAATATTAATATCATGCGAGCACCAAATTCTTTGACGAATGGGTAATGAACTTTATGGCGCGGCGCCATGTAGGACGGTGCAGTATTTGAATATTTTAATTAACGCTATATTTTAATTTTTTTTTGCTATATTTTGGAGCACTAAATTAGCACTAAAATTTCTGTGTACTTACTTTTTGTGTACGTGCATTGTATATATTTTTTTTGTGAGAGGGTCCAGCTTGCCATTAAGCTGAATCCCCCCTTTTTTTATATTTGTTAAAATTCGGAATAGGATACTAAATTAGCACCTAAAAAGCACTAAATTTTTGACCTATTCCGAACTTGATTTTCGATGATGGGGTGTCCAGCTTAAGATCTCAATATCTCGATTGGCACAAGCTCGTTTCTATTGGGCGGCTTCTCGTCACGCAATTCCGGCGACGCCTCCCTGGACCTAACTGATCCTGTATGCTGTCGCGGGGTGTGATTCACTCGGGTGCCCTGGTGTGACTTCTCCCGAGATTATCAGATCCGCTGATCCCCGCACTACGGATCTGTTCGCAATGTCTCTTCCCTCGGCACTGACCCGTATTTCGGCGTTGTCTTGTGTGCTTTCGTCTATGACACGTACTCGGTTTTGTATCGCACGTCCTCCCATGTACACCAGCTCGATTCGTAGTTGTCTATACTGTGTCTCGCACACTCCTTCACTATACAACTGCATACTCACTACGTGTCCTATTATTTGATCAGTACCTTCTGTCATGATCGGCACACTCGTGGTCACCACTAGCCTCTCCGGAAAGTGCTCCTGCGTATTCACGACCGCTCTCCGCAACCACTCTGTCGACGCTATCGACGCCTCCATCGACATCCTTTGGCTCCTGTTCGCCTAAGGTTCTCTAAAATTATCTCGGCCTGCTGCAAGCGCCGTACTCGCGTCTAATATTGTTGGCTTTCATCCAGCTCTCTCAATTTCGTCCGCAATCCGCGCCTCGCGGTCCGCGATTGACTCCATATCACTCACTATCACTGTCGATCGCGACACTCTGCGTTTATTGTTCAGTACATCCGTCCGTAACGGACGGTTTGTTCTGCAAGTCTATTTTCTGCTCGCGCACTATCCAATGCACCTCCTCTTGCTCTCTCCGTTGTGCTATAACACTGCCAATTGCCACTAATCGTATTGTGCAGTCCTCGCTTCACATTAGTACAGCTGCGTAATGATTTCTGGACGATACTAATCTTCTCTCTTGCCGTCATTGCTCATTGCAGGTAGGTTTTCTGTACCTCTTATTAAGCTTGGTGGTATTGTTTCGCGGGCTGTTCCTTCCTTTGCTGCGCCCTATCGCTCTCATTGTGATCTCGCCACGGCGACACACAGTTGGATTCCGCGAAGTGTTTGTCTCGATGTTGCGCGCCATTTTCCGCGAATCCATTGAATTTACAAATCCTGTCTCCATTGCTTCATGTCTTCGACTGGACATTTCGTCTTTACTTCTGATTGATACTTTCTCCTGGATCCGTTTCATTTTTTCTCTCGTATGTCCCGAATGAATTCGTTCCAGAATAATTTTCCTGTTGTGCCTGTGAGAATATTATCCGATTCTCGCCGCTACAGGTCGTTTCATTTTCGATCTCCATTCTGGATTCTCCTCCATCTTCATCGCTATCGGTACTATTATCAATTATGTAATTACGTTTCGCGATCCTTCGCCGTCTTAGTAATTTTCGAATTTTAGTATTAACTTCTCCCATTGATTACCCCATCTCCGCCTTCCTTAGCTTCTGATTGATCAGTTTTCTTCCTTTAGACGCTTCTGCCATTACTGTGGTTTGCGCCTTTCCCTGTATCTTCTAAATGGGTTGTATTATTTGGTCGCAATTTGGTCTTGGGCATCCAATCCGGCTCCTCGCCCCAAACTTGGTCCGCCATATTGAATTTCTGAAATTGCTCGTATCTCCTGAACCGTTTGAGATATCGAAATTCCGCTCCGGTCATTCGCTTTAATCTGCCTCCGATATATGCTTCCGCCATTTTGGCCTTTTCGTTTATCTTTTTCAACTTGCGATATCTCTGCCATCTTTAGAGATATCGAGTCGGTTCCAATGACATATTTCTTCTCCTTTGCTTAGTTTCCAGCTCCCTACAGTTTGGTTCAATATTCGTCATTTTATTTGCTATTTTTACGAATTTCGACAATCTGCTTCCGCCATCTTGCTCCTTTGCATTCATGTTTACTATATCACCATCATTTTTCTTATTCTCTATGGATTATTAAAATTCGTGGTTTATCCTTTATAACGATTTGTTCTTCCGAATCATGAAATCTGGCCTTCTCAACTACTTAGAGTTGAATACTCAAATGAAATGCCTTTCCAGGTCTGTCACTTCATATGCAGTTTCGATGCACTACGTTTCTGATCTGGTACGGTCCGTCAACCAAATGAATCTTTCTGTTGGTTTTGCGATTCGCATCTTACACCATACCCGACATCTCCCATATTATATTGTGGAGCTGTCGACGTCTCTCTTTGTCGAACTTTCTCTTTTCAGCAGCCCTTCTCAATTTTTCTCGCGCTATTTCTATTCTCTCTTGTCCTGTCTCAATCCTCGACGTGGTTTCAGCGCTCTGTTGATATTCATTTCCTCGCTATGAAGTCCGTCTGGTGTAAATCCCGTTTAAATGCACCGTAGCATTCATAACACCTTCTAAACGTGGGATTATTTGATTCCATATATTGTGCCTGTCACTGGCTAATAATCCTTCCAATTTCTCACTCAACGGAGTTGTGAATTGGGAATTGGATTGAGGCGATGTCTTTACTATTCCGCTTTCTCTCTCAAAGTCCTTCCATCTGTCTGTGCAGAATTATCCTCCATTATCGATCAGTACTGTCCGTGGTATTCCTCTATCAGGGAAATATTGATCCCACAATGCCCCTATGATCGTCTTTAGCATCTGGTTGACCATTGAATACATCTTCGTGTATTTGCTAAATTGGTCCATTATCAACAATAAATATCGGAATCCTTCTCTCGATTTCGGTAATGATTCAAATACAGGGTCCATTATAAAAGTAATGCGCATTTTCTGGGAAAAATAGATTTATTGATTGTAGCGGTACAAATACTCAAAATTCTTCAAAATACTCTCCCCCTGAATCAATACACTTGCGGAGACGTGTCTGCCTGGAAGGCACGCTGAAACTCCTCGACGGAAATGTCTCTTAGGAACGTTGTAACATGCTTTTGGATGTTTTTCACGGACCAATGCTTCCCAATGCGCTTTCCTTTCAGCTCTCTTCAGACGGGGAAACAAAAAAAAATCGTAGCTGGAAACAAAAAAGTTCGGCTCATTTTGAATCAAATCCAACAATTCTTGATAGCGCGAAACTCGAAGTTCTTTCTGATCTTCCGTCAACACTTTCGGCACAAGCTTCGCGCAGACCTTGCGCATTTGCACATTCTCCGTCTCTATCCCATGTACCGCAAATATGGACATGTTTAGTGTGTCAGCGATGTACTGGATGCTCAATCGACGGTCGGAAAGCAAAACTTCGCACACACGATTCACGTTTTCGTCGGTTCTGGCCGTTGTTGGGCGTCCAGAACGGGGTTCGTCGGCGACCTCCTCCCGGCCCTCCTTGAACGCCTTGTGCCACCTCCCGGACTGAGACCTTGAAATGCAATCGTCCTTGAAGGCCTCTTGAAGCATCTGGAATGTTTCGGTTGCATTCTTTCCAAGTCGCACGCAAAACTTGATGGCGTATCGCTGTTCAAGCAAACGCTCCATCGCGCCGTGTTACAAAGTCGAAAAACACACTTCACCCAGAGGCACGTCTTTCCACTCAGACTGCTCGGAGCAAACTGGCGACCGGCTGCCTTGGGAGGGCAGATCCCCCCACCACCTTTTACCCCCCTGCGATGGATATTCGCGTCACAATAAAATCATGCACATTACTTTCATAATGGACCCTGTATGTCCATTGACACTTTCATTCCCGTTTCCTACGGTAACTCATAGTACTATACGCCCTCAATGGCTCGCGAATAGTACTTGGTTGCTAAACATGTATGTGTGACATGAGGCCACTACATCTCTCGTCATCCTCGCGATTTCACATCCGTAAAATATTTATTCCATGAATGCCGTCATCTTATCTGTCCCAAAATGTAACAGAAGACGATGTGCCTGACACGTGATTCTCCACGTCACGGCTTTGGGTAATGCTACCCTGTCTCCTTGATCCTCTTTATTCTTCACAACTCGTCTCTCTCATAAACGATGTCGTGTTGTTCCATTGCTGCCTCCAACAATTCTTGGTCGGCTTCTTGAGCTCTTCGTATTATTGATATTCATTCGTCGATATTGATCCTGTCTGCTGTGTCTTGTATCAGTGCTATTTATTTTGTCTAATCGTCTTGCTCATATTCCTCCACCATCGAGCTAGACAGTGTGTTGACCTGCACGTTGCTGTTCCCTTTGATCTGTAGGTCAAATTCTTGAAGAAAAACAAATCATCGTGCAATTCGAGAATTATTGCTCACGCAGGTCTTCAGAAATTGTAGCACTCTGTGGTCTATATACCTTTATGTATCGACTAATAACATCATGTGCCATTTTTAACGCCCACACTATCGCATAAACATTCGAGTTCCGTGCTCGAATAGTTTAGTTCAGCACCTTTTAAGCTTCAACTAGTGTATGCTATAGTATATTAGCATTCATCTTTTTCCTTGTATTGGTATAGTTTTGCATCTAATCCATTCTTCGACACATCTACGTATAGACCAAATATATATCCCGTTTGAGACAGGTACAGATCCTCCGCCTGATCAAACACTGTTTGATTCACTCGAGAGCTCTTGCTCCACCGCAGTCCATCTGAATTTCACTTCCTTCTTTAGCATGCGCTCCAGTGATTTGGTTATCTGCACCAGATAAAATGCCGATCCCAGTTCACCAGTCCGAGAAAAAACTGAATTGCTTTTTTGTTTGTCGGTTAGCTGAATTCATGAATCATCGACTTCGTCTGCTCATTGATTTCTGCTCTGATCTCCGTAAATGTGTCCTAAGAAGGTTATCTCCATTCGCATGAAGTCACACTTTTTTTTGTTTAACTTGAATCCTGCGGCTCATAATTTCCTCAGTATCTCTTCCATGTCTCTCACGTGCTCTTCTAAAGTTTGGAGGCTATTAGTACGTCATCTAGGTCATCTCATTTTGGTCCTTAAATTTCTTTTACTGTACATCACGATTTATATCTCTATGATCTATTTTTCGGCTTGTAGAATCGATTCTTCTTGTATTAATGAGACGTGGTTCTCGCCTGTCTCTTCTGCTTCCCTTTGATCGATTTGTTTCTTCCTCTATATCTATCAGATCTCATTCCGCCTGAGTCCTGCCTCCATCTGGCATCGTAATTTGCTTCGTAATTTCATGAATTCCATATCACTCCACTTCTCATCGTCCGTCGTGCTAACGCAGAATAACTCCTCATACCTGAAATAATTGTAACGCTTGTTCGGATTCTTCAACTCGATTTACAATTCCTGTAATTCCTTTTCTTATCTCATTATTATTTAGTGTTGCTTTGCGCCCTTCGCGCCTGACTTCTTTCACTCTCGATGCTATTCAGCAGCTTCACTAAAGCTTCACTAAATCTTTGGGTTGCTCATCGTCGTCGCCTTTATCTCGCATGAACATCCACCTGAAGGTGTCCCTTTATCGCCCTGATGATCTCGTGCTCACTCATCAGCGGGAACAATAACTTATCCTGTCGCGCGTGCTTCAGCTCATAGTCGGCTATATTAACACCTTCTTTTCGTCTGTATCTCCCCATATATCTTCTGTTTGAACCTTGCTTGCTCTTTTTCGTCCCAGAAATGCTCTAGGAACATGCTTTTTGCTTCTTCATAGATTTTTGCTCATCCAACTCGAATCATACTGCTGCGTTGTCCCTCAATGCTCGTCCGAAATAGTGGAGTCTATCTCGCTTCTCCACTTCCTCATAATTTGTTATCCTTTCAAATTGGTTGACGAATCTTATTGGGTTTTGGCTATCTCATCGTCCCAAACTTAAATCATCGAACGGATTTTTTAATCATTCTTCCCTCGGAAGTTTGATCCCTAACAATCTATCTTCGTCATTTGTCCTGGACTTGCTCCAGATCTCTCTTAGTTTCCATTCACTCTTTCTCGTCACTATATATATATTTATCAGCGTATCTTCTTTTCTCTGCGACCTTTTCCGGCGATTTTCCATCATCGATCGTTTCTCTCTTTCTTCACACGCCTCTTGACGGCATAATCTCCATCGCAGCCAATCGCTTCAAAATTGCGGTTACGATCTGGATTGAGAAATTGTCCTCGCGCTTGCTGACAGTTGATGCCTCTTCTCGCGACCTCTCCGCTTTAGCCCGTCTCTCGTACTCGTGTAACATCCGCTCAAATTGCTCCATTCTACTGATCATCGCCGCTAACGCGTTATTAACGCTCACGGTACTATCACCTATCGCCAATTGCTCTACTGAGTGGTTCGGTTGTTCGGCGTCGATCCGTTCTAACGACTAATCCGACGCGCTCACTCGCGTCACCTGCGATCCCGACACTCCCGCACTACCGTCGTCACTTGTCTCGCAATGTTCGGATCGGAAGCCACTTCACGGACTCTTCCGCTCTTCATCTCTCTCCTCTTCTTAGAAGAATTATGTATTCCCATCATTGGCTTACGCTTCCATAAATTATTTTTAACAACACTCGCGCTCTCGCGATCTCACTCCGTAAATCTGTCTGATACGCTGTCTGTTGCACAAGAACTGTTCGTAATATTGATTTCGCTTCATAAATCCACCGTTCCACACTCCAATTCACCGTTTCTAGTCGGATTATTGATCTCACTCCGTTGTTTCGGCTGATTCGGTGTTCACTATTCGTGAATTATCGCAATCGCGATTTCGCTCCATCAATTTGGTTAATTTGCCATTGCTTGACTAATAATCGCACTGCCGATTTTGCTCCGTTAATCTAGTTAATTCACCATTATCTTTCAAATAATTGTTCGCACTATCCCGCTTCGTTAAATCGGCTAATTTAACGTTTATTATCCGTTACTTCAATCAATGTTCAATTCCGCTCCCGGTTTTGAATTCAAAGTCTGTTATTACTTCACGGTTTGATCACGCGTCGGTCAGTTGGTTCGTACGACTTTGTTCGATTATCAAGCTTGTTTTTCCATACGCTTCGATCACAAAACCTTCCTGTGACTTTATTATTCAGCACTATTGTTTCCATTGGAATGATCCGTCAACGGTCCGCTAAACTTCAAATTACTCGATTATCGTGTTTTTACGACCGTTAATGCTTCCTAGATGCTTCTAATTTCGTTTTGCGAACCGTTAATTTATTGTATATAGCGATCTTTTCGTCCTAGGATTACTTCTTGCCATGCTGGCTGGAAGATTCAAACGCACATTGTCCATGTGCTCAAAAACTAGGCGTACTCTGTCTAGGCGTACGACAAAGGGATCCTAGGGGCAAAGCCTCCCGGTCATGGGTCCCAGGGGCGAAACCCCCGGGTCGGGGGTCACCCCTCTCCCAATGTAGTTCTTTCAATATAAAGAAAAAAATTACTGTTGGTTTAGTATTCCTTATTTATCAAAGTCGCAAATATGTAGCACAGATTCTTATAAAATTTCGAGACATAACCTTGGTTCTTTTCGAGCGTCCTGTCTCAGTGCAACCAGCGGCTCGGTAAAACGATTGCTTACCGAAACCGGGAGTCTGCTCGAAGAACTAATGGTGCCCACTTTAGGTCCGGTACCCCATAGGAGACGGGTCTCTTAGAAGTCCGTCTTCGATGTGCCGGTAAGAGAAGACGACCCCCCCCCCCCGACTTCAAACGCCCGGTAGTACGGCATCGTTAAGGGGAGATCTACTTTTCTTCCATAACGATGCGGGTGCTCCCGCAGCCCTGCTGCCCATCGCTGGGGTCCCCGGTGGCGCAATCCGCACACGATTCCTCTGGGTCGGAGCAGAAGATCCCTGAAAGTACGGGGAGTAGAGGGGCTTGAAGTCCAGTATTTCTGGATGAGACATTCCCGGAGCCAGAGACATAAGTCAGTCCCCCGGAGGAACTCAGGGCCCTTCTCAATTTTTGGGTGAAGGCCCTGTTGGCGGAGCCGTTGCGGGGATGGGAAAAATATCCTGTAATGACAGATTCTGTTTTGAACAATTATTTGAGCGATGATACAAGAAAGGAGACATCAGGGAGACACGACACTCGATGCGGTTCACCACGAGCCTGCCCATCGAGTTTCCACAGTCCAGTGGTGAATCATTGCCGTTGTCAGCGCCGCGTTTAACGATGACGGGCGCTGATTAAACGGATGAGGAGATTGAGGAGCGTTGCTACTGAATGACGAGACGAACGTGCAAGTTTTATCGTCGGAGAAGGAGGAGATGGATGAGGAGGAGAATGAAGAGGATGAGGAGGAACGTTCATTTGAAGAGAACGTCACTGGCGGTGATAAGACGTCTCGAGAGAACAACGATCCCGTTTTGAGTTTGCTACAGCTAACGCGCATCGATGTCGATTACGCCAGTGGTGACGGTCTAAAAATAGAGTGATGTGGACAGTCTTCTCGTTAGTTGCCGAAGTTTGCAACCGTTTGTGTGCAAGTACACGTGTAACATTTACACCAAGCCAATTTTATCGAAGTTGGTGAAAAACGTCAAGTTCACCAAATACATAAACAAGAGGAATCGTTTCGCCCCGATACGCGAACCATGAATGAAAACTCATCGTGAGAGGGAAGACGCTGATGGACCGTGGTTTGAATTTCAACTCGCTATCATCGACAATCAAAAAGTTTACGTCGTATATAGAACTATACCAGTCCATTTTTTTCAAGACACCCCAACGGTCGACAACGGACACCGAAGGATGAACTCGAGCGTCTTATACATCATTTATGATGAATGTCGTTATGTGCGCGGCACGAGAACTGTCATCAAATCTCGCAACTTCCAAAACGGGTTTGAGGTACCATTCGCACAACGTACAACGAACAAACTATCGCGTGATATCGGATTTTAAAACGTTTGTCAAATTGCTAACCGATCAATTGATCATTACTGATACTCGTATCACATGCTGCGTGAACAACGTACGATTCTATGTGACCCAGCACGGGATGAAATTGGAAAAAGATATCGCAGAATCCCTTCTGCACGAGATCGTCGATGTGAATCACGACGTAGACGTAATACAGATATATCGTGCCGACATTTTATCATTGGAAGACGAGGAACCGTGGTGAAACTGAACGGTAAACGAAACGATTCTCTTCATTCGTTGTACGCAGATTGTATAAATCTTAGTGGTAAAACGGAGCGATACCGAACGGGCTTTCTAGCGGATCACGGGTATTACTCCAAAAATGGATCACTATCTTTCTTCATCACTTTTGTACAAGTCTATAATATGGCTGCGAAGTCTATAATATGGCTCGTTCGTAGGATTTCGGATTCGTAGCGGTATATCTCATTTGCCGCGGATATCATATTAATGACAGAACCGAGTTGAAAAAAGCCGAAGAAACGCGACAATATGCTATTAATATTCGAGCGTATTGTAGAGAATACTTGAGAAGCCAGCAGTTTCTATGAGTAGAGGAAGTGTTGATTCGAATCGAAGATTCTATGTCAGAAACTCTTCGATAGTATCGCATCTTCGACAATGACTCGTGTATCATGACAACGAAATTGTTAGAACAAGGTCTCCTGTACAGAATCTTTCAATTAGAAGATTCATTACGACAATACAATTCACAACGATGTCAAATACTTGCACAATGCGGCAACAAAGACTAATCTTCTGGATCACGATATTCGGGGCAAATACGATGAATTCCCATCAATCGCTTTAAAACTTCTAGATAATATGCACCAGTAATTGTTTGGCCAGTTGGAACAAACTCTTTGTGGATAATACCTTTGCTGTCAAAGAATGTGATGAGCATTGTCTTGATTTTTGATGGAATTTTTCGTACTTTTTTTGCTTATGGTGAATTTTTTGACTTCCATTCCGCACTTTGACGCTTCTGGATGATATTGAAAGCACCATGTTTCATCATCCGTAACAATTGATTTTAGGAAGTTTGGATTATTTTCTGCGGCTGCAACGATGTCTCTGGAATAATTGATTCTCGCTGATTTTTGATCGCTTCTTAATGTATGTGGAACAAACTTCGCACAAACCTTCGTTTTACTCAAATCTTCATGTAATATGGTTCGAATCGTTTCTCTATTGATATTTAAAGCCTCCTCCATCATTTTTAGTGATGCATTGCGATCGTTTGGAACAAAATCACGTACTTTTTCTATCATTTCGAGTGTTCGAACCAAAATTGGCCGTCCTGATTTTTTGTCATCTTCAAGGATCTCTCTGCCTTCCAAAAAACTCTTATGCCACTCAAAAAAAGCTGTACGACCTAGACATTGACTGCCGTAAACTTGTTGCATCGATCGGAATGTTTCTGATGCACTTTTACCAAGTTTTGCGTTAAATTTAATCACTGCTCTTTGTTCCATATTAAAATTTCTACCTCGACCAAAATCTTGTTTAACATGAACTGTCATATCTTCGTTATATGTCAACCAAAATGAATGAAACTTTGACAGATGATAGCAAAATGTTCAACCTTTAAAATGCATGTTTGAACGCACAGATGTCGCCACTGGTTGCTGAGAGGTGGTTCGTGTCCGGGAACATATTTGTTGCTCTGTGTAAAATAGACACGATGGACAGTTTTACGTATCTACCGCCTGATATCATCAGACAGGCTATTCGAGCTGAATACTGCATAATGTATTCCGTGCACGGGATTTGTCACGTGTACAATTACGCAATCACGCGGATCATGTTTGTTAATGAAGCGGAGTTGAGTTTCAATGAGAACGGCGCCATTCAGTTACCACCTCTGGATGACGACACCAACAATTACGTCCATCCCATATATACCAACAAGATTCCCGTGCAATATATGGAAGTCATACGACTCGTGTAGCTCGTCAATCACGATATATGGGACACTCACATGGGCATGAAAAATGATGACGTCAACGCTATAAGATATCTCGTAACGATTTATGCCACGATGACGTACGGAAAGATGTTTATCAAAAGAAAAAGGAACTGGGGCATTGATGTCATAGCACTGTCTAAGCGACTATACAAGCGGTACTATGCTGTTTTTTCCATCAACTTCTTCGTCGGCCAATATAAACTCCGTTCTTTGCGTGAGAGAGGAGTTCATTCATCAGTGCCTACGTTCAAGCGGACTTAATTACTCGAGCAATAATGAAAAATCCGTCAACGATTTTCTCCAAGGTGGCGTTGGCTTGCATCAAAATAACGGATAAAGACAACTTTTTGGACCAACTTACAACGTGGATCAAAGAAAACTTTAGAATCCCACAAAATTGATAAAGTCATCTGCCAACACGTACGCATGATACGTAGTAAAATCGGATCCGATCGACATTCGCTTCACACTCAAAAGAGTTCGGCAGATGCTTAGACGGGACAGACTCCGAAGGCGCAAACCTATCGTGAGAAAACCGAAACCCATGACAAAAGTGATCCCTTGCGTGCAAACCATCGTTGCACCGAGGGATGACCGACCAATAGAATCGATCGATGAAACGACATCCATGAGGAAATGCAGCATGTCACCCAATAAGATAATATTCAATAGAGAGTCCTTCCAATGACTTGGAGAATGATAGTGACTACGGCGCAGGAGCTGTCATCCACTCCGAAAATATCGCGTCGCCTCCAATCTCTGATATCCTTCATCCCGATATCTCCACCGACATCGCCAGAAATTATCACAACTAGCGATTCACTGTCATCTGTACGTCTACGACAATCCATATTAAGACGAGTGTCGTCATCGTCCGACGACGATTCTAGTATTTCGGAGACTGGCACTCCAACTCGCGGATACTGTGAATCGTAAAGAACCGAGAATCGCTGGTACCGTGAGTAATAGAAAACCGAGATGGTACGAGATGTTCAGAATCGCTTTGAAACATGAGCGACAAAACGCTGAGGTTGTACAGTCATCGCCTCGCAAGGTAATGGTACGGAATCTTGTAAAGAACGTCATAACGTGGATCGTCGTTCACCAGCGATATTATTGTTCCTGAATGAAACATTGCAAGCCACGGAACAAGTACACTTTGGCCAAATTTATAACTTCCCGACCGGAATTGTTTGAAGATATTAAAGATTCTAACATACAACAACGCGTTTTTCAAATCGCTGTAGGATTAAGATGCGAGGAATTGAAAAAGAATCACCGCAACGAAATTAAAGAACTCGTCGCGATACTTTGCGACGAGAAATGAGTCAGCGAAGAATAAGTAACTGTACACATAGACGCGTGGGCGTTAACATGTATGTTAATAGTTGTACATACAATGTACATAGTTATTGTATATAAATTTGTAAATTTCTTTTTTCTTTAATATTTTGAATATATTTTAAATTGTATATATTAACTTATTTTTGATGATGTGTCATTTTGTCATGGTGAGGGGGCTCCACCGGTCGAAGATCGGCTAAGAGCACATCAAAAATTTTGAAAATTTTTCTAAGTTCTACATTTGAACTGAAAAAACATGAAAGTGTGTCAATCGATGTAGTAAGCTGAAATAAGTATGAGAGAACGATGAAAAGAATTTTTAAATTTTTTTTTCCGATTCTCAGCACGATGCCCCAGTAAAGTATCTTTACGTATTCTGGCCGGTAAAACCGACCTGAACATCCAAGCGTGTACTGTCGGGACTTTGAAAATTTTCGAGAATTTTTCCAAGTTCCATATCTCTTGAAAAACAACTAAAAAGGAAAGCGTCAAAAAAATCCAAAGTATGGGCGATATTAAAAATGGGGCGTTTGATGTGCTCTTGGCTATCGGTCGTTGACCGGTAGAGCCCCCTCACTACGACAAGGTGGCACATCATCGAGGGGGAGAAAAGGAGATGGAACAAGGAAAAAAAGTACAAATATCAAACTTTGGAAAGTTTATTTAATACACGTAAGACAAAAAATTAGAGAAAATATTTTATTTTATATAAAAACAATTAGAGAAACTGAGAAAAAAGAATTAATCGTCGACGTTCATTTCGTCATCGGCCTCGACGCCGCTGCCCGAATCGTCCGAGTCTTCGTCGTTATCGCTATCGCTGGACTCTCCTTCCTCTTTCTCGGTGGCGGCGTCGGCGGTAGGCGGCTCCAACGTTTCGTTCGACATGTCCTCTGTCTCCGATGACTCGCTTGATACGGACAGCGTGTCCGAGCGATCCGTGGATGTATGAATCGGAGGACGATGATCTATAAAGTGCCTATCTGTCTCGGACACTCTGTGGAAAAAAAAGAGATTATACACAAGTGTATACATATGTGCAAAGATAAACGGGTACTCACTCATACTCCAGATAAGGCAAAAATTTGCGTTCGTCGAAGCGGAGGGCTGACAAGTTGTTGGCGTAGTCATCGCTCATTTTGATGCGAAGGATATCTATCTGAAACTGAAAAAAACGATATTTGGTTAGTAAAAGAAGGAACAACTTCGGTTCCCTTGATCCGAACTTAAAATTTTTTTTCCAAATTTAAGTCTCGTGAAGCCCCGTCGAAAGAGATGAAGACCATTCCGCTGTCATCGTTTGGAAACGGCGGGTATTTAACTTTAAACTGCCGCCATTTTGAAATAGATAGATAGTGGAACGGTTCCAACGCGAGAAGAGGCTTGAAAAGACAAAAATTAAAAAAAAAAACGATTGAAATCGGACAAAGGGAATCAAAGTTATTCAAAAATATTGGGGGTCGGTAATTATATTATAAATTATATTATAAATAAGGGGGTTGACGATTTACTTACCTGTCAGGTATGCTCCCGCGCGCGGAATGCCAAAAACTGGGAGCTCTCTCGACCGCGCAAACTCGACGGGATGTTGGAAAGGGGTCGACAGGGTAATCGTTGGATCGATAATTTTCTCCTCTGTTGAATGGTGAGGGTACTACCTCCCCCACGCTTACTCTTAAAAATTGAAAATTAATAACTCCGAGTTGGGAGGGGGGGGGGTTAGGGGATCCGTGATAATCCGGATGGGTGGAGGATTGGTAATCCTATCGAATCCCATAGGGATCACCTCCCCCCCCACCCTTTTTGGAACTTTGGGAATTAACTCCGAGGTGGGTTGGGTTAGAGGATCGGCAACTAATGTGGTGAGTGGAGAGTTAGACATCTTGACGAACTCCATGGGCAGGCATCCTTTTTCTTCTTTTTTGGAATTTCGAAAATTAATAACTTGGAGGAGATTGGAGTTAGGTAGTTGAACGGTATATGCAATATGGTTACATTTTAAAAACTCCGTCGATCCCATGCCGATCCCTACTTGGGCCCATGCCATTATCTCTTCGTTTAAGCTGTGTACTTTTGGAAATCGGAACTCCGGCGAAATTTTTTTAAGTCCCATTCAAAAAATTGGAAAAATCGATCAAAATTCGAATTCATGTTCAGAATGTCGAGAAACAGATTTTGAATACATGAATTTTGGACAAATATTTGAAATTTTTTTGAAATTTTTCTAAGTTCCACACCTCTCGCAAATTGATAAAAAAGATAACGAAGAAATCCTTTTTTTTGATAACGAAGGCGAAATACCTAATGTATACCCTGGGTCTCGGGGAAGAGCCCGGGGTTATGTGGGGCTTGCACTCATTAAAACCCTTCCTGATGTCCTAACCGGGCCATAGCTGAGGGACTCGCCGAAACGCGTGCAGCATACTTCTGGGAGCACTTCTGGCCAATCGGCTGCTGCCAAATCGATCTCGCTCGGGGTCGTCGAGAGGGACGGCCCCGGGCAGCGTAGGGCGCAGACTGTCCGATTCGGGTGCGGAAGGGAATATCATCCCCCCGCGCCATGCCACCATGATTGTTGATAGCAGGGATTGGGGATCCCGGTCCTCGCCAGGACCCCCAGCCTCCCAGGGCGCGCCAATTATATTGCCTCTTCCTCTTAACACCGCGCTGTCGCGGCGAGTCCTCCGCACGCGAAAGGGCAGGCGCCTGATCCTGGTCACCCAATCATTTAGTGAGACGATCCCTCCATGCGCGCGGGGGATTGTATCCCTCGGCGGCGGGATGCTCCAAGGGGTCGCGACCCGCTGCCGCTTCACAGCCTCCCGTGTTCCGGACGCGGGGCCGTCCGCGACGGTGGGAGGAAAGGAACCATCGACCATGCGCATCCTCCTCTTCGCCATCCTCTTCTTCGGGTATCGGGGGAGGAGGTCGCCTCCGCCCGCGCCCCGAGGAGCGCATCCGTGAGGTGAGCATGCGGGGGGGAGGCCCGGGACATGAGCGACCTGGTTGAGGTCGGTGCCCGCGTGATCCTCACGGCCTTCCGCCCGTCCTCCTTCTCTACCTCCACTGACACCGCTCGGCGGCGGAGGAGAACCGCTGTCCTTTCTGGCCCTCTCTCTCTCCCTCTGTCTCCTCCTTCTGCCGCATTACCTACTCGCGGAAGGAGCAGACAGCCTTTTACGATCACTCCCCGCTGACCATTGCCTTGACAATCGCCGGCAGGGAGAGGTCGTCTCCAAACTTCTCCCTTAGGATACCGCGCTCTTCGGCCCACGCCGGACAGAACTCCAACGTGTGCTGTACGGTGTTCCGAACTGCATCGCATGATGGCATTGCGCCGTCGGCTGCTTCTCGACACAGATACTTACCGAAGCACCCATGGGCGGTGAGCACCTGAATTAGGTGGAACGACAATTCCACCCGCTGCCCATCCATTCTTTCAGGCAGGGGAGGATGGCCTCCGTAGTGCGGACTCCCGTCGGCGGATTGTTCAGCAAGCTATCGCCATTCGCCGAACACCCGCCGACGGGCGTCTCCCCTGATGAGGTCGACGGCCCTCGGGGTGACTACACCCCCACGGAGCCTAATGGCCTTCACCCTGGCGTATGACTCGGCTAGGACGTCGGCCACGTATTCAGCCTGGAAGATACATGCGAGGATCGCCAAGGCCATGCCACGATCCTGTAGATCTTTGCAATTCGTAGGGCCTCTGCACACTGCGCAGATTCTGCTTAATTCGGCGGCTGGGCATGGCCTTCCCCTCTCAACACCGGGGCTCCGTAATAGGCCCCGGGCAGGACCGCGTGCATGTACACCCGTCTCACTCCATTATCCGGACTATGAAGGCATTAGACCGAGCAGAGCGTCGACCCAACGACCTAATCGTGGGGCTTGTCGAAGTGACAAGGCCCCAACGACCATCCAAAGTGAGACCCAGATACTTCAAGTTGGGTCCAACCGGGATGCGGACGTCGTCCACCACTACCGAGGTCCGAGGGGCGCCAGTCCCATCGTGGAAGAAGATAGCTTCCGACTTGGCAGGGGCCACTCTCAAGTTCAGTTGTCTTATCACCGCGACGTTCGCTGTCGCAACGGCTATCTCTCAGGTCGCGCTCCCCCCCTACCATCATGAGCGTGTCGTCCGCGTAAGTGGGAGGGCAGGGCCGCACGTCGTATGCGACATTCTACAGCAGGGGGCCCAAGACCTCTGCGGAACGCCGCACGACACGTCCCTCCGTTGCCGGAGTCCCATTTTATTATGGAACTTCAGCTGTCCCGAAAATAGTTCTCGACTATAATAATCAGATAGGGGGGCAGGAGGAAGTACTCCCTCAACGCCCCCACCCGGCCCCGCGACAGATTGTTGAAGGCGTTGGCGATGTCTAGCGATACCGCCAATGCCACTTCTCCGCCCGCGATCAGCTGCTCCGAGAGGATGGACTTGCTTAATCAATTGTGGATCGCCCCACTCAGAAACTGTACTGACCGCAGGACAAGTTTGGACCACCACGGGACAGATGTGGGCTGCGATAACTCGCTCCAGAAGTTTGCACATCGTCCAGCAGGCATATCGATCTGTACGCGGAGGGACTCTCCACTGGCTTGCCCTTCTTGCGTAAGAGCCTGACCCTTTTCTACGATCTGGGGAAGACTCCTTCCCTGAGGCAGCTCGTGAAGAGCTGCCTCGTCTTATTCCCAATTGCCGGGGCCGCGGCTGCCCAAACCTTTCTGGGTACGCCATCCAGCCTCGGAGCTCTGGATCTACCCTTTAGGCGAGCGAAGGCTTTCGTCATCTCTCCCCCTCTCCCGCCCAGCTCCTCAGTCTATCCCTCGGACGGGCCAACTCTCTCCGGGATTTCTCTTTCTCTCTTGTGGGGAAGAAGGTGCCCATCATCTCACCGAGAAAAGGGACGTCCAGGGTCTCCGCGATAGGGGGAAGCCATGGTCGCAGCTTCTTCGCTGCGATCCTGTAGGGCCTCCTCCATGGATCCCTGTCCAGGGAGGACAATAGCTTGCTCCAGGCGTCAGCCTTTGCTCGCCTGATAGCCACTCTGAAGGCGCTCCGCGCGGCATGGAGCTCCTCAGCGGCCGTCTCCCTCTCGCCGTTGATGACCGACCAGCGAGGGTGTATATCATGGCGCAGTTCGGCTAGCTCCTCGGACCACTAGTAAACCGCCTTCCTACGCATTGGTCGGCAGCGAGGCATCGATGTGTCGCACGCGCGCGATTTGACGTCCCCGAGCCAGTCGGCCTCTCTCTCTCTCCGGGTAACGTTCCGACCAGGTGGATGAAAAGAGGCTCATCTCGAGGGCGCTAGGGTCCAACTTCTTAAGGGCCCATCGACACTCTTCTTTTTCGCGGCGGCGTCTCCAATGCACCTCCGCGGGCGCTGACACTAGCTCCATCCGGTGATCGGATTGTTCACCGAGGGAGCAACGTCCACGCGCCACCCTCACGCTTTATTACTTTCTTGACGTCTTCCGTATCCTTTCCGATTACGGTTTCATTTATCTCTACGTCCTTGCCCTTTCTTACCTCATCTATGCTCATTTAAGAGTAAGTCAATGGGAGTTTGTCCTGCTACCACGCAGAATGATTCCCATGACGCTGTGAGATATGCGCTTGTATGTGCTATAAGCACTTCGCGCTGCACAACCCTAAGAACTTTCTTGTCTTTCATATACAGATCGGCCCATCCTGCAGCCGCATATGTGTCTACTGGGATGAACACTCCCCGGTAAATTGTGGAAAGCGTTTTACATTTAAGACCCTATTGGGATCTTGCCAGCTTGCCCAGCTTGTTGAAGAGAAATCCTACTTTACTCTTTAGATACTTGCAATGTGATTCGACTCGCATATCCCTATCGAAATGAACACCAAGGTATCTAACCGAGTCTTTGAATCTGATTTTTGATTCACCTATCCCAACAGCGGGTGATCTTTTAAAGTTTACTTTTCTTTTCCTATTCTTTGGCCTTCTATCCTGGCGTACTCCTCCCTGTCTATCGGCTTGGACACTCCTTAACTCCTCGCTTCTGAGCAAGATTGCTTCAGAATTTTAGCTTCTATCTCCCTTCGGAAGTTACCAATAATAAGATCGTCTGCATATGCTGTGAAACGATCTTTAGCCTGTATCTCTAACATCCTTAGTAATTCATCGAACATTAAGTTCAAGCAGGTCGGCCCAAGCACCTGCGGGCATCCTCTTGTTGCCCACTTCGATACTTTTGTATCGCCTATTGAGATGCTCACTAGTCTTTTATCGAAATAACTTCCAAGAACTTCGAAAACATTTTTAGGATACTCTCTTGACTTTAACCCTTGCAACACTAGGGGCCACCAGACGTTGTCAAAGGCAGAAATGTCAAAGAGCAACGCCACGGCATACCTCCCTTCGGAGGCAGAGACCGCTCGCCGGAGCTCCACGACCGCATCTTCCGTCGAACTTGTCCGGCATAAAACCAAACTGCCGATCAGAGATCTTTCCCGGCGCCAGTGCCGTGTCTGTTAGGCGCATTTTGAGAAGCTTCTCGAAGAGTTTCCCTATTACAGGGAGGAGACATATAGGTCTATAGGATTTTGGGTCATTCACGTCCTTGTCCTCAGAAGGACTCGTAAGC
The DNA here is from genome assembly GCF_000204515.1 of Acromyrmex echinatior. The sequence continues at coordinate 24,358 of NW_011627639.1, read as the reverse complement.
CCTCCTTCCAGATTGTAGGAAAGACTCCACTGAAGGCACCCATTAAACAACCTTAGGAATTGTTCAGTGATTTCTCTTATCAATATTTTTAATACTTTGATTTCTATCAAGTCTACACCTGAAGCTTTGTCGTTCTTGAATGTTTTGACTATGGCCATTTCCTTTCCCGTGAAGAATGGAGTATTCGCTGTATGTGGTGCTATTTTTGTTAGATTTCTTATTTCGCCTTGTTCTGGCGTATCTTCATGGCGTAGATCGTTTAATATATGTGTATCCAACAACCATTGTGCTGTCTCTTCTATGGTCTTTGTTAGGTGTTCACCTCTTCTGACTGTGCTTATGATCTTTTCTATTTTCAGTTTGTCCGCTTGCTGTTTATATACAAAGCCCATGGCTTTTCATTGCCGCATTCTGTGACAAACTTTTGCCAGCTTTCATACTTCGTCCTTCTTATCGCACTGTGGTATTGGCGTTTGGACTTTTGATATTCTTGTTTTAAGGTACTGATTGCTTTAACTTCGGATTCAGTCGTTTGTTTTCTTGATCCTCTTAATGCTTGGATCATTTTTCTTTTCCAGCTCACCTCTTTTTTCATCTTTGTCCAATTCTTCCGTCTACCACTGATTCGACTTTCTGAAAACTCTTTTCCTCGGCATCGATTTCTCGCATGATTCCAAAATAATCTCCTGTAACTCTTCGGCCATTCTTTCTACTTCCTCTGCAGATTTCGGGCCGAGAGCCCCAAGCCTTGATCCGGATAAATCTTTCAGGCTCTCACTGAATCGCTCCCAGTCGGTCCGTCGTATGTCGAACCTACTGTTCGACGGTCATTTGCCATCCCTCAGTCCAATCTCCACTTGGATTGTGGTCAGTTGTCCATTCTCGCCTTCCATGTACCGATGAGTTGAGGGGATATCAGGGTCACATCTATGAAAGACGATCCTCTCCTTATTTCGAAGGTGGGCCCTTGATGGGCTTCGTTTATCACCTCAAGGCCAAAACGCGCGGATGAGGATCTCAAACTTCCTTCCTCTTTCGTCAGTCTCAGGGGAGCTCCAGAGCGACGATCGCGCGTTGGCATCTATCGCCACTATAAGTCTCTCGTCCCTCAGGGAATGAAACACCTTCTCGAGATGCCTGAGGTGGCCCTCGATTTCGTCACTGTACTGAAAGTAACATGACACCGTATATTGATAAGCCAGGAGTCTGCACACACAGTGAATTGTGCTAAGCTGCGAGACAAATATCATTTGCAGTCGGGGGTTGCTGATCGCTATCATCGCCCATGGGCATTCCAAGCTCACTGCAGCAACTTTCATCCCCGTTCCTAACCCATAAAAGGTGTGGCTCTCGTCTTGTTTCTTGACATATGGTTCCTGTAATAACAGGATGTCAAGTCGCTTTTCGGCGACGAGCTAACGCACCTCACCTGTTATCGCAATTGACCGCCCCATATTCAGCTGCAGTATTCTAATTCTTACTGACTTGGAGCTGGATGATGCCGCCTGAATGTCTTTGCGGTTCATATCCTTGGGTATCGCATCTTTGTAGGACTATGCTGACTTCACGATGGTACCTTTTGTCTATTTTCGCCACTTGCCTTTTTTGTTGGTATGCGTATTGCTTTACCAGATTATTACATCGTTCCAGGGCTATTTTGATAGCGCGAAGTTTGCTAATTGTCTTTATTGACCTTGTCTTTTCGAGCGTCACACCTCTCCAGGACTATCCTGACACTTTGATCTTTGCTAATCTTGGCTATTTTCCCAGCATTTATGTTCAATCTTTGCCTTACTTTATTGTTATTGTTATTTTTGACTTCCATATGATTATTACTTTTATTTTCGTAGAAAGAAGAAATCGAATGGCGTGCCCACCTATACGCCACTAAGTCTGACTATTCCAGGAGCGCGACAGGTACCCTGGAGGTGTCATTCGAGACTGCTCGATTTACAATACATTTCGCAGCCATGCAGATCATAAGTACGACTTCCTATACCTTGGCCTTTGAACGAGCGCCATTATTTGGAAATGCTTATCATTAAGCATTCATCCATTGGTATTTGATGTGAGCTGAAAAGTATAATATGTAAATATATATATATATACATATATATAATTCATCCGCTCGTTAGACACCCTGGTTCCGCCAGGGCCCGAGCCTAGCTCGAACCGTGTCGGTCCCAGAGGGATCTCTCACTCACCGCCATCGCCTTCCTTTCCGTGAAAAGGGGAGGCAGCGACGGCAGGGTTTAAACGCACAGCTCCGCCACAATTGTTGTGCACATGAGTCTTGCCACATAAGTCATTTGGCCTTTACAGCGCCGACTCATGGCTATGCTGTGTCGAAAGCTTCCTTAAAGGCATTGACTCTGACCCCAGTACCAAAGAATCTTCGACAGAGGGATCAAGACGATAAAAGAGTCACTAGCTCCAGGATGCACTGTCAAATACCATCGTTCAATCAATCAATCAATTCTATGTTTGCCACATAAAAGCCATTCGGCCTTTACAGCGCCGACTCGTGACTATGCTGTGTCGAAAAAGCTCCTTCACGAGCTCGATAGATGGATTATCGTGTGGGATTATCTAAGTGCTCCGAAGCTTCGACATAGTGTTTGCGTCTATTACAAAGATCATTTCCTCCCAAGACAGGATTGTAACCGCCTCGACCATGACGCTAGATCGACAATGCGATGCTGAGACGTCCAGGAATACGTTCGTAGATCGGTATGCCCTTTCGGACGAATTGTCTTTCGCTAAGGATTACAAGTATACACGGAAAGGATATCTCCTTCCGTCACTCGTGTCCGTGGAGTTGATGTTCAGTAAGCGCGATGAATCCGATCACGTTTGTCTACGAACGACGGAAGATCGCGCGGCCAACACTATGTGCGCGCCACATAAGAGCCATTCGGTCTTTTGACACCGACTCGTGGCAATGCTGTGTGGAAAAAGTAAATAGGGATAGCGGGAATCTCGTTAATTCATTCATGCGCGTCACTAATTAGATGATGGGGCATTTGACCATTTGTAAGCCCTTAGGGGCGCACATTGTTATAACACTATTTTGCCACCCTGCGCAACCGCAGGGGTCCAGGAGGTAGACGTGTGACTGAACGAGAGAGGCTTAATGACCTGCTAGGAGGTCTGTATTGCGCGTCATCGTCCCTACTGTGACTATTTATATTTGGGCGAGCCCGCTCCGACCCCGGATCCAAAGAATCCTCCAAAAAGAGGGTATCAAGGATCCAGGAGAGCGAGAAATCCCGAGAGCCAAAAGGAATTAAGAGAGTCATAGTTACTCCCGCCATTTACCCGCGCTTGCTTGAATTTCTTCACGTTGATATTCAGAGCACTGAGAAAGCACATTGCGTCAACACTCTTGAGGGCCATCGCAATGTTTTGTTTTAATTAGACAGTCGGATTCCCCTTGTCTGTGTCAATTCTGAGTTGAGCGTTGAATAGCGGCCGACCACGACGGCTCGCGCCGGCACGGATGCCTTGCAGCAAGAAAGATCCGCGGGAGGCCAAGGCACGGAACCTGAGCTCGGTTCCCAGAACCGGCGCGAGAACATCGAAATGTTCACTTCGCTCAGGCCTGACACGCCAGCCAGACGGGTATGTGAAGTTAGCACCCCAACTATAGTATTGTACTCAGGAGTTCTGATTAGAGTTCCCGTTTCCTTTTGATGAGACAAAGAGTTCTATATAATTTGTAACAAGAGTTCCGCTTAATAATTATTTTTAAATAATTTTTAAAAAATGGGGTGCTAACTTCTCATCGAAAATCGAGATCGAATAATTCTGAGTGGCTCAATAGCTTCATTTCGTGAATACCTAGAGTTCCTGATGCATAAAAAAAATTTGAAAAATCAAAAAAAAATTAAAAATTTTTGAAAAATCAATTTTTAGATACAATAGTTCTGATTAGAGTTCCTGCTTCCTTTTAACAAGACGAAAAGTTTTCTATATTTTTTAATGCAAGATTCATTTAATAACAATTTTTAAATAATTTTTAAAAAATTTTTTGGAAAAAAAATTTTTTTTATAAAATAGTTCTGTTACACGTTAATTGTCATTCTAACAATTACGAAGAGTTCTCAGTGATTAAAACCAACACAGACTCAATAATAAAAAAGATATATACTTAAAACGAAATTTGAAAAATCGATTGCAGAAGTGCGTATTTCCTTATGTAGCTATCCAATCGCTTTGTCACCTAATACTTTTTGACAGAACTCGTCGAGAATTACACAGAACTCCAATCAGAACTACTCAGTACTCTCAAAAAATTTTTCGACGTTATGATACGGAGACATTTGAACTCTATCATTGAAAATTTTCTAAGTCCGACATCGAAAAATTTTTTGAGAGTACTGAGTAGTTCTGATTAGAGTTCTATGTAGTTCTCGACGAGTTCTGTCAAAAAATATTAGGTGAAAAAGCGATTGGGCCAATGGTTTTCGAGATATGGCAACATTTCAACTCTATGGTTGAAAATTTTCTAAGTCCGACATCGAAAAATTTTTGAGAGTACTGAGTAGTTCTGATTAGAGTTCTATGTAGTTCTCGACGAGTTCTGTCAAAAAGTATTAGGTGACAAAGCGATTGGATGACTACATAAGGAAATACGTACTTCTGCAATCGATTTTTCAAATTTTGTTTTAAGTATATATCTTTTTTATTATTTCGTTTTAAGTGTATATCTTTTTTATTATCTGTGTTGGTTTTAATCGCTGAGAACTCTTCGTAATTGTTAGAATGACAATTAACATGTCACAGAATTATTTTATAAAAAAAATTTTTTTTCCAAAAAATTTTTTAAAAATTATTTAAAAATTGTTATTAAATGAATCTTGCATTACAAAATATAGAGAACTCTTCGTCTCGTTAAAAGGAAGCAGGAACTCTAATCAGAACTATTGTATCTAAAAATTGATTTTTCAAAAATTTTTAATTTTTTTTTTATTTTTCAAAATTTTTTTTATGCATCAGGAACTCTAGGTATTCACGAAATGAAGCTATTGAACCACTCAGAACTATTCGATCTCGATTTTCGATAAGAAGTTAGCACCCCATTTTTTAAAAATTATTTAAAAATAATTATTAAGCGGAACTCTTATAAATTATATAGAACTCTTTGTCTCGTCAAAAGGAAACGGGAACTCTAATCAGAATTCCTGAGTTCTATAGTTGGGGTGCTAACTTCACATACCCCAGCCAGACCCGCTTCCCGACCAAGCCCCGCTCCTCAGAGCCAATCCTTATTCCGAAATTACGGATCCAATTTGCCGACTTCCCTTACTTACATTAGTCTCGAGGCTCGACTAGAGGCTCTTTATCTTGAAGACCTGCTGCGGATATGGGTACGAGCCGGCGTGACATCTCCACGTGGCCCTCTCTTGGATTTTCAAGGTCCGAGGGGAAGATCTGGAAAAAATTCGCTACATTTTGCAGTATTACTACGATAAAGGCAAGAACGCTGCATAGGTTTGTGAAAAAATTTGTGTTATTTATGATGAAGATACTCTATCAAAATTAGCAGCACAGAAATGGTTCGCTCGTTTTCATACTGGAAATTTCGATATGAAAGATGAACTCGCGGTCAATCATTGAAAAGTTCGAAATCATAGAAAAAGTCGAGCGTGATAAGCATGTAAGTATTATGGAGATTGCCAGGGAAACAAGGCATCGATCACAAAACAGTTTTAAATCATTTACACAAAGCTGGATACAAAAAGAAGCTCGATGTTTTGATTCCTTACGAGTTGAGTATTAAGAATATAATGGACCGAATTAACATTTGCGATACGCTACTGAAACGGAATGAAATTGAGCAATTTCTGAAGAGAATGATAACTGATGATGAAAAATCACGTTCGACAATCGAACTCATAAAAGATCGTGGATAAAGGAAGGAGAGAAGGCAATCGCAAATCCTGGATTGGCGACGAAGAAGGTAATGTTGTGGTGAGATTGGAAGGGAATCATTCACTATCGCTGTTATCGTTCGATCAAACAATTAATTCCGAACTCTACTGCGAACAACTAGAGAGATTACAACAAGCAATTGAGAGGAAACGTCCAGAATTAATCAATAGGAGGGGTGTCATCTTCCATCACGACAACGCTCATACACATCTTTGATAACTCGATAAAAATTGCGAGTTTGAGAAGTCTTAATGCATCCACCGTATAGTTCTGACATCTTCAGACTATCATTTGTTTAGTCTCTGCAGAACTCTCTTAATGGTGTAAAGCTAGCTTCAAAAGAGGCCTGTGAAAATCACTTGAAACAATTTTTCGACCAGAAACCACAGAAGTTCTATCGCGATGGGATTATGGTTCTGCCCCAAAAATGGCAAAATATTATTGAAAATAATGGAGCATATTTGGTTTAAATAAATTAATTTTAATATTCTAAGAAAAACATTTGAATTTTACTAACAAATCACCACGAACTTTTTCCCACATCCAATAGAATCCATAATATCTCTCTCATCTATCGGCCTCTCGACATTTTCCGTGTCGCATCCACTAGGTCCAGTCACTATGTCGAATTGGATATTTTCTATGGCAGTAATTTTTAAATCAGTCTTCCTTGAAGACGAGTCCATTATTCTATAAGAAATATTTAACCTTTTCTCATCCCCTGTAGCTGTTACATTATCATCAGCAGCGATAGTATTATCGGTATGGGGCATCGCCGTAGGTATCCCATCGAACCTACAATAATGATCGATCCTTTGCAGGCGGGGAAGCTACCTGAAGTAAACCGAGTCTCGGAGATCCGATCATCCAGAAGTTTATTTTCCTTATTGTTTAACATTTCATATATGTTTAGGTAAAGATTATCAAGGGATTCTCACTCTTGTTGAAAATTCTCTCGAATACAAAAAGAATATACAAAAAAAACATATACATAAGACAAATTTCTGATGAAACTGAAATTTCTATCTGAAACTGTTAGGGAATAAAACAGCAATGGGTTATTCTTTAAGAGGATAACCTATAACAGAAGATATACCAAATGTAATGGTAGATGTACAGAATTATTAACATAAATTAATAATACACTATATAGCGACAATACCAGAAAAAAAGGTCACTTGCGATTGGGCTTGCTTTTATTCCTTTCTCCTTAATCATGCATCCCATAATCGCACATTGTGCGAGAGCGCACCGCGCGGAAAGATTCGAGTGAGAAAACGGCACAAGGTTGATATGATGCACGACAGTAAAGAGAACTCCGTTTCTTTGTAATTTAACAAAAGAATTTTCTTTAATATGCTCAGTTACAAAGTCAAAAAATATAATTAATTAAACATTAGATTAACAGAATATTAAATGCGGTCACCTTTTCCAAATGATATTTTGGAATCGCGGTAATGGAAAATCTCGGTGATTTTCTCGGCACTTCTCGAAAGATTCGTTTTATCGCGATTTCACTAAGCGGTTAGCACGGCGATTTTACGAAGCGAGATTATGACTCTAAGAACTCTAAGAACTTTTAGACTCTAAGAACTAAGGACTCTAAGAACTTTTTAGAAGTAAGAAGGAGGACGGCGAGATCGAAGCATTTATTGCTTTCGGCCTGAGCTTTCTTTTTTGGGAAAAATCCAATAAAAATTTGCCACAATCGTAATTATTACGTGGCATTAGATGTACAAAATTGATTGGCGCTTTGGATTCTTTTCTAACGACGTTCAACGTAACAGTCATGCGCGACAGAAAATCCGTGCGTGGGATTGGTGACAGCGCGTGACGTATTCGTCGGAGCGCGGCGCTCGCGTGCGCGAATTGAATCGTTCTAGAACTTTCGATTGTCCGTTGCCGGTAACGACAACTTGTTTGCGTGTAACGACTTGTTTTAAAAAGAACAAAGAACGCCAAATCGCTGATTTTTTATCGAGGATTTAGATCATGCTCGAGATGAAATCACGAGCTCACTTTATGCGTGCGTTCAATGACAATTACTGTCGGTCGACTGAAAGAATTCTTGCTTTTCTTTTCGAATTACCGATCTCAAACACACATCATAACACAAGATTTGAAAAATTTTACTTGTTTTTCTCATAGTTACAGGAAAAGAATAGTCTAGTCTAAGTATTAATATGTCTGTTGAATTCTTTTACGATCCAAAACCAAAAGGAGGAGCAGTATTCACTCCACCTCTAAATCTTAATTAAAAAAAAGATTCTTAACCAGAAGGGAGACATAACCCTGTCAGTATATAATTTTTTCCCTTCTTTCTTTTTTTTTGTGATTCGGGGTACGTAGAAGATACCATCTCTCTGTTAACCAATCGTACTTCTTCGCAATATTCAATAGACATTGATCTTTTGTATTTGAGGTTCAACTTATAAAGAATATGCATAGTTTATGAGAATCCAATATAAATCTGAAATGAAATCTAATTGTATACACTATTGGCGCTTATGTGTGTTTGTGTGTGTGTGTGTGTGTGTGTGTGTGTGTGTGTGTGTGTGTGTGTGTGTGTGTGTGTGTGTGTGTGTGGCTCAGCGGGCTTGATATCAGCCCGTTGACTTTGCGGCATGATTGCGGCGTGTTAGCGACGTGCCGTGTCACCGATGAGGCCCACCGAAGGAGAGGGCATGCGCGCGACTATGCTGCCGGCGTGATTGCGGCGTCTAAAACGCCACGCTTCTCACTGGTTTTCTTGAAGCTTCCGTGTGCGACCTCTTCGCTAATAACACGTGCACGACCGGTGCACAAGAGTTTTATTATTTTAACTTTATCATAGAAGACGCGAGTGTAATTCAAGACAAAATAAAAAGAGGTCTTATATCAAGGCAAAGTTTATTTCATCTTTTATCACACGCTGCCAATACCGACACGGACAAGCCACAGGATAAAAGACACAGATCTCGGACAAAGAGAAAATAGCGTTACACATAGCGCAACGGGGACACCAAGGTCCTCTAACTAACATACACATCTATTTATTTATAGTCAATGATTATATATTGTAAATTACTTTTAACTAATGACCAAGAGAAAGTATCATCTATTCCACACAGATCATAATATCACAAATTCCGCAGACACAGCCCATAAAGCGCATAGATATTACAAAGGATAATATAAGATACCATTTCGATCACGTACTGAATCAGAATGAGAATTCAGTCTAAGACTTTATGCTTTTTTTATTATAGCCATCTAGATATTATCAATGATCATGTACATCAATCTATAAATTCTACTGACTTTCAAGAGATAACATCTCATATCTCTTTACATCAATTTCTTTTTTTTTCATTTTATTCATCAATTGACAAATCCCCTAAATTATCCACATAAACAAAGCAGGAAGTCATACATAATAGTGTTTCCGAACGAATAAATCATTATATGAACTACAGATATTTAATAGTAATATGATGATATCCCACAACGAAATTATAGTTACTACATTATAAATTTATACTGTAGTTAAACATCATTACTGTATTATTTATAATTAGTTTCTTCTAATAATTAATTTAACAATCGCATAATTTGATCATAATTTCATCAAATCATATCATTTATAGTCTCATGTTGATCCGCATAGCTTATTTACAACTATCATAAGTTTGAGCATAAAGCTTCTATATCAATTCTAAATTTAAACATAATAATACAATCTATTCATATGAATTTATCCTCATATTTAAGATCTAAGTCTTAATTACATCTGATTGCTTAAGTATTTTAATCATTTAAATACACACCTACCTATTCATGTAAATCACATATAAACAACCTGTATATATACAATGACTGACAAAAAAAAGAGACCACTAATATTATAAGTTTTTATTTCAAAAAATTATCAAAAAATGAAGAAAATTTAAAATAATTTAGCTCAGACAGTTTGTTATTAATAAAATTTTAATATTTATAACAGATTTTTCTATATTTTGTTTAATTTAATTTATATTTAATTTTTTTGAAAAATGGTTACTTACACTTAATACTAGGACAAAAAAAGGACCATATTTATTTTTTATAAATAAAATTTGAAGAAAATTAGAAAAAGCCAAAAAAATACATTTTAATATTTAGTACGACTTCCTTTTACTTTGATTACTGCCTGAAGTCGTCTTGACATACTTTTCACGAGGCTTTGAACATATTTTTCATCCACCTCCTCCCCTTTTTTGAAGTGCTGTGAATTTTCCTTATTAGTCACTCCGATTTTGTCAACCTTCTTATCCAAAACGGACCATAGATTTTCTACGGGATTGAGGTCGGGTGATTGTGGAGGCCAATCAAGAAGTTTAATTCTTTTAGCTTTCATAAATGCTTGACTTCTTTTTGCCGTATGCTTCGAGTTATTGTCTTGCTGGAACATAAAATTATTTTCTAATCCGATGCGAAGCAATGATATCTCCAGATTTTCACGAAAAATATCGATGTAGGTATCTGCGGTCATAATATTATACTATCGATTTTTACCAAATTTCCTACTCCTAACCAACTAAAGACCATAATGCTGTATCCTCCGTGCTTTATAGTTTGCTGCAAATGACGCTGTTGATATTCTTCTCCGGTCTTTTTCCATACTCTGAGTCTTGTTTTTCAGTTAAATAATTCGAACTTACTTTTATCGGACCACAGAACTTTCTTCTAGAAGTTGGTTGGCATTTCTACATATTTCTACATTTTTTCGCGAACTCTAGGCGTTTTATTTTATTTCGTTTGCTGATAAAGGGCCGTTTTCTTGCAAATCGGCTGTGCAAGTTTACTTCGCGAAGCTTCTGTCGGATTGTTTTATGAGATATGTTTAATTGAAGGTTTTCTTGAATAACTCGTACCGTTAAATATGGATTCTTCTTAATTTCTCGTATAATACGAGAATCATTTCGATGCGTGGGGGGTCGCCCGATTTCTTCCTCTTCCTGCAATGTCCGCAACTGAACCGGTCACTTGAAACTTTTCCCACAACTTTTGCACTTGAGTCTTGCTAATACAAAATTTTGCAGCTACTGTTCTCTGTGAAACACCTTCCTGGATGTCTTTTATAATTAATTTTCGGATTTGTATAGTCTGTTTTCCAGCCCTTTTCGCAAAGCAACTGTTGATTATGGTGCCTAGCAGCAGTTAAAACAGATACGTTATGACATCAAAGGACAATCAAAATAAACAAAACAAACTCGCTTCGCTCTCCGAGCGAATAAAATAATATCCTTAATTAAAACAGTGGTCCCATTTTTTTTGTCTTAGTATTAAGTGAATAATTTAAAAAAAAATGAAATATGAATTAATTTAAATAAGATAAAGAAAATGTTCTGTTATAAATATTAAAATTTTGTTAATAACAAACTTTCTGAGCTAAATTATTTTAAGTTCTCTTCATTTTTTGACAATTTTTTGAAATAAAAACTTATATTACAGTGGTCTCTTTTTTTTTGTCAGTCACTGTATACATATAAATTTTATTTACTATCAGGTTTTCAATTCAGTTTTAACTATACTCTATAATCATTTATAATAATTATTATTATTTATAATTATTATTTATTTAATTCCATCATACAATATAATAATCATATTATCTAATTCTATCATTTAAATTCCTGAAATTCAAGTAAAATAGTATAGTCTGATCAATGACAGATCACAGTACTTATGTATGTATACAGGTCTAAATCTACAATCACAATACTTCACCTTATGTAATATCATAACGGCCTAATGTAATATAACATATTATTATGTTATTTTCTTCTATATTCAATAATCATCTAACCTGTCATAGAATTGACAAATTCTATTTTCTCTATATAAATCCTTTATAATTTATCAGAATCAAGACTCTGATTTTATCATAATCAATTATCCATTTTGATATCCTCTTTACCTAAGTAAAATTGAAAATTTAATCATCTGGTGACAGTTTATCGTAATATCCTTTTATAAGATCCAGATTTGTAATCTATAGTTTACTTTGTAATTTACTCTATTTATAAATGCTCGATCATTAAAAAAATTTTAACACTTATTTGTAGTCTATACATTCATTTATAATATAATTACTGTTTAAGTTTAACTAACAGTTTAACACAATTATATCTTTCTTACACATACATTTAGTTTATAATAGCCATTATGCTATATAATCATTTATGATCAGCCAAGACCAGAGTATTTCCATTTTCTCAATAACTTTCAATTACATATATGCAACTCTTACCCATCATATTACCACTTCTTTGTTTACAATGAATCAGAGATTTCTTTTACATGTAATTCCCTTAATTTATATTAGATAACATTCAATAAAAATTCTAATAAATCTATCAATCTAATACTATATATATTATATATTTTATTATACTCTAATATATTTTGAATAATGTCTTCATCAAATAAGACTATTTCTATTACTAATATTATTACTAAAAATCCATCATTAATCTTATAGAGTTATCTCCAGTTTAATATATTGTAATATGAATATAAATATTCTAAATGCGTTAACAACTAATCTTAAATTCTGTAAATATCAGATATACTTGTATATAGTTATTCGATTGTAATTTTTTCTTTAAATCTAAAGTCAACTTCAAAATATCATGTACTTATAATGCAGCTCACATATATCTTATTAATATTTCTCCGTCTAAACGAATCAAAGTAATAATTTCTTTTATATGTAATTCCCTCAAATTTATATAAAGTAACATCAAAAAGGAACTCTAATAGATCCGTTAATTTAGAAATATTAAGTAGAATAGAATAGAATTAATTTACACTTCAGCATATACAAGCCAAGAAGGGGACTTGGTTTACAGAAATACTTAACTCATTCACACTTACACTTCTCTCCCATCTTTATCTTACAACTACAAACCTAAATTATTACTATACATTCTCTTTTACATCTTAATCTCTATATCACAGCCCTATTACAGTCTATTATTAATGTCCATATTCCATTTCTTATTTCTTATTTTATCTCTACTTAGCATTTCTTTACCCGTACTTAGCTCCCTATCTTCCCTTATATTCTTTAACTGCACATTCCATCTACATCCTTTTTATTTTTTGTTGGTCCCATTACAATGTATTTTCTTAAATTATAGATAATAAATTACCTCTAACTAACTGTAATATACACTACATTCTTATTTTATATTCACAGCCTTGTTGTCTTACAAAATATTTATTCCTTGTCTTTACATTATCTTTATCTTTACGATAGTCTCTGTTTATATGTTCTTCTTCCTTTATCCTTTCTTTTCTTTTCTTTTTATTATTTCCTTTTCTCTATCCTTCCATAGTTTTATTAGCGTTTTTCCTTTAAGTTCACTCAAATCTTCTCCCCATAAATTTCTTACAATCTCGTCCTTATCCTTCCTTAACTCTTCAAAACTACCTCTTGTCTCACATTTTTTAGCATAATGTTCGAGGTTATCCTCGCTTACACCACAGAAAAGACATCGTTCCTCCTCTATTCCTAGCCAGTATTTATTCTTCTCTTCTAAATCTTAATTTAAATAACGCTCTTATCTCATCTCCTCTCTTTCATTTCCATCTTCAAATAATTTGGTACCCTATTCTCCATACTTGTCTCTTTATATCTTTTATTATACCTTATCTATCTATTCTTTCCCATTGCCTCTGTAAATCCCTTTCCCTCTTTAATAAATCTTTTTCAAAACTTTCATTCCCATGTCCCATTACCCTAGATTCAATTCTATCCGTTCCTATTAGGAGTATAAATTAGTTCGGTCCGTTTTTTTGTCTTCAAAAATGTATTTATTTCAAAACAAAATGAATGAACAGATTAATTAAAGTATTGTCCATCGCTGGCTACTATTTTTTCCCATCTCTCAGACAATTTTTGAATTCCATCTCAAAAAAATGACTCGTCTTCGGCGATCTAATTTTGGAGCCAATTTTCAATTTTTGCGAAAAAAGTGAACCGGTGACTTGCCAAATCGTGCTGCATCCTTCGGAACAACCAATAATCAGAAGGAGCAATGTCCGGAGAATACGGTGGGTGCGGTAAAACATCCCATTTGAGCGTTTCCAAATATTTTTTTACGACTTTAACGACATAAGGCCGAGCGTTGTCATGAAGAAAAATAACTTTATCATGTCTTTGCTCGTATTCCGGCCGTTTTTCTCGCAATGCACGGCTCAAACGAATCAATTGTAGCCGATACCGATCGCCCGTAATGGAATCGTCAGGTTTCAGCAGCTCATAGTAAACAACACCCTTTTGGTCCCACCACATACAGAAACATGATCTTCAAATGAATGTTCGGCTTTGGTGTTGATGTTGAGGTCAATGGCAATGATTGACCGGGCTTAGCGTAGTATTTTTTCTTCTTGTCGTAGAATATCCACTTCTCATCTCCAGTCACAATCCGATGCAAAAAACCTTTTCTTTGTTGTCTTTGAATCAGCTGTTTGCAAGTGGAAAATCGCCTTTCAACGTCTCTCGGTTTCAGTTCATAAGGCATCCAATTTCCTTGTTTTTGAATTATTCCCATGGCTCTCAATCGTGCAAAAACGACTTGTTGAGTTACTCCCAATGATTCTGCAAGCTTCTCTTGCGTTTAACTCTGATCTTCTTCGAATAATGTCTCTAATTCTTTGTCTTCGAATTTTTTTGGCTGTCCAGAGCGAGGCTTGTCTTCAACGCTGAAATCTCCATCCTTGAAATATCGAAACCATTCCCTACATGATTTATCAGTCGTAGCAGTGTCACCATAAACTTCGACAAGCATTCGATGGGCTTCAGCTGCACTTTTCTTCCAATTAAAGCAGAAAATTAGAATCTCCCGCAAATGCTGCTTGGTTAATACAATTTCAAACATAGTAAAAATCAAGGTTTTTACGAAACTTAAAGCGATATAACTGAATATTATTAGCAAATGTCTAACTTCTCTGAAAACGTCAAAATCAGCTGTCACTATGAACCATTCACAACAACCAGAGCCATCTTTTGGAAAACGGACCGAACTAATTTGTACTCTCAATATTATAATAACCTATCTTTCTCCATACCATATCTATTCTTCCAATCATAGCTTTGTTTCTCTTTTCAGCATTCCCTGATCAAATTACCTGTGTTTCCAGATTTAATCTTTTCCTCGTATTTTCTTTACCATCATCATCCGGCGGCGGAGGAAGGCTGCGGACACCCGGGGCCCACTCCCTCGCTCTCTGGACCTCCTTCTTCTAAGACATGACCTGTTCGCAGAAGGAGGAGAATGCCATCCAGGCGCTCTCCCTACCGATTATCGCCCTAACGATGGTTGGCAGGGAGAGATCGTCCCCTATTTCACGGACCAGAACACCGCGCTCGCTTGCCCAGGCCGGGCAAGCCTCGAGTGTGCTGTGTGGTGTCCCGGTCTCCGTCGCAATGGAAACAACGCGCGGTCGGTTCCTTTCCTGTGCGACATAGGTACTCCCCGAAACAGCCATATCCAGTGAGCACCTGCGTCATGTGATATGAAAGTCCGCCCTATCCCCTACCAACCCATTCCTCTAGGCAGGGCAGGATGGCCTCTACGGTCCGAACGCCCGTTGTCGGCGGACTATTCTCGAGAGCGGTACGCCACTCCCGAAAGACCCGCCGACGGGCCTTCCCCCTCAGTCGGTCAATCCCTGTTACAACACTCCCCCCCGTAGCCGAATGCCCTTCACCCGGGCGGCGCCTTCGGATTCAGCAGTAGGGATCCTCGCGAGGACCACGGCGGCCGCATATAACACCGTCCTATAGTCCCTACAGATCCTTAGGGCCAGTCGCCGTTGCACGTTGTGCAATCTGTCTTGAATGGTGGCAAGGTCTCTCTGCTCCATACCGGGGCCCCATAATAGGCCCCGGACAAGACGGCGTGCATATACGCCCGCCTGACTGACGCATTCGGATCGCGAAGGTTGGGCATGAGCAGAGCATCCGCCCGGCCGCCCAATCACGGGGCTAGTCTGTCGAAATGCTCGATAAAGCCCCAGCGACTATCCAGGATGAGGTCCAAATACTTGATGCTAGGCCCCATCAGGATGCTGACTTCATCCACTACGATGTGCGCCTGAGGGGGCATCCCGCTCCTCCCGTCATAGAAGAAAGGCTTCCGTTTTGGCGGGGACCAACTCCCTTATGGAGCCTACCACGCACGCCACCGCGATGTTCGCTTTGCGCACTGCTCTTTCTCAGGTCGTACCCCCGGCCACCACTAGCGTGTCATCTGCGTAGCAGGCGACAGTCGGGGGGGAGGGCCACACGGAGAATCGAGTCGTATGCGATGTTCCAAAATAGGGAGCCCAGCACAGACCCTTGCGGAACGCCGCACGACGTGTCCCTCCGCTACTGGAATCCCTGTTTGTTGTGGAACTTCAGCTGCCTGTCCCGGAAATAGTCCTCCACAATGACTACCAGGTAGAGGGGCAGGAGGTGATATTCTCTCATCGCCCTCACTATCTAGTCCCACGGCACATTGTTAAAGGCGTTGTCGAGTGACTCCGCTAACGCTACCTCCCCGCCTGCGGTCATCTGCTCTGAGAGAGCATGGACCTGCCTGGCATCGACCGTGGATAGCCCCTCTCGGAAGCCGTATTGACCGCGGGACAGGTGCCGAGACGATGCGGGCAGCTATGATACGCTCCAGCAATTTGCTCCCATTGTCCAGCAGGCATATTGGCCTATACGCGAAGAGACCGGCTTGCCTTCCTTGCGTAGAAGGACAAGCTGAGCCCTCTTCCACGACCTGGGAAAACTTCCTTCTCTGGGGCAGCTCATGTAGAGCTGCTTCAGACGTCCTCCGATGGTGGGGACCGCAGCGAGCCAGACCCTTCCGTGGACGCCGTCGAGTCCGGCTGCCCGCAGCCTTCCTCTCAGGCGGGCGAAAGCCTTCCCCATCTCCTCCCCGGTGACGCTCAGTTCCACCGTCCATCCCGACGGGGAGCTCTCTCCGGAATATCGTTCTCCCTGGTAGGAAAGAGGGCGGCCACCCCTTCAGGAGCGTCCAGGGTTTCCATTGTCGAGGGGACCCACGGACGAAGCTTTTTCGTCAAGATCTTGTAAGATCTCCCCCACGAGTGTTTGTCCAGGGAGGAGACGAGCTCTCCCCCGGCCTTCGCTTTTCTTATGGCCGCCCTGAGGACGCTCCTTGCGTCTCGGAGCATCCCGGAGGCCGCTTCCCTCTCCTCTTCGGTGCCCCGCCGCTGCGGCGAGTATACTCTCTTCTGGTAGCCACGGCTGCCCTCTTCGTCATTAGATGGCAGCGGGGCATCGACGCGTCGCACGCGCGCAACATAACGCCCCCGAGTCACGCGACTTCCTCCTCCACCGGATGGGTTACGCTCCGGCCAGATGGAGGAGAGAAGGCTTACCTTGAGAGTGCCGGGGTCCAACTTTCGCAGGGCCCATCGACGTTCCTCCTTTTCTCGGCGACGTCTACGCGACACCTCCGCGGGGGTGGACATCAACTTCATCCGGATCAATCGGTGATCGGATAGCTCTCCCAGGAAGCAGGCGTCCATGTGCCATCCCTTAATCTTAAAGGCCGCCGCGGGCATCGCCCACGTCAAGTCCAATGATGGACTCCCTCCGGGTCACCACGAAGGTGCTGGCACGGCTTCTGTTGAGCAAAACGAGGCCGCCCATAACAGGGTCGCCTCTGACTCAGAGGCTGTCGCCTCTGGAGTCGATGGATGGGGAACCCCACTCCAATGCGTGTTGAAGTCCCCACCCACAAGTGTCGGCCTGGGGGAGCGCCGGCGCTTATATTCCCCCAGAGACTCCAGGGCATCCTCGAATTCCCTCCTGCCTAGGCAAGGAGGGAAGTAACACCCCGCAACGTCAATGGGCCCCCACTCCATCAGTGTGAATCCCTCCCCCGCCGATATGGGGATCATCGCGGGATCGTCGCGCGTGCAAGTAGGCCACCACCATTCAAAGAGTCGAAGATTGGTCTAGAGGAGATCGGCCACTATCAATTAAAAGCGCCAGTCCCCTCCGCGACTGTCTCCACCTCCACAGACTCGGGCGATCTTTCTGTCTCCATCGTCGGTTACTGCGGCTGCTGTTGTTGTTGCTGTCGCGGTTATTCCGACTGCGCGTCCGCCGATGGCGCCGCTTTCGCCTCTCCAACCACTTCCGCCGCCGGCCGGTCGGCGGCTTTGGAGGGGGGGAGGAGGAACCGCTGGACTTGGCCCTCTTATTCCTCTTTTTTCCGACCGTGCACCCCGGTCCGGCGATACGGTGGTTGGACGGCCAGCCGATGGTTCCGCACCCGGAACTGTCCAACCTGACGCTGCCGCACCCCTTAGCTTAATGACTTATCGCTTCACATCGGTAGCAACAACGGAGCGGTCCACTAGGCTCGTGCACTTTGACTGCACATGGCCGGCCTCCAGGCATTTGTAACACTGGAGGCCACGCACGGGCAACAGCGCCACCTTACAACTGGACCACCTCACGGTGATCCATTATGCCACCACCAGCTTCTTCCCGGCGTCAACGGGATATCTGACCCAGTAGGACTCCAATCCACTGATCATCCTCACGTCGCCCACCTTGAATTTGGAGGGCGTCTCTCGCATTTCTTCGCCAACTCCTCTACATCCTTAGATGTCAGAATCATCCAGGCCCGTTATTCGTATCTCTACGGATTTCACGGGCCTGGTGACTCTGACATCGTCTCTGTCGCGGTACACTTCCTGCAGTTTTTCCACCTTTTCGCGGTTGCCCTGACGATGAACCTCCCATAAAAGGGCACCTATCGCCCTTCTGGGCCTCAGGTCGTCCACCCTGAGGTCTCGCAGGCTAATCTTTGTCCTCGCGAGACTCACCACCTCCGCGTATGCCTGCGAGTCGGCGCAGATGATAGTAATCGCGGCGATGGACGGCTGCCTGATCTTCGGCAACTGCGTCCCAGGGGCCTTCGAGCCATCAGGAGGGGGATCCTCGTGGTTTCGTCCCTTTGCGCCTCCGCTGCTGCTGTTATTGCTGTGGCTGCCTGGTGCCCCCCTTATTCGGGCCGGCCTGTGCATTGGTCGCGTAACCCCGGGCAGCTTTGTTGGCCGTCCTCTTTGTCGCCTTAGAGACGACCTGCCAACATAAGGTCGTTGGTAGCGGCGCTCGTCCCAGTTTCCCTGGTGTCCGCGAGAGAGGGACCACTGGCAGCGACGGCTGACGCCCGCCGAGTTCCCGATGCGGGCTGCTGCGCCTTTTCTTTAAAAGTCGCCATCCGTCCTGTTGCTCCCTTAATTGGAGATTGACTCCTCTCTTCCTGTGCTGCTCTTTTGGCGGGCGCCTCGCGGCTGCAAGGCCCATGCCTCTCAGCAGGGGAGGTAGGAATTTGGCCAGGATTCCTTCGAATGTCTCCTCAAGGGGCCTCTCTGTTTGCCCTCCCTTCTTGTTACTCCTCTTATGAGGGGGGAAAGATTTTTCCTAAGAGCTCCGATGTCCATCTCTCTGTCCGCCGTACTGGACAGAAGGTTGAATTGTTTAGCTCTCCCCTGCAATGGCGGCCTGAAATAGGGGGACCTTAAGTCCTATGTGATGACGACGGGAGCCCGGGTCTGTTCGCCGTAGTCTGCGTTCCCCCGCGGCGTAACTTCCAGGCGCGCTTTCTTGCTGCGCGCCCAGCGGACGGTGCGATTGTGTACCTCGATGGTTTTCTCCGCTCGACCATTCCATCGCGCCGTCCCAGCTGAGGGAAGGGATCGCGTCCCCGTCCGCGGTTGTCGCGTACAACGGGAATGCGCGCCCTCCCTCTAGCAGGGCATTGCGGGATCGGAGGTAGGCTATCTTCTGGTTCAGTCTGTTTCTTTCCTCCTCCCACCTCTCCTTCTCTTTGTCCTTGCCGGTTGGGGAGTCGGCTGTTGCCCCGTCACCGCTTTTGTCCCCCCTATGGACGATGGACTCCAGCGCTTCAGTGATGTTGCTGTAAGCTGTCCACAGATCTCGGACGATGTTCCCGCGGATGTTCTTTGACCGTTCTACGTACTTCACAAAAACGGCCAGTTCACGGGTGGCCATCGCCGCAACCGCTCCAACCGGCTGCTCGTCATATTCCTTCGCCAGTTCTTGGGCCTTCAGGTTGGTCTTCCTGGCGGAGTTCGATGATGCCTTCGCTGTAAGGTCACAAATGATCCCATAATCCTTTCGTAACTGGGCGGCTCTGGCTTTTTCCGCCCTTCTTTCCCTGGCTTCGGTGCTGAACTTGCCGACGTTTTCGGGATTTAACGCCTGTATACCCCGCGGTCTTTTACTCTCCTTACTCGACTCGGAGGAGGAGGACAGCACCAAGGGGGGAGGCCGTCCTGTTCCTCCCCTCTCTCCCATCGCTGATGGTGACCGACTTCATGGTCGACTCCGCCCTGGGGATCGACAGCTCGACATCGAGGCCGCGCTGGCGAAGCTGGCGCTCGTCCCAGCCTTGCTGCATTTCGGGCCTGGGCGTTACCTACGCGGCTCCTTCAGTCGGCTCATCTGATTGTCCTGTTTTGATAGGCGTCATCCTTGTTGTTGATGTGTTTGGAAGAAGATATTTTATTTATTTTAGTTTTTTTTCCACTCCTCGCGGCGGCTCCGCCAACCAGGGTGTACTCTCCCCTGGAACCTGTTCAGGAGAGGGGGCCTCAAGTTCCCCTGGGGAGCTAGTACATGGCTCTGGTCCCCGGAATGTATCATCAGGGACACTGGCCTCCAGTCCCTTACTCCCTGTGAGCGGATATGGTACAAGAATATATATGGTGAAATTCACGAATTTCGGGGGTCCCTCGCCTCCGACTACGAGGGCACCGCTGCGGGTGGCTCCACCCGGAAGGCCCCGCGGACAGGTCGGGTCACAGAAGCAGCGCCCCTTCCGGACTCTAACCACCTGGCGGCGGTCAGCGATGAATTCCGTCGCCCGGTGACCCGCTTCTGAAGGGACGCCGTCGCGGAAATATCGGGCTACTACTTCTCGGCTCCTCCTTCGGCCCCGGCCTCGGAATACATCCGAGCGGCCGCGCGGCACCCCCTACTTCGGAAGAGACGGGGGGCCCCGCGACGGACTAAGAAGTCCACGCCGCCTCGTCCTCCCCTACGAATAAAGTCCGCACCTCCCGACGGGGGAGAAGCCCTCTCAGTGCAATGAGCCGACGCTCTCGAGGACCTCTACCTCTCCCAGTGGCATGGGCCAGCCCGCTGCCAGGAGCACATGGATCGACCAGCCTTGCGGGAACACCCGTTCGACACGTTCAGCGCCCGAGAACCCGAAGGAAACACCTCACTCCTCAGGAGGGAGGGAAGGGCCCCATGGGATTCCGGGAGCAGTGTGGGTCGATGACCACATCCACACAGACAGGGAATAGAAATTGCCTCTCATGGTGCCGTGCTACCGGGCGAATGAAGTGAGGGCCGCCAACCCCTACCGGCACATTGGTGACCCGTCCTTAAAAAAGGACGCAACTTCCTGGAGTCCCCCCCTAGAGGACAGAGAAATCCCATTAGGGTGTCGGACCAGACGTACAGACTCCTGTCACGGAGGAGTCCGTACAGGGTTAAGGGGTTTGTACCATAATTTTCGTTTTGAGTTAGCAATTTTCCCATATACTATGGACAATGCCCGACCGAATCCACATAGTGGCACCCACCCCTCAAGTCTCCTTCCCCCCCTCAAAACCCATCAAAGGTGGGGATGGGGTAAAAAATGTCGGATTTTGAATCTGATAAGTATGCCATTTTATAGAATTCAACGAGCCAAACACAAAAGGTGGTATACAATTTTGCTCTAGGACTAACCGTTTGGAAACTAGAAGGCGCTGAAGTGTAAAAAAAAAAGCCACAGCGGCTAGGATCCGGAAGGGGCGTCGCTTCCGTGACCTGAACCGTCCGTGAGGCCGCCCCGGGTGGCGCCACCCGCAGCCG